>JAYESA010000017.1:78878363-79093363 GCA_036927795.1 Iris macrosiphon | reverse complement strand
TTCTACTCTCAATCTTGTTTGGGTGGATGAATCTCCTTTCTCTGCCAGGTCCAGAAAGCTAACTCTCTTTGTAACCCTTCAGCCAACGAGTTTTTACCCAAGTTCTTTGGAATATCTGACAATTGCAATCTCTTCATTGCTGAAAAATATGCCGATAAGGAATCCCTTTGGTCTCCATCCACAAGTAGTCACAGGTTATGTTGTTGTTGATACAAAAAATATACCTTCCAGTTTGGATAGTTTTTCGATAAATAATTTTCGATAGTGCAAATGTCTGCATCGCTTAAAATGTGATGTTGGATAACACTATATTTATCAGAACTTGATTTCATTCCTTACCTCTATAAACAATTTTTTAGTGTAAATTGCTATAAATTGATCTTCTATTACGGCCATGCTAGTTTATTTCAGAACTGGTGTTGAGAGTTTACCAATGGCATGATTACTCATCTCGCCATAACATAAGGCCGCCAAACCGTTGTCACAATATTGAAGGGCCTTCCATAGTGGCAACTTCTCATTCAAAAATCTTTTCAGAAATGCGTTCATTGATTCACATCTATTTGTTGCAGTAGAACCACCAAATTAATTTCTACGTAGGAATGTGTCCGCCCATTGATGCCCCATACTATTTAATGCATTGGTCCACTCATTGTTCTCTGTATTATAATCCCTTAGCATCTGCTGCCAATGGTTTTCAAAATCTTTGACTGAATAGTACCTGTTTGAAAAACATGGACAATAACAAAAGTTTTAAAATTGTAACAACAACATACTTCAAAGTAAAGTACCAAGTGTTAGAAGTACCTATTAATCAGATTATTCAATTCTCTTGCAAAACTATCTCAATGTACATGTTTGGTTGAATTATTTAGGATATGCCATGTGCACGTTCGATAAACTATGGTTGGCATTAAATCCTCAATTGCTTTATTCATGGATCTACAACCATCCGTGAGAATTGTATCTGGTAATTTGCCTTTCATACACTCTTGGAATTTTTATAAAACCCAAGAATATGTCTCTGCAGACTCATTATGGATCAATACAAACCCAAACACACAAGTCCTTGCATGATTGTTTGAACCCACTAGAACCACCAACAATATTTGACATCTATTTATTTTATATGTAGAATCAAATGCTAGTGAATCTCCAAATAATTCATAATCGGATCAACTTGCACCGTAGGCCCAAAAGAGATGGATGAATCTATAATCTTCATCTACATTGTATGCATAGAAGAAATCTGGATCAATATTCTCCTTAGCTTGAAGAAATATAAATGTTGTCATAGCATCAAGATCGTCTAGTCCTCTACTATCATTAGCTAAAGCATTGTATAAATCTTTTTTCGTCCATGTAACCTTATCCCAGCCACCATTCTGGTGGACAAATAAATTGCATACCTCTTAAGTCATCATCCCGGCTTGTTTCATCAGCTTCACTTGTTCCAATTCTACGGCTGATATCTTACGATAGGATCTCAAAAAATCTTTTTCAAAATCATTCGCCAGATTATGGTTGTGATGTACCCAAAAAATTTTGACAACCCACAGCTTTGTAGAAATATTATACCCAATACGAAAATTTTCTTTACAGCCACTTCTGCTTCCACTCCTTGGCTCACGAACCCTGTTAGGAGCTTCAATGTATTTTTTTGTCTGAATCCCACATTCGAACAACACCAACTACGGACTTTGACCATCCCAAATTTGTCTTTCTTTCCTTCGTTCTTTCTAACACTAAAACCGATTATTTTGAATATATCTGGTAGAATGAGTCTGCTTCTTCAATAGAGTTGAACTCTACGCCAACAATATCTTCATCTAAGCGCTCCCTTAGGTCTTTGTTAATGTTTGTAGACTGCAATATTTTTTCATCATCGCTGTATCAAAATCCATTGGAGATTCAACATAGTCCCTAAAAACAGAATTAAACAAAATAATTATGAGAAATCAATATAATATAATGAATTTCGTAAATCCATTAGAAAAGGTGAAGCAAAATAACTTATGGTTGTTTGCATTGATGTCATCGTTAGGATGCATTTCTCCATTATTTTCTTCATCTTGTTCTTTATCGTCTCTTAAGTTAACAGCTTCAAATCTTTCTTCATCATCTAATTCTTCCACCTGACCCTCAATTTCTCCATCTGACACCACTATTGAAGCAAATCTTTCTTCATCAACTAATTCTTCCACATGACCCTCAATTTCTCCATGTGACATCGCCATTAAAAAAAGTTGAGTATGTTAGAAACCAAGATAAGAAGCGAAGGACAAGAAATAATATAAACAGAAGAAATGCTTGAGTAATCCTAAAAGCATGCATAATTTTAAAAAACAACTTCTAACACAACCTTTTCGTCTTCTTCAACTCCACTAACAAGAGGACACATGTAATATTGGGTTATCAAAAGGTTTTTCCAATCAATTAGATTTATTATTTGTGTGATTATAGTTTAATGTTGGTAGGTGGCTCGGCTGCCTCTAAATCTGATTCTGATTCTGATTCATCTGACTCTGATACTTACCAGACCATCGGTTCGATTGAAGGCGATTGGTTCAGATCGGTAGGGTTGGATTAAAAGCAATTGGTTAAGACCGGTAATAACCGTGGGCAATCGACTATTAGGTACTCAAAATGATCGAGCTCGACTATTTTTATTGTACGAGTTCGAACAAATACGAAGAAAGACTGAGATATAGTGTCATTTAATTTGAGCCCCGAGTTTGGTTAGGTTTGACCCATATGTGCATGCTCTAATATAATTGATTACACGCAAATAGTAAAATTAAATTTAAATAAAAAATAAAATTATAGGTATAATATACTATTAACTTAAAATAAGAAATTTCACTCCTATTGAAAAAATATGAAAATTAATATTATTGTCACCAGACCATTGGTTCGATTGAAGGCGATTGGTTTGGATCTGTATGGTTCGATTAAAAATGATTGGTTCGGACTGGTAATAACCGTGGACAATCGACTGTTAGGTACTCGAAATAATCGAGCTCGACTTTTTTTAGCGTACAAGTTCGGACGAATACTAACAAAGCCCGAGCCATAGTGCCATTTAATTTGAGCCCCGAGTTTGGTTAGGTTTGACCCATATATGCACGCTCTAATAGAATTGATTGCACGGCAAATAGTAAAATAAAATTTAAATAAAAAATAAAATTAGAGGTATAATATATTATTAACTTAAAATAAGGAATCTCATTACGGTTGAAACAATTACTAAAATTAACATTAATGTTACCAGACCATCGGTTCGATTGAAGGTGATTGTTTCGGATTGGTATGGTTCGATTAAAGGTGATTGGTTTGGACTGTTAATAATCATGGGCAATCGACTGTTCGGTACTCAAAATGATCAAGCTCGACTATTTTTAGCGGACGAGTTCGGATGAATACTAACAAAGTTTGAGCCAAAGCGCCATTTTATTTTAGCCCCGAGTTTGGTTAGGTTTGACCCATATGTGCATGCTCTAATAGAATTGATTACACGACAAATAGTAAAGTTAAATTTAAATGAAAAATAAAATTAGAGGTATAATATACAATTAACTTAAAATAAGGAATCTCATTGCTATTGAAACAAATCCTAAAATTAACATTAATGTTACCAGACCATCGGTTTGATTGAAGGCGATTGGTTCGAATCGATATGGTTCGATTAAAAGCGATTGGTTCAGACTGGTAATAATCGTTGGAAAACGACTGTTAGGTACTCGAAATGATCGAGCTCGACTATTTTTAGCGTATGAGTTCGAACGAATACTAACAAATTCCGAGCAATTATGGCATTTAATTTGAGCCCCGAGTTTACTTAGGTTTTACCCATATATGCACGCTATAATATAATTGATTACACGGCAAATAGTAAAATTAAATTTAAATAAAAAATAAAATTAGAGGTATAATATACTATTAACTTAAAATATGAAATCTTATTTCTATTAAAACAAATACTAAAATTGACATTAATGTTACCAGACCATCGGTTCGATTGAAAATGATTTGCTCGGATCGATATGGTTCAATTAAAAGCGAATAGTTCGGACTGGAAATAACCGTGGACAATCGAATGTTAGGTACTCAAAACGATCGAGCACGACAACTTTTAGCGTACAAGTTCATACGAATACTAACAAAGCCCGAGCTATAGCGCCATTTAATTTGAGCCCCGAGTTTGGTTAGGTTTGACCCATATGTGCACGCTCTAATAGAATTGATTACACGACAAATAGTAAAATTAAATTTAAATAAAAATAAAATAACATGTATAATATACTATTAACTTAAAATAAGGAATCTTATTACTGTTGAAACAAATACTAAAATTAACATTAATGTTACCAGACCATCGGTTCGATTGAAGGCGATTGGTTCAGATCGGTATGGTTCGATTAAAAGCGATTGGTTCGGAATGGTAATAAACGTGGACAATCGACTGTTAGGTACTCAAAATGATCGAGCTCGACTATTTTTAGCGTACGAGTTCGGACGAATACTAACAAAGCCCGAGCCATAGCTCCATTTAATTTGAGCCGCGAGTTTGGCTAGGTTTGACCTATATGTGCATGCTATAATAAAATTCATTACATGGCAAATAGTAAAATTAAATTTAAATAAAAAATAAAATTAGAGGTATTATATACTATTAACTTAAAATAAGGAATCTCATTACTGTTGAAACAAATACTTTTAACATTAATGTTACTTCATTATCGGTTCGATTGAAAGCGATTGGTTCGAATCGGTATGGTTGATTAAAATTGAATGGTTCAGACTGGTAATAACCATGGGCAATCGACTGTTAGGTACTAGAAATGATCGAGATCGACTATTTTTAGCATACGAGTTCGGACGAATACTTGTCACGACCCGCACCCGGATATTCGGACACGAGTACGTGGGTACGCCCACCCTACGCCGCCGTAGCATCACCGGTAGAACGCTGTCTAGGTCATTTTTAACTATCTAACATCTCAATAATATAATATGGTACCTTTCAATCATCTCAACTCCAAACGGAGAAACAATATGGTATCTCACAAATATAACTAAACTCAGTCACAATGCAAACTAAGAAAGATAAAGCACGAATGGAATAGCGAAAGAAGGAACAAGATACAATCCATAAGTATGAAATAATATACAAGCCATGTATCTCAACAAATAGTCTAATACAAGTCCAACACAAATATAAACTAAACCTCCTCAGGCTCTGCAACTAATTTCTCATGGTCTATAGGAGTATCCCCTATAGGTACACCATCCTATAATCCGTAGAATGTGGGACACTGCTCTATAAGCTAATCATCTGAAAAAATATATCCAGTCAGGATTGGAGCAAAGTACATACCTCTGAAAGCAGTTTCAATAACATAATCGAGCATATAAAACAGATAATAGAAATGAAATACAAGATCACTAAACATATGAATGAATGAACAATAGATATACAGGTAATGTACGAGAATATATAACAACAATATAAATATTTGTAATATGAGAAAATAACTGCAATCTAACTAATATGCCTTAGAATACAAGTTTATTATGTGATCGGTTTGGGTGAACATGATCAATAAGGTAAGACGATTACAAGGGTGGTATATAATCAGAATGTACACGATGAACAATGGGGCTTTGATCATATAATCAACTCCTACTCTCCCATCCCCAACTAATACCAATGGATCTAATCACGATACGCTACAAACACGAATATGACCACTGAACACGAGCAGTGGGTGTACATGAATATAATCATACTGAACACGAGCAGTGTATGTACATGAATACGCACACTGAACACGAGCAGTATGTAAAAATGAAATATAAATTAATACCCAATATATACGATGAAATACATGTACAGGAGTACCCACTTAATATTGTAGGGGATAACATCTTCTAACGGGATCCATATAGTACAAGTCCGTGAAATCTCTATATCGGAATCAAGTATATAGTTCTAGAACATGAATACATACACTATTATGAATTAAAAACTAACAGCGAAATGTACTCGCCTAAAGTCCTGATCAATGTGTGTCTCTCGATGCCCAAACTGGTGTCACACAGACCTATATATGGTATGTTGCATCAATACAAGGTTCTAGAATGAAAATAAGTTAAACTAATGCAATTCTAAGTTATAAATCCATTTCTAAGTCAAATTGACTATTTTTAGGTTGTATGAGTCCAACACTAGGATACTAGGTTAATACACTATGAAACTAAACTACACTAGCTAATCTACGATACTATAAAATACATAAAATGCCGTATCTCAAGTTATGCAAGTTTTAATAGGAAAATAGTAATTTATATATATATTTACAAGTCAATATATATAGTATCTAACTAATTACTAAAATTAGGATACCTTGGCCTTGCACCAATGCGTATCACACTACCACACACCTATCTCGATACTCAAACCCAATACCTTGAGTATCGACCCATTACCTTGACATTTTTTTGGTATCCCAAGGTAATTCAAAACCTCATTTAGCTAATACACAATATCAACTATATCAATATAACTAAACTATATACTAATCATAGCTAACTACTAAAACTAATAACTACGAACAGATATTACATACTAGTATACATATCTATCTAACTTAACAATTCAATACTAATGTAATACTACATATGGTTACTTAGCCAATAACTTTTATATATATATATATATATATATATATATATATATATATATATATATATATATATATATATATATATCTAACTATATACTAATCACTTAAACCCAAATAAACCATTACCTTAACTAACTAAACTAACTATTTACTAACAAGTATACTAAACTAAACTGATATCCTTAACTACTACCCATTAACTAATGCTAAACCATCTTAAACCAACTAACCATTATCTTGCTGAGCCTAAGACTGATACTGATACTATATGCTGACCTGATATTGTGCTGATACCCTTGATTGCATGATATTATGCTCTCCCCCTTGCTGTGCACGAGCATTGTCTCCCATTACTGTACTGTGCAGCTACATATTTCCTGATACTGTGCTGCAAGTACTGCTACTGCCTCTTCAAGGCAGTATTGTACTGCCCTTCAGTGACCCGAGCTACTGTGCTCTCACTGAGCAGTTGGTCTTCAGCTGAAAACTGCATGAGTTGATACCTCATTGCTGAGGACTGCACAAGCTTCTTCCTGTATAACTGCTACCATGCCCCCTTGTTGTGCAAGAGCCAGTCTCTCAACTGACCCGAGCTGCTCTCCTTCATGCTGGAGCTGTACCTCAGTGCATACTGCCTCTTCAGTGACCTGAGCCCTCACTGACACACACTCACACGCACACAACCACACAACGCCCATACATATACATATCAATATATATACATCATTCTATATATGTATCAATCCCCTCCTCTATATATATATATAATATATATATAATAATATATATATATATATATACACACACACTCACACATAGACACATAGCTATATAGATACTATTATACCATATATTATGGATACACACATAAACATATAGCACACACATCTATATATAAACTGTAACGCCCGCAACCGCATGGTGTATTACACTGAGTCGGATTGAATAAAATAAATGCTGGTTACATTTGAATTGTTGGATTTTGGGAAAAAGGATTGATTGAGTTGGTTTCATGTGCAGATGGCTAGCGGGTTCGATGGAAATCAGGTGTTCGTTCAGAACAGTACTGAGATAGCTGGGTTAGAATGATAATGTCGTCTTCCTTAGTCCGATCGGTCGGATGATTTGGATAGTACGGCCTGCTCGCACGGTCATACCAGTTGAGTGGATCGCGCTTGCATCGGACCACAGGTTTAAAAGATTGGCCGTATCGCCAGGACATGATGCTTAACGGGATCAAACATTGTGAGTGGGCTCTTTTCCTTCTTCTCTACTCCTTTATGCCTAATAATATGGAAAACACGTAAAGGCTTAAACACTTAGGCTGAAACATTAGGAATCACTACACTAAGGCGTGCATAGAGTGTATGTCGGTTGCTTGGATAGGATTTGTGGCTTGAATTGATTTGCGCATTGGCTAGTTGGAACTAGAGTTGGAATATACATTTGAGGCAGTCGGTTGAATAATTGGGATTATACTTGGACAGTTGGAATGATACATTAAGGCAATGGGAATATCGGAAATTCGGGCGAGCGAGCGTGCATCCGTGCACGAGTATCACTTGGTCGCTTTGTCTTGCAAAGTGAGCAGTTATGGTTCAAAATCGAATAACTGCATCGGCGAGGGTATTGTGCCACTGTTGGGGCATTGTGCCACTGTTGGGGCATTGTGCCATGGGTTTGTTCTGAGTTGGGGTATTGCACCCAATTTGAAATACTGTGTTGAGAAGAGGCATTGTGCCTATGGGATATTTGGTGCCTTGGGCTATATGTTGAGGTTTGGTTTTGGAATCCTTAGTTGGATATGTTAGAAGAATGGTTATAGATGCTTTGGTTGGATATTAGCTGAACGAGTCTAGGATCGCTTGGTGGGACGAGAATGTTCGATCCTCTCATCATACCTACGTGTCTGCATGTCACGGACAACCTGTGTTGCACAGGGTTTGGTTTCCTCGAACGGAATATGGACTCCGGAGAACCGGGACCGTTCGGCCATGGAGGAGACAATTGGGCATCACGTCTTGGGCGCGGTGCTGGTAGTCCGATACCATCAGGAGGGAGTAGCTGCCCAGCCCTGGATCGGGTAGGACTGCCCTATTGATCTTGGTCCGATCAATGTCCTTAATGGCTTGGCCAGTGACTTCATATAGATAAGAGTTGGTTTGCTTTACTTTGGTTGGTTTGTGCTTCGTGTAGGCGCGGCCACCTTGCCTCGGCAAGAGTGTGCACTTTGAGATGGGATTGTAAACTTTGGTTGAGGATGGATGTTGAGGCGAGATTGATGGTTCGATATGTTATCGTTCAAGCGATGGCTTGAGTAGGACGGGTTGCATGCTAGTTTCCTTCGGGTTGGTTATATATTGCTTTTTGATTGGTTTGAGTTGAATGCTTGCATGCTTAAACTACTTTACAGCTTTCCTTAACATGTCATCAATATGCCATGAAATTAATCTATGATTCAACTAGAAAGATCACCATTTAACTGTTGCATTCACTATTTTACTTAGTGTCGGCTTAGACGAGTGGGTTACCCCGCTCAACAGTACGGCTGTGTACTGACCCATGTTTGTGGGCAATATTTCAGGTATGCAGGGGTAGTGGAGCTGCTTGGATATACAAGACATGATATATGAACTGTAAGTACCTTTGCGGCTAGAGAAAAAGAGCAAGAGTATTTCATCGCCTTCGTGGCATCGCCTTCGTGGCATTACCTTTGGGGTATTTTATTTGGACCCTATCGAGAGCTCCGTTACGTATACTCTGATGTGTGTGCTTGGTACACAATACGACTTCTGCTGTAACTTGGTCATTTCGATGATAAACTTTGGTGTTTGACAATATCGCCTTGTACGAGCGCAACTCCATGCTCGTACGGCATCACGACCCGATGAAAACGATTGTCTTGCGGGAGAGCTGCAACGTGGTGATTCACGTTCAGCAGGAACAATTAAGCTTGCGGGAGATTGGGGCGTGACAAATTGGTATTAGAGCGCCTGGTTCATTTCTTCGAACTTGGTCCTTCATTTCATCACAAACTCTAAAATAGCTTCCGCGTGTCGTTTAGCTCTTGACTCTCCTCTGTGCCGCATTGGATATTTCATGCAATAAGTCTATATATTGCTGGTTGTGGCTGCATGTTATTCTTAGTTGCGTTGCCTTGGTTGGTTTTCGTTAGATCGCTTAGCCTCGTTAGGAGTTGTTGCATTCGGGCAGCAAGTTGGGTGGCGTTGTTGCATTTGTGCAACAAGTTAAGAGCTTTTATTGGCTTGACTTGGCTTGGCTTATCGTTCGGGGAGTTTCTGATTTCATCAATGGATCAGTTGGTTGGCATACGAGATTTGGTTATGCGGCATATTGTGAGTAGAAGCATTCGATGAGAATGGATCGTTGCACGAGTTGCTCGTGTAGCAAAATTATTGGACGGAGTTTAAATGTTGGCTGGGTATATCACATAGAGCATCGGTTGAGCATGTTTGAGTTTGGCTCGGGAATATCAGTATAAGTTTGCACGAGTTGCTCGTAAAAACAAATACGTGGAACAGTTGGGTATTGGGTTGGACTACTTGGAATACGATCGTTGCACGGGTTGCTCGTGTAGCGAAAGTATCAGACGGTGAGAATTGTTGGAAGTATTGAGAACGAAATATAGCACGAGTTGCATAACGAGATTGATAGAAAGAGTTAGATAATTTAGGCATTGCCTGAGTTTTGTGTCAGACTCTAGTTGGGAATGGCTGGATCACACATGAGGGATGGTTCAAACGGATTTTGGATAAGTGCAAAGGAATCGTAATGCGAGTAGCGACTTGATTCGGAATGGTATATGGGATACCACATATTGAGCAAGGCGTTAAAAATATTTTGATTTGGACATCAATGGGAATTGCCTAAACAGACTCGGGTAACGGGAATATAAGTTGGTTGGTGCACATCGGCTGAGTTAGAAAGAATGAAAATAAAGCAAGCGAATATTGAGTTGAGCAATCAAGAATGGACTTATGCAAATGGAAGTATCGTTGGACTAAAGAGATGGACGGGATCGAAATAAACAGTTGGGATAAGCTTGAGCGAAGCGATTGGTAAATCGAAGGATAGCGAGCATGAACTACGATTTTGGGAAACACATTTGAGCTGATGGTTGAGTAATGAAATACGATCTTGGTTTGGAGGGACAATGCGATGGATTCACACAAACTTGAAAGATTTTGGTTATTGCTGCTCGTGAAGTCGACTCAGGTTTAGCGAAAATAGAATTTTGGGCAAAATAGTGCAATGATAGTAGACGGATTCTCCGAAAAGACGTGAATGGATTATGGCAACAACGGAAGGCAAAGATTATGGCGGACAGACCTTTAAAGATAGTTGAATATGGGAGCAACAATTGAGCAAATCACTGTGATGCTCGAGTAAGTTGGACGTGCATTGTGGGATGCGACAAATGGATAAGAATTTGAGCAAGTCTTGAGTTTCGAGAATCATTACAAGTCGTAGTGCGAGTAGACGAACATGGCAATTCGGAAATTTAATGGATTCAGGGCAGAACGACGGATTGATGGAAGACAGTTTTAACGAGCGCGAATGCTCGGATTTAAAAGTTCGCTCGGATGGAATGGTTGGATTTTGATTCGGATTTGCAGATGAGATATAGCACGGTTTATAGTAACTGTCCATCGAGATGACTTACAATTATCGAGCGTAGCTTCGGGACAGCTGACCCTAGTGACTTGCCCGCCAAATCAGAGATTGAATATGATAGATACATAGAACGACCCTTGCGGTGGCGTATTTAGGGATGCGTCGAGGGTGGATGTGAGCAATAAGATTTGGCTTATTGACTGAGTGTTGGATTTGAGAGACCCTTGGGATAGTCTTCAACTGAAGATGCAGCCGAAAGATCGAAGCGATGGTGGGATTGGCCTAAGTCAACTGATGAAATTCAGAGTCACAGATTTTTATCGATGGCATCGCCTTTGACTCATCGTGCCCTGGAAGGGAATAGCATTCATATGAATTGACGACTGTGAAACTAGCTCGTGAAGTTAAAGCAGCGGCTCGTTCAGATCAAATCCTTAGTTTGGGTGCTCGTTCAGAAGGCAAAGGTGATATTCTATGCTTCGAGGCAGTGGAAGCAGCGCGAAGAACTATTACATGCGTAACCTAAGAATTGTGGCGAGTGTGTCCACGTTGAAAACATGGTGACACTATCCCTTTGGCGTGGCGGCGAGATCTTCGTGGATCACACGAACCTCAATATAGATATTCACCCAGTGAGGTATTGAGATGGCAGGAAAAAGGTGTTGGACTGAAATAATCTAAGCAAAGTTTGATATTTGGGTAAGTCGCCTAGCTGGGGTAGTATCGGTTGAGATGATCGTTCGATGCATGAGATATATTTGGAGATGTTGCTAGTGTGGATTCAGAAATAGTTGGATGGATTGAGTTGGAACACGAACTGATTGAGTCGGTAGAAAATCATCATATTTGAGACTAGTGCTCAATCGAATATGTTGGAATGGAAATCATGATTTGGTTCAATTGGGAGTAAAGCAAATGGATGCCTCGGACATAAAGATACCCTTGTAACTTGTTCAAATTTGCTATCGCAAAGCTTGGCTGAAATGCATGTATTTTAGGGATGCCTTAAATATGTGTATGATCCAAAACTAAGTGATACGAGGAATTCGTATTGAGCTGCAAGGAGGATGTGGGAATTCGAGAATTTGTATGAGCATTCAGCAAAGCGAGATGCTGAGTCAAGATCGTGAATATGAGAGTTACATAGAGCAGATCTTTGGAACTGGACAAATAGCATATGATAGGAATGAGTACCAACACGGTTCGTAGATGAACCTAATTTCTAAGTGGTATATTATGTAACGCCCGCAACCGCACGGTACGTTACGCTGAGTTGGATTAAATAAAACAAATGCTGGTTACATTTGAATTATTTGATTTTGGGAAGAAGGATTGATTGAGTTGGTTTCATGTGCAGATGGCTAGCGGGTTCGATGGGAATCAGGTGTTCGTTCAGAACAATACTGAGATAGCTGGGTTGGAATATTAATGTCGTCTTCCTTAGTCTGATCGGTCGGATAATTTGGAGAGCATAGCCTGCTCGCACGGTTATACCAGTTGAGTAGATCTCGCTTGCATCGGACCACGGGTTCAAGGGATTGGACGTATCAGCAGGACAGGATGCTTAACGGGATCAAATATTGTGAGTGGGCTCTTTCCCTTCTCCTCTACTCCTTCATGCCTAATAATATGGAAAACACGTAAAGGCTTGAATACTTAGGCTAAAATATTGGGAATCACTACACTGAGGCGTGCATAGAGTGTACGTCGGTTGCTTGGATAGGATTTATGGCTTGAATTGATTTGCGCATTAGCTAGTTGGAACTAAAGTTGGAATATACATTTGAGGAAGTCGGTTGAATAATTGGGATTATACTTGGACGGTTGGAAGGATACATTGAGGCATTGGAAATATCGGGAATTCAGGCGAGCGAGTGTGCATCCGTGCACGAGTATCACTTGGTCGATTTGTCTTACAAAGCGAGCAGTTGTGGTTCAAAATCGAACAACTGTATCGACGAGGGTATTGTGCCATGAATGGGGCATTGTGCCACTATTGGGGCATTGTGCCACTATTGGGGCACTGTGCCATGGGTTTGTTCTGAGTTGGGGTATTGTACCCAATTTGAAACACTGTGTTGAGAAGAGGCATTGTGCCTATGGGATATTTGGTGCCTTGGGTGTTTGATAATAAACGAAAGAAATAAAACTAGGTTTATACAAAATCCTTTTTTTGGTTTACAAACAAGAAAAAGAAGTATAATTAATCCTATACGAGGATGTTAAGTACAAAAATTTAATCTGGGTAAATATTGCTATAGGAGTCTGATCTGTGGTCGATCACTTTGTCCCTTAGACCACACGATGATAAAGAAGTGCTGTAGAAGAAGGAGAAGCTTCAAAAATCGTAAGAGGGAGTGGATGCTCGATGCCAAAATCGTCAATCACTACTCTCTGTCTGTGCTCTGGATTCTTCACTCTCAAAAATCAATTTTCGACCACTCACCTCTGTTAATAGAGGTCTCTATTTATAGAGTCCAATTATTGTAACCATCCAGTCGACATAGAAGCCAATTAGTGGAGAGTGGGGTGCTCTTTACGAGGCGGTTATGATAACTGCTACCCATGTCTAAATGATCTCTAGACTCTGCGTATGACGCGTGTCCCATTATGAGGTAACACGTATAACTGCTGCGAAGATCACGGCATTCAAGCTACGTGGGTAACTGCCCCTTGCGTCGAGATGATTGGCGTAGAAACCGAATAGCTGTCATACTGGCGTAGAAGCCAAGTAGCTGTCAAATTGGCGTAGAAGCCGAATAGTTGTTAAGTTGGCGTAGAAGCTAAGTAGGCATAGAAGCCTGATGCTGCATGGATAGGTAGCTAGCGTAAGGACAGCCGATTATCCTTGCTTGACTAAGGTCTTGAGCATATCCTGGACCAAATAGCCTTATCACGCACCAATGCAAATATAGCCTGAGTTGGCATAATTCAAGGAGATAGCGTACAGCGTGCTCCTATAGCTAAAAATAGCCAGGTCGACGTATTTCGAGGAGATAGCATACAGCATGCTCCTATAGCTGAAAATAGCCTGATAGCGTAATATGCAGAGGTGCTGATGTGGACGTATTAGCCATAATTATGGCTCATCCAGTCTTTGAAAGTAGAACCAAATCTCGTGCATTAAATGCAGAGATCTGCCCCCATCACGCGCATTAACTGCAGAGACGTGCCTTGAGCTCTGTACGAATAGCAGCTTTCGATGTGGCGGTTCATTTTGTCTCTTGTTGAGCGTAAAAGCTCACGTCTGCCTGTGTAAAACTAGGCAGCGTATTCCCTTGAATGCGTAAAAGCAATTTATATCATGGAAATGTCACTAAACGACGGTCTGGGTCTCAGTGCCGAATTATCATTACAGCCATCATCTGGATAGTCGTGCAGTACTCTTTGTCAGGAGTCAGGTTTACTACATGATCTGACAGGTTCGTTCGAGGAATACGAAGAGTTCCTCGTACAACTTCCCACTACATTAAAAACGAGCAGGTTTTACGCCAAAGTGGCGATGTAACAACCTTTTTACGCTAAAGCAGTCTGGAAACACTGCATTTATGCGGGTTGTTCTGGAGCTATATTTTACGCTGTACTAGCGATGAAGCTCTGCTGTACGTCGATGGCTCTGAAGTCATGTCTTACGCCACAAAGCACTGAAACTTTGCTTTAAGCAGGTTTTATGCATACTGCATATAATTCTGCAGCGTATTTTTCATGCTTCTACAAGCTCCCCTTCAAAGTTTTCAAATTCCTAGTAATTTGAAACACTTTGAATGAAGCATGAAATGGTCAAGTCTGACTCGTTCCTCGAGGCTGATTTCTCGGCAGATTTTTAGGAGTTTGTTGGGATTCGATATGTGCTCCTCTGCCTATAAAAAGGCGAATGGGTTAACCTGTTTTTCCCACACTTCCTTCACCACACAGAGATGGTTGCCGAGATTCGTCGGGTTGACTTGAGGAAGAAGAAAATTATGCTCTTCCACTATGTAAGGAGCCGTAAAAAGAGGCATCTTTGAGCAAATGTCCTCTGCAACGATAGATTATGGAAGGATATCATAGCTTTCTTTGCTAGGGATGATCAGCAATTTTATATGGCGATTCGTCCAGGAGAGAGGAAGGGTCTCATTCGACCACACAGCTTGCAAGCTGTATTTTCTCCCGTTACGGCGCTGGCCGAGGATAGGCAGTTTGGCCCTGTCTTCCAGTATTGAGTTGGGTCTGAACCCCCAACTCAATTTCTAGGGCTCTACCTGCCATGGCGTATGGAGGATGGGCTTGAATAATTTATACAAGCCCAGTTTTGTATCCTCCCGCCATTGATCATTTTCTTGTTCATCGATTGTGGAAGTCGATGAACTGCTGGAAAAGACTGAAAAGATCTCCACCAATACGAGAACCTGGCAGAACAGATTCTTGGCGTGATCCTAAATGAAAATAAGAAACCCTTTGTAGAAAAAGGATTTCCATCATATGTAATCATGAAGATGAAAAACCCTTCGTAGGCTGGATTTCTATCATATGTAATCATGATTAATAAAATTATCTTCTTTTACGCATCTGATGATTTGCCATATTTGATGTGAGAAAGTCTGAATATATGCAGCTTCGACACGTCTGAATATTTTTATGCCAACTCTGATAAAAGAGTATCTGACCTCGTCTCATCCTTTATGCGTAGCAGAAGACGCATAGAAAGCTGCTTAGCATTTAAGTTGAAGATCCAAACTATCATGCTGTTTTGGACAAGGAGTAGCGTAGAATTCTGAACTGTTACTTCTCTGATAAGAAGAATTTTTGTTCAGAACATCATCTTCAAGAATAATTTCCCGAAAATCCCTTGAAATAGGGCGAGAAATGGCTGTCAAAATTGGCCATGCTTGAACTGTAAAGAAAAGATTCTGATTGGACTTTGGATGAACTTCCAATCAATCCAAGAAGAAGAGTCATCTTCGATGCTGAACTCTGTATGTTTTGGGTACTTTGGAATATTTTGTGGCCAAGAAGGAGCATTCTCTACGTAAACCCTTACCATTAGCCATCTATAGCTTTCAAGAGTAGAGTCGTAGATTTGTAGCCTCTAAGCATAAAATTGTAGGTTTGTAGCCTCTTGAGCATAAAAGCTCATGAGCATAAAAGCATCTGGGCGTAGAACCGTAGATTTATAGCCTCTTGAGCATAGAATCGTAGATTTGTAGCCTCTGAGCGTAAAAAGCTTCTGAGCGTGAAATCATAGATTTGTAGTCTCTGAGCGTGAAGTCGTAGGTTTGTAGCCTCTCGAGCGTAAAAGCTACTGAGCGTAAAAGCATCAAGGCGTAAAACCGTAGACTTATAGTCTCTGAGCGTAAAACCGTTGATTTGTAGCCTCTGAGCGTAAAAAGCTCCTTAGCGTAAAACCGTAGATCTGCTCTGCGCGAAAATTTTGAATCCGCTGACTGTCCGTCTTCCCTAAATGATAGGCTGACGTGGTTCCGAATCATAACCGAATATTAAATATCGGATTTGGTTAGGGATTCGAGGAGTCATCCAAACTCTATAAATACCCCAAGGCCTTCAGAGAAGAAACCCTTCATCTGTCTTTTGCAAAAATCCTTTGTTCCTTTGAGAGCTCTTCTTCGTCTCTTCCTTTGAGAAATCTGAGTTTTAGCCATGGCACCGAAACAACCTTCCACCGCTAAGGGAAAGAAAGCTGCCTCCTCTTCTCGCTCCTCTGCTCAAGCACGAACGACTCCCATTGGGCTGAGCGAACCTCGCTCCGAACGAATTATCCCACCTTCAAGCTATGCACCAAGCGTCATAGGTAAAGTTTTTGGGACAAAAAAAAACAAAAAAAACCCTTCGCACACGTTGTACGTGAACGCGCTAGGTCTTCTTCTGTGCTGAGAGCCTCTTCGAAGAAGATGATGCACAGAGATATTTTATCATTTACGCCCATATTCCTAATGTGTCAGCGTAAAAACTCTATATTTTCGCAGTCTGGCGTAAAAGCTTTGACTGTCGAAATTTGGCGTATACGACAAACTTTGAGTGTTACGCTCTGGATGAAAATTCCGGCGTAACTCAAATTTTGGCAGTCTGGCATAAAAACACAGACTGTTATATTTTTGTGTATACTGTCAACCTTGAATTTTACGCCTCGAAAATAGGTTCCAGCGTAAAAACTCAAGTTTTTACAGTCTTGGCATAAAAGCACAGACTGTTGATCTTTGGCGTAAGCTGCAAGACTGTAATGTCTAGTGTAGAAACTAACTTGTTCTTCTTGCTTTTTGTAGTGGACTAGCAGATCCCTCTGTTGGATGAGGTAATAGGTTCTGTTGCTGGAATGCTGAACTCCAATTATTTGCAGGATTTGTCCTATATGACATTCCCTATTTCTGGGACCCAGTATCCTGAAGGAAGGGGAATTCTGATATCGTCTCAAGGAGAATGAATGCTGTTGAGTATGATCAGCGGGGAGCCCCTGACGTATATAGATGGGGCAAAATATATAAAACCAGCTTTTCTATTTGGGGATATGATTGATAAACAATCCCATACGAAGCCCAAGAAGGAAAACTGGGTTTTTACTGCTGAGGGCATGGTCATGTACCTGCCCAGGATGTCGAGAGATTACCCTATCTCAACATTCTTCCATGCTACGCATCCCAGGAAGATGTCGTGGACCCTGACCCCTAATCTTCACGGCCAGCCGGGGAATATATTTTATCAGAAATGATCAGGCCAAGGATTATTTGTGAGCCACCCTTCAGGCCCTATCATGCCTTTCAGGGGATTACTGCCGGGCAGCGTCCTGAGTGAAGATACTTCACTCCTCCATCCAGTCCAATTATCAACTTTTTGCAATGACTTCATGGGGCATGGAGGAGTATACCCCAAGGTTAATCCTCGGACCAACGGGTGGCTTACCCCTGTAAATCTTCGATGGGCTCATTTAACTGCATGGGCCCTGAAGCATTTTCAGACAGAGCTGGAGAGCATTGGTCTGTTCGCTGCTGTGAATGCTACCAATATTGGGCTGCCTCTCAACCCCAACATGTTTTTGGATTTGATAGAGCGGTATATCTCGCTCACTGGGACTTTCGCCACTCCGCTAGGGGAGTTGGGATTGGCCCTTCATGAGATGGCAGAGATTTCAAGACTGCCAATTGAGGATACTCCTTATGAAGAGTATGTTTCCACAAACAGGGAACTGAGGGATACAAACCCTCGGGCAGTGGCAGTGTACCAGGAGCTAATAAGCCATTATCTAGCGTGCACCACCTTCTATAATGAGCCCTCTAATTTGGCTCATACCAACAAATGGGCATCCTATCTCTTCTTTCATCAGGCCAGAGATGCTAAGCTAGACAAAGTTGTGGATAGCAGGGATAAGCCTTTGAACCTTCTGAGCATGCTTAATGCTCAAATAGTCGATGATCTTATTGAAGATGATGGGGCTTCAGATCAAGTTCTCGATGAGGGGATAGGGAGTTATCCTGCAGGCACTAAAGTCTACAGTTATATGAGGCATTGGCGCAGGCCTCTGTCAAGGGAAGCTCAACTGGCTGGCTTCCTCTCTGTATGGCTACGTCGATTGGTAGTACATGGCATCGCATATGTGGATCGCATTCATCGTAAAACCTTTTGGCCTGCAGTGCGTTTGGTGTTTGGGGCAAGACTGGGCCTGCTCCCTGCCATGGTATGTCGGATACAAGCTGGGCTGAGGGCCATTACTGATGGGCTGCTTGCAGATGAAACACGGCATGAAAGCTTTCCCAGGGTAGAGTTACCGTTCCAATATCTGATGGGATGGTTAATTCTTCAGAACCCCAGTGTGATGTCTCCCGGCTCTGCCAGTAGTTCAGGAAATAATTTCTTGTTGAATTACAAGAATTCCACTTGGAACATGACCACCGTTGTAGATTGTCGGCGAGCATTAAATTTTGCTCATAGCTGGAAGCTCTTCTGCATCGTCCCCACTGTATATATCAATCAACAGGGGACGAGACTTCAGGATTCAGGTGACGGAAAGACCGTTCTTTCTCCCGAAGCTTTTTATTGGTTGGTCTGCATTAGACCTTCCCATTTGTTGTACAGAAGTGAAAACCATTGCTTTTTGGAGCCTTATCTGCCTAGTCGGTTCGCCAGGCAGTTTGGGTATGACCAATTGCATGTGGGAAATGCCATCACCAGCTTCAAGTCCAGAGGTGGACTTATTGATGGAGCGAGAGGAAGGCAGTACTTCACGATGGGTTGTATTGGAGCAACCTTTATTGTGCTCGCGACTTCTCCCTCCATGGAGTTGCGTATCCTCCAATCATACACATAATTTTATGTGGCCATCAATACCTTTCATCGCAATTTTGATATGCGTAGAAGTTTTAGGATGCCCTCTCATAAATCCACTGGAAGAGAGGAGGTCCCATCAGTCTCCTCTGACGAAGGTGAAGACCCTTTCGGTCCAGATGAGTTTTTGTTGACAATACCGAGAGGCGTAATATATCTGCCTGTAGAGCCTCTTGTTATCCCTAGTAAGCGAAGGGCTCCTATTCTGAAAGAGACTTCCCCTCGCAAGAAAAAGAAGACTGTTAGTGGTCCTGTCAGGACTTTCAGCCATCAGGCTCCTAGGAGTGAACCTGCTGTTTCCCCTATTGGGGATAATTTTTTGACTAGAGGTCCTTCGCCTATTAGAGAGGGAACCTCCACAGTTTCGGCTGGCAGTGCCAGAGATTCTTTGCTCGAGACTGCTGTCATTGCTACCGCTTCAGGTAGTGCTACGAGATTGCCTTCGAGGCCGAGCAAAATAAGATTACATATACCTTTATCCAGACCAGTAATGGGAGTAACCCCTGCCGCGTTTGTAAGTATATCCAGCGAGATTCCACCCGATGAGCCTCGAGTGGATCTTGGTGAAGACCTGGAAGAATACCTTCCAGTGTCATTTGGCGCACCCCCTTCTCCAGGTATGACAGCTTGCTTAACATCATTAAAAAATAATTTAGCTGCACTGGCTGCAGACGCGATATATATACCATCGGCCATGGGTAACTATCGTCTTTATGCCTCTTTTAGAAAAATTAACATCAGGTTGATATTAACTGTCATGACCCGCACCCTGATATTTGGGCACGAGTACGTGGTTACGACCATCCTACGCCACAGAATCGGTGGTGGAACGCTGTCTGGGTCATTTCTAACTATCTAACATGTTAACAATATAATATGGTACCTGTCAATCATCTCAACTCCAATCGGAGAAGCAATATGGTATCTCACAAATATATCAATCTCAATCACAAAACAACTAAGGAGAAAATAATGCACGAATGGAAATAGCGAAGGAAAGATAGATACAATCCACAATATGAAATAAAAGTACATCTGTGAATCTCCTCAAAAACAATAGTCTAATACAAAAATTACTAACAAAACTAGACCTCCTCGATCACTGATACAATGTCCTCTGGCTCTAGGGAAGTGTCCTCTAAAGTCTCACCCTCTTGAGGTCCGTAATGTATGGGACACAGCTCCTCTAGCCAATCATCTAGAAAAATATATCCAGTCAGGATTGGAGTAAAGTACATATCTCTGAAAGCAGTTTTAATAACATAATCGAGCATATATAACAAGCAATAGAAAAATGATACAAGATGCACAAGTAGAAAGAATATACTGTACAAGTGAACAGGCAATAGGCACAATAAAGCTGAAAATAAATACAAGAATAACTACAAGTAGAGAAAAAGAAATACTAACTATGTATTTTAGAGTGAGAGTTCGTTATGTGATCGGTTTAGGTTGCACATGAGGTATATAGGTAACTCCATTATACATGAGGTGTATAATCTACGTGCACATGAGATCAAGAGAGCTTTGATCACATAACCAACTCCTACTCCCCCTCCCAACCAATACTCATGGATCCAATCACGACACGTTACGTACATGATCACGATAGTCACACTAGCACACGAAATAGTGGATGCACAAGAAGCACATAGAAGTCAATACCCGATGCACACGATAAAATACATGTCATTAGGTACCTGTTGCACACGGTAGGAGATAACACCTCCTGACGGGATCCATATAGCACCAGTCCGTGAAATCATTGTGTCGGAAATCAATGTATACTAATCTAGAATATGCATATATACAATATTATGAATTGAAAACAAACAGAGAAATATACTCGCATGAAGTCCTGAGCAAAGTGTCTCTCTCGATGCCCAAGCTGGTGTCTCACAACCTATATATGGTATGTTGCATCAATACAAGATTCAATGATGAAAATAAATGAAGTTGAAGAAGTTCTAGGTCAATACGTCATTTCTAAGTCAAACCAATGCATTTCTAGGTTGCAAGAGTCTAATGCTAGTCACTAAGTCAATTCACTATGAAGCTATGTTATACTAGCTAAGCTAACACACCATAGTGCAAACAAGAAGCCGTATCCTAAGATACGCAGGTTTTCTAATATAAAAAATAGTTTATATATATATATATATTCATATAAGTCATATATACTAATAATATCTCAAGGCAATTTTAATTATGAAGTATATAACCAAGCTAAAGCTAGCTGAACTATACTTATCTCTAACTATTGACCAACAGTTACTTATACTACAACATAGATACACTACTTATATATATATAGCAATAGTACCCATAACTATGAACTTAACCCAATAATTCTATATAGCTAAAGGCAAATCCTAATTAAACCACATGCGACTACTAGCCATTTAATACTATAACTAGTAACTTATTACCTATATACTGTCAATGCATATACACTATAATATACTTATATTAACTAACAGTCAACTAACCACCAATACAAGTATATAACACATACCTATATATAAGTGACTACATCTAATATTTAACTATAACTCAAGTATTAACTGAACCATTATCAGCTAAACCATTGACTGAAACCCAACCAAACCCTCTAAACACTAACAGAACATAACTAACTACTCATACAACCTTGGTTATAAACTGAAACAAAACTGCTAACTATCCTAGCAGGAAATCGAATACAGGGAGGAATGAACTGTTCAGTCATATGAATTCCTGTACAGTGCCTTCAGTGATCTTCAGTGATTTGAATGATGAACTGAGCCTTATACTGAATTGAGCCTTTAGTTCTTTAGTGATTTGAATACTGAACTGAGCCTTCATTTCTTCAGTGATTTGAATACTGAACTGCCTTTATTTCTTCAGTGATTTGAATACTGAACTGCCTTCATTTCTTCAGTGATTTGAATACTGAACTGCCTTTATTTCTTCAGTGATTTGAATACTAAACTTCCTTTATTTCTTCAGTGATTTGAATACTGAACTGTCTTCATTTCTTCAATGATTTGAATACTGAACTGTCTTCATTTCTTCAGATATGTCCTCACTATGCATATACACAGTGAGTCTTAGTTATCCAGTCCTTCAGGTGATCTCATGTAATCTTCAGTCCATGCTGTGCACATAGCTGTACAATGGAGTATGCACATTGCTGTGCAATAGAATCTGCACATTAATGTGCAATAGAATCTGCACATTGCTGTGCAATGGAATCTTCAGTCCATAGCTGTGCAATCTCCAGTCTCAAGCTGCTGTGCAGTCTTCTTCTTATCTTCAGTTGATTTCATTTTCAGTTGATCTTCAATCTGCAACAGTGAGTATCAGTTCTTCAGGTGATCTTCAGTCTGCAGGCAGTGAGTATCAGTTCTTCAGGTAATCTCAGTCTGCAGGCAGTGAGCATCAGTTCTATGTTCAGTCTGTGTTCAAAGCTGTTGTGTTCCTCTACAGGTATCTGTGTTCCAGGTTGCTGTGTTCAGTCTGCAGGTAGCCGTGTTTGCAGGTAACTGTGTCTGCAGGTTATCTTCTGTACTGCCTTCAATGCACAAGTATCTGTACTACAGTACTGCCTTTATTGCACAAGTATTTGCACTGCAGTACTGCCTTCATCGAGTTCTTCCCTATTCCATATACTCATATGCATCAACCCTCATCACTAGATAGGTACATACATATCTAACCACATATAAAATATATATATATAGATAGATAGATATAAACTAACACATGTATATATACATATACCAAATATCTAAATACATATAAACCCACACTACTACATAATTTCAATTATCCTATTATACACTCTATATAACCCATAGGTAGTATCTACCTAAATAAATACATATGCATATATACACACCAACATAAATATATATTTAGATATATACACATAGTTATATGTATATATATAGATACCCTCATATATATACACATAGGCATATGTTTATACATAAAAACCTAAATTACACCATTATACTCCAAATAATATATAGATAGTATATACAACTATATTTACATATGTATGTATAGTACAATAAGCCAAAACACAAACACATGGGGTGCACCGCACCCGTATCACTTTTCTATGATACGCTTGCGATACGGTCCCCAACTCACAACCAAACGTATCTCGGAGGACACGTAAAAGTCTAATACATAATTTATGATCAATACATATAGAAATTAGAGTGTCTACGTGTCCGTGTCACCATATGATATGCACATGGCCCCGTGTCGGAGGAAAACCCCCAAAATTGACCGTTTTATCAAATTGACGAGATTCGGCCTATACGTATCCAATTGTGGATATGACACAAGCTACAAACAAACAATCAATGGTCAATTAGATCTATTAGATCTATTGACAAACACTACATGTGCCAATCTCGGAATTCCCCCAAAATTGGTACTAAAAATGGTTATAACTACCACCGTAGGTCTCCAAATGATTCCAAATTAAATCCTATGGGTAACCTATGTATGTGGAGTGGTTTCTCATAGTAAAATCTCAGATATATAGTCTATAGGAAGGGAAAAAACTGATTTGTACCTATTGGGAGATGGATTCCCAATGAAAAGGTCCCAAATAACAAGTAGCTCCTCTCATTGTAGATCTTGGCCTCCTCCTCCTTGTTCCTTGCTCCTTGCTTGTAGATCCTTGATGTAGAGGCTTCAATGATAAATTTAGAAAGATATTTGAGGAGAATTGATGGAGAATTGATGGGGAATTGGAGGGAAAATGGAAGGGGAAAACTAGATCTAGAATTTTTGAGAAGAATAAAATGAGAGCACTCTCTCTCCTCTCAATTATGGCTGGTCATAAACCCCTCTCCAAGCAATATACAAAGTCATAAATACCCGTTGGGGCCTCTCATGAAGAAATAATTAGGGAGGGAAGGTTCTAGTCTAATGGTTTCACTAATTAATCATGTTTCTTAATCCATGGGCCTAATTCATGGGCTCAACTTAGACTAGTCCAAAAGTTTGTTCATGCTCTCTAATTAAATTGTTAGGTCCACTACACAAGTCCAAAATAAGTCTACACTAGCAATAATTAATAATATAATAATAAATAAATCATATCATGCACAAATATTAATTATAATAATCCTAAAATAATTAATACCTGTGATAATTACCAAACTATCCTTGGGTAGAAATATGAGGGTGACAAACCTACCCACCTTAGAAAATTTTTGTCGTCAAAATTAAGGAAGAAACTATCTACCAAAACAAACAATATAATGCAAGAAGGAATTATACCTCACGGCTCGAAAAGATACGGATATCACTCGCGCATCTCGGCCTCTCGCTCCCAGGTACTCTCTCTTAGCGAGTGATGCCTCTACGCGACGCGGACCAAAGGAATCGTCTAGTTCCTCAGCACCTTCTCTCTCCGATCCAGAATCTCCACTGGCTGCTCTGGATAACTGAGAGTAGGGCCCACCTCTATCTCCGAATAATCCAACACATGACTGGGATCTGCCACGTATCGTTTCAATTACGATACGTGAAATACGTTGTGCACTCCTTCCAATGCAGGTGGTAAGTCTAGTCTGTAAGCGACTGTACCGACCCTCTCAAGAATGCTAAAATGACCGATGAATCGCGGACTAAGCTTGCCGCCTCCACCAAAACGAATCGTGCCACGTGTCAGAGAAATCCTTAAAAAAACCAGACCGCCAACCTAGCACAAAACACCAACTTAGCACTCTAACAAGCAACAATCAAACACAAACAAGACAAAACTAAAGCTATACCTCAAACTCCAGAGGTCTCCAGTGGCTATCGTCCCAATGTCGTTGCATGTCCTGCGCCATTCAAAGTCTGTCCCTGATAAGCTTCACCTTCTCTGCTGCATCCACTACCATCTCTGGTCCCAATAAAGCCCTGTCACCAACATCATCCCAGGACAACGGAGTGCGGCACCTCCGTCCATACAACTCCTCGAATGGTGATATCTCGATGCTGGCTTAGTAGCTGTTGTTATATGAAAACTCTACCAAGTGAAGATGATCCTCCCAAGAACCTCCAAGATCCAAAACACAGGTGCGTAGCATATCCTCGAGAGTCTGAATAGTCCTCTTCGACTGTCCGTCAGTCTGAGGGTGATAAGCGGTACTGAACTTGAGCTGAGTGCCCAAGCTAGCCTGCAAACTCATCCAAAAATGGGACATGAAGCGGCTATCCCGATCCGAGACAATGCTCACTGGAACATCGTATAATCTGAAAATATGGCGCACATACATCTCCGCAAGTCTCTCCGTAGATGTACCCACTTTAAATGGCAGAAAGTGGGCTGATTTGGTCAACCTGTCGACGATGACCCAAATTGCATCCTTGCTTCCTGGAGAACGCGGAAGCCCCGATATAAAATCCATAGTAACATGCTCCCATTTCCACTCCGGAATGGGCAAAGGCTGAAGCAATCCTCCTGGTCTCTTTCTCTCTGCCTTCACCTGCTGACAAACTAAGCATCTAGACACGAAGCTAGCTACCTCTCGCTTCATGCCATACCACCATACATGCTCCCTCATGTCTCTATACATCTTGTTGGCACTGGGATGCATAGAGTATTGGGAACGATGCGCCTCCTTCATAATCTTCTCGCGCAATGCTCCCTTTGGTACGCACAACCTGGTACCGTATCGCAATGATCCATCATTTGCGACGGTAAAGTCCTCTGCCAGCCCGACCTGAACCTGTGCTCTGATGCTCCTCAGAGACTCATTCTCATACTGTCTGGCCCTGACTCGGTCCATCAGCTCCGACTGAACCTGAAGTCCCCACATCTGTGCTACGACTCCCGAAATTAATACCTCAATGCCCAAACTATCGAGGTCTGCCAATATATGCCTGTCCCTAGTCAAGCACATAGCCACGGGATACCTGCTCAAAGCATCCACGACTACGTTGGCCTTTCCTGGATGGTACTACAAAGATATATCGAAGTCCTTCATCATCTCCAACTATCGTCGCTGCCTCATGTTGAGCTCCTTCTGTGTAAACACATACTTTAAGCTCTTATGGTCTGTGAAGATCTCTACTCTCTCTCCATATAGATAGTGTTTCCATAATTTGAGAGCAAAGATAACCGCTGCAAGCTCCAAATCATGGGTAGGGTAGTTCTTCTCTTCCGGGCATAATTGCCTGGAAGCATAGGCAATTACCTTCCCGTGCTGCTGTAGTACACAACCCAAACCCTTCCCTGATGCATCATTGTAAATGAAAAATCCTCCTGCTCCTAATGGTAGTGTCAAGATGGGAGCTATAGTCAATCTCCTCTTCAGCTCCTCAAATACTGACTGGCAATCCTCAGTCCAGACGAATTCTACGTCCTTCCTGGTCAGCCTGGTCATCGGCTCTGCTAGTCTGGAAAAGTCCTGAACAAACTTCCGGTAGTAGCCTGCTAATAAAAAAAAGCTCCTAATCTCTGCTACTGAACTCGGGGTAGACCACGATTCAACTGCTGAGATCTTCTTCGGGTCCACCGAGACTCTATCTCCTGTAATGACATGCCCAAGAAATTCAACCTTATCAAGGAAGAATTCACACTTTGACAATTTGCCATACAACTTCTCCTTCCTGAAGGTCTTCAGAACAATCCTCAAGTGCTGCTCATGCTCCTCCGGGGTCTTCGAATATATCAGAATATCATCTATGAAGACTACAACAAACTGATCCAGGTACTGATGAAATACCTTGTTCATCAGGTTCATGAACATTGTCGGGGCATTGATCAACCCAAACGGCATCACCAAGAACTCGAACTGTCCATAACGAGTCCTGAAAGCCGTCTTCGGGATGTCTTTCCTCTTCACCTTCACCTAGTGGTACCCTGACCTCAAGTCTATTTTCGAGAATACCTTCGCTCCGCTCAGCTGGTCAAACAAGTCATCAATCTGCGACAACGGGTATTTGTTCTTGATAGTGAGGTTATTAAGTGCCCTGTAGTCAATACACATACGTATCGACCCATCCTTCTTTGGTACAAACAGTACCGGAGTACCCCATGGTGACGAACTAGAACAGATAAAGCCTTTGTCTTGCAACTCATCCACCTGCTTCTTTAACTCCGTCAGTTCACTATTGTTTACTCTATAGACGTGCTGAGAGATTGGCTCTGTGCCTGGCACTAAGTCTATAGAGAACTCCACATCTCTGTCCGGCGGTAACCCCGACAAATCCTCTAGAAAGACATCCAGGAACTCTACAATCAATGGATATGGCGGCTCCCGCTCTTCTACCAAAGCCCCACAGAAATTGCCCTCGCTCTGCTCTGCTCCTCGGATGAACTCGAACTCTGGCTCTCCTGGCGTCTGAAATAAAACTCTGCCTCCACGACAATCGATACTAGCGTGATGTCTACTCAACCAATCCATCCCGAGTACTATATCGTAACTCGAAAGTGGTATTACAAGTAAACATACACTCAGCTCACGGCCTCCCACACAAACCCTCTGGTTCTTGTAAATATCACTGACCAGGATGATGCCACCCCCGGTCGTGATCTTCCAAGTTTACGCCAATGGTTCAGACTCAAGACGATGTCTCAAAGCAAAAGATACAGATACAAAGCTATGAGATGCACCAGAATCAGATAAGGCATAAGCTGGAAAAGAAGCGAGTAAGACTGGACCTGATATAACATCTCCGACTGGCTCTGACTCCTCCACGGTCAGGGTAAAAGCTCACCCCTGATATGCACCCCTCTACTGGTCCTGGTGCTGGTGCTGGTGCTGCACGAACTTCTGCTGTTGGGGCTGTAAAGGAGGTCCTCTTGGCTGTCCCGCTGGGTGTCTAGCGGGTATCCTCTGGATAGGGGCTACATCCTGAACTGTCCGAGCTAAGGTCTTGGCGCAATCCCTCGGCTGGTGATCTGATAAACCGCAAAACAAAAACTGACCGAGCCTCTTCCTACAAATGTCCCATCCGTGCCCTGCCTTCTTACAGAAGGGGCAAGCACGAGCTGTCTGGGCTGGTCTCTGCATCTGGTACGTCTGCTGTACAGGTGCTCGGTTAGGCTCATTGGACTGCTGCCTCTGCTGCTGGAAATATGACTTCTTTGCTGGACATGTGCTGCTGCTGCCACCATAAACATCTCGATCCCTCTTGTGCCTCCCACTCAGGTCTCTCTCGACCTTGCGAGCCTCCCTCAAGATGTTGGTATATGTCTCGTTGCTCAAAGAAATGAGAGCCTTCACTTCCCAGTTCAGACCCTCTCTGAACCTACTAGCCCGGTTCTCTGGGTCTCTCACCATATAGTCGGTATACCTACTCAACCTACCAAACTCGGCGACATACTCCTCCACCGTCATGTTCCCCTGGTAGAGGTTCTGGAACTGTCGCTCCAGGTCAAGTCTCTCAGTAGGCGGGAAGAACTTCCTTTTGAACAAGTCCCTGAACTCTTTCCACGTCAATCCTGGATCGGCGATCTGTGGCTCATTCCGGAACCACGTGCTGGCGATGTCCATCATCTTCAATCCTGCTGCCTCCACCATCAGGTCCTCCGTAATATGGGATAAGCGCATGACGCTCCATGCTCTCCAACCAATCATCCGCATAGATGATGCCCTCTGTCCCCTTGAAAGGTCGGGGATCCAACTTCTTGAAGTCCTGAATAGTGCCGGGCCTGGGCTGTACCTTCCATGGCTATGGTGGTGCGGTCCTCTCTACGGCGATGATGGCCACCTGGTGAGCACTCTCGATGCCCTGTCTCATCACCTCGGTCTGTCGGTGCTGCGCCTCGGCCTGGGCCCTCTGGGCCTCCATTATCATCTGGAAAAGTACAAACAGCTGTGTAGCATCAGCTGGTACTAGCGCTGGTGGCGGAAGATCCTCGGGAATAACTGGAGCAACCCTCTGAACCGGGGGAGGAGCATCCCCAAAAGCGGCTGCTGAGACTCCCACCTGGACCGGTGAGGCGATCCTCTCAACTGAAGATGAAATAGTAGCATCTGCTACTCTATCCGCAGCAGGCTGGGAAGTTGCTGAGGAAGCTGTCGCTGCTCCTGAACGATAGAATCTTGTAAACCCCCTCGATTTATTCTATAGATAGTTAGGGTGGATTTGAAAAATTTTGGTTTTGGTAGCAGATGTCGAGGTTTAGAGTGAAGATAAATTTATCTGGTATTTAATTCATTTAATTAAAACCCTTGGCGCGCCCTATCATTCCTAAATTAATCAGAGCCCAATATCAGCCCATAAATTCCACCAAACTTTTGTACTTCTGACTTGACTCGTCAAATTAGGCACTGGACTATTCTGTCACTTAAAATCAGTTTTTTTGTTGTGCTCTAAATTAATTGCACAATTTTCCGAAATTGTAACCCATATTTAATTTCGTGTCGGACACCTGTGTCGTTACCTTAAATTTTGGGATACCAACTTAACCCGTTGAGCCGGACCAACTAAAGGGTCCAAGACTGACTCTAAGCCCCCACCATTTTTTACCTTTGTGTCATTTTCGGATTTTGACCCCAAGTGCCCCCATTTAAATTAAAAGCGCGGGACACTTTAATTCTATTTAAATCGGGGATACAAATTTTGCCTAATTCTATTTTAATCCTTAATTAATCCCGATGGCCATAAAATTAAACCCGTACCAAACGTACAACACCCTCTCACCATGAAAATTACTAAACACAATTTTTTCCACAATTTTAGCGTCATTTTATGTGTTCGTACAATTTCTCGAATTTATGGGGCTAAGTTGCAATTAATGAATTTATGTGTCATCACCCTATTGGCCATGAGCAATGGAGTCACAAAATGGGGTCCTAATTTCACCCATCCATTCACCACCCTTCATGAAGAAATCAATTTTTCTTCATGACAAATCTCCACCCTTCATTCAAATTAGGATTCACTATCACCCTCCATCCAACACACCACTCCCCTATTTAATGTCTCATCAATGCACACATCCTAAGCAGGCCCTAATCCCCACATTTGGGAAACCCCTCTATTTCTCTCTCCTCCCCTCCTCTCCATACGTAGCCTACTTCTTCTTTCTTTCTTCCTTCTTCTTCTTCTTCTTCTTCTTCTTCTTGGAAGAACCACCCATCTCCGGCGAGCTCATCCGATCACACCACCACCATTCCCGCAACCTGACCTCCTGACTCGACTCCTCCTCCATGTCGAGCTTCCCCATGAGCCATTTTTGAACTGGCTTACTCCGGTCGAGCTACCTCACGGCCACCCCACGGTGAGCCCACAACCCGACCCCGGCCTTCAGTTGAACTCCTCCCAGCCTTCGCCATCTTCTACTCCCTACATCACGGTGGCAATTTCTCGTTGGAGGAGGCGTGGTTCCACCTGACCGACGAGACCCCGATCAAGTACGAGGCCAAGCGCCCCCTCCCACGCTCGTCGTCGACCTCAACCGGAGATGGCAGGTCCGAAGTCCTCCGCCCACCCATGACACCAAGATCCAGGTCTTGGAGCCCTAACTCTGCTGCTCTCAGGATCATCCCATCACCGACCATGGTCTCCTCGATGCTCGTCGAATCTGAGACCCCCCTCAGGCGAGGGTCTCCTTCCTCATCTCCCCCAGCTCCGCAAAAGAAAGACCATTTCTAGGCTGGGTTCGTCCCGCTCGCCGCCAGGGGGAGCTTCCCGCCGAAAAGGTGCAGTCTTTCCTCGTCCCGGCCGGCATCCCAGCCCAGGTTCATCCAGCACAAGCAGAAGAAACGGGTTCATGACTCTCAGGATCGTCTAGCACATGGAACCCAAGAACGTCACCATCCTCGACCAGTCGTCATACCAGCTCGAGAAGGCCCGGCAGAAGGAGACGCTCAAGGAGTGTACTAATGTCGAAGGCAATGCCGAGGACCTTCCGTTCGCCACAGATTCTGTCAACCAACACCCCTCCCACCTCGTTGTCGACCTCACTCCGGGCTACCACCCCGGCGTGCCACCGTGCCGTCGCCTAGGTAAGCACTTCCCCTCTCTTTGTGTTGTATTTTGTGTTATGTTTTGTTGTGTTTAGTTTAGTATTAATTGATGGTTATATTTTGAGTTTAGAGCTTATATTTGCACGTGAGATTTTAGGATCTTATTTCGTAAGTATAATAGAAAATTTATGGTTAAATGTTAAGTAGAGATTTTAGGGTTATTACATGAAATTGAGGGGAAGTGAATGCAAGGAATTTTATGGTTTATTATGACGAAATATCTACTTTGATGGTTAAATGATAAATATAATGAGTTAGGGTTAAAAGGTTATACGAGACTTTGGGAGTTATTTAATTATCAAATGCAATTGGTCATCGTGAATGAGGGGATTTAACTTGTTATGGAATGATGCTAAGGATATTAAAACATTAATTGTCATTGAGGAGCTAGTTAACTATTATAAAAATTGTGGGGTAATATCAACCCATTGATAAATATGGAAAGCTTAGTAAATAATAATTGTTTATTTCGAGGATGATAAATTTAAATATGCGGGATGACTTCTGTGAAGACCAGGAAAAAAATTGGAGGATTAAACATACTTGAACTACTTAACATTCTGATGAATATAGTGAGATTGAGGATTTTGTCTGATGATCTTTATACATGTGATTAATCAGATTAGATATAACATACCTTTAGCCAACCTTGGACAACTCTCTAGTTTCGTGTCTAGGTGAGTTGTAACTGAGACTGTAGCATATGATAAGACGTGTGTCGCATCTTTATTTTTGTCTGTTGATAGTTATTGATTTAAGCTTGTATCTCGTCTCTAGGTACTACGGGACCTGAGGACTTGGACGTGGTAACGGGACCCCGTCATCAGCAGCCGCACGTAGGCAAGTGTACCTTGCCACCCTGTATTTCAGAGTACAGTTATTTATTATTTCTTTATGTACATTGTGCACGTATTTAAGTTGACGTTCGATACTTTGCGTCCGATTCACAACCGGGTGTTGACGTTCGTCGTAACGTCTTAGAATAATTGTTAGATACTTTGTAGTACCTCGATGCACGTACCTGAGTACATCGATATCCCAGGACACACTTATACATTATGATCGTGCCAGATTCCTGTATACTGATACTGACATCATGACCAGAGACTGGGACGACCTTAGGGTCGCGTCTATTGAGTTATCTTCCGTGTGTCGAGACTGTTAGATAGAGGTTCAGGTTCAGCGCACAATCGTTGACCGCTTGAGAAGGGGAAGACGGTTACTAGACGTTTGGGCTACTCTGCACGCGCTTATATATATATATATATATATATACTATTTTTGTAGTGATCCTGTATCTAGAGTAGTTGTACCACCCGTGTGACTCCTTGCCCGGAGTTGCGGTACGTGCCGTGTGTTTCCGTGTTCGGAGCTACGGTTTTATTTTGGACAGCCCACGCGTCGAACATTGTCTTTAAACTGTGTCACACTAGTTGGTTATGATAGAGTACCCTGTCGTGCACTTGTACTTTCTGTTTACTTGGCATATTGTATTATTGTACCTTGTTACATCCCTCTGAGGACCTGGTTCCCTGCCAGTTTTGCAGCATAGATGATTATGGAGCATTTGGAGTTGCTGTTGGAGACGCATGTCTGGCGAGCATGGTACCAGGTACTCACATCTTATCTACCGACATTATGGTTATTGTACATTGATTATTCATCTGCTGTTGTAGCCTAGTTTTATAGACTCATACTTCTTCTCGAGTCTATTCGAGTTAATGTGTTATGGGGCGGCCGACTCTAACACATATACCTCTTTCTTGTATACTGTTGTACATTGTGGATTGAGACATAGAGGTTTATATTTACGGGAAATCTAGATTGTGCCCTTTATATTATACAGCTTATACGTATTCGAGTCAGACCAGAGTCTATTCGAATGCGTAGCTGGCGTGTCACGTATTCCTGGTCCTACGTATTTTGGGATTGGGGCGTGACAAATCTGACCTTCGGAGGCATCCTGAAGTCAGATTGAAAATACGGAATCAATATTGAATATAATGCGATATCATCAAAGAAGGACAGAACTTAATTCAAAATGAAAGACAATATCAAATAGATAAAAATTTGTAGAACAAAACATTGGAGTTTTTCCTAGTTGTGATTGAGTACCTCTCAACCTAAATCTTGTATCCTAAAGCAGGCTCGTAGCAATACTCTAGTCGAGCACAACTACGATGTCTATCTAGACCTGCATGGGCCACCACTAAAAATGTGTCATGACCCACACCCTAATATTTGGGCACGAGTATGAGGTTACGCCCAGCCTACGCCGCAGAATCGGCGGTAGAACGCTGTCTGGGTCATTTCTAACTATCTAACATCTCAATAATATAATATGGTACATGTCAATCATCTCAACTCCAATCGGAGGAGCAATATGGTATTTCATAAAAATATCAATCTCAATCACAAAACAACTAAGAAGAAAATAATGCACGAATGGAAATAGCGAAGGGAAGATAGATACAATCCACAATATGAAATAAAAGTACATCTATGAATCTCCTCAAAAACAATAGTCTAATACAAAAATCATTAACAAAACTAGACCTCCTCGGCCACTGGTACTATGTCCTCTGGCTCTAGGGAAGTGTCCTCTAAAGTCTCACCCTCCTGAGGTCTGTAATGTGTGGGACACAGATCCTCTAGCCAATCATCTGGAAAAATATATCCAGTCAGGATTGGAGCAAAGTACATACCTCTGAAAGCAGTTCCAATAACATAATCGAGCATATATAACAAGCAATAAAAAAATGATACAAGATGCACAAGTAGAAAGAATATACTGTACAAGTGAACAGGCAATAGGCACAATAAAGCTGAAAGTAAATACTAGAATAACTGCAAGTAGAGAACAAGAAATACTAACTATGTGTTTTAGAGTGAGAGTTCGTTATGTGATCGGTTTAGGTTGCACATGAGGTATATAGGTAACTCCATTATACGTGAGGTGTATAATCGACATGCACAAGAGATCAAGAGGGCTTTGATCACATAACCAACTCCTACTCCCTCTCTCCAACCAATACTCATGGATCCAATCATGACACGTTACGTACATGATCACGATAGTCATACTAGCACACGAAATAGTGGATTCACAAGAAGCACATGAAAGTCAATACCCGATGCACACGATAAAATACATGTCATTAGGTACCCGTTGTACACGGTAGGGGATAACACCTCCTGACGGGATCCATATAGCACCAGTTCATGAAATTACTGTGTCGGGAATCAATGTATACTAATCTAGAACATGCATATATACAATATTATGAATTGAAAACAAACAGAGAAATGTACTCGCCTAAAGTCCTGAGCAAAGTGTCTCTCTCGATGCCCAAGCTAGTGTCTCACAACCTATATATGGTATGTTGCATCTATACAAGGTTCAATGATGAAAATAAATGAAGTTGAAGAAGTTCTAGGTCAATACGCCGTTTCTAAGTCAAACCAATGCATTTCTAGGTTGCAAGAGTCTAATGCTAGTCACTAAGTCAATTCACTATGAAGCTATGTTATACTAGCTAAGCTAACACACCGTAGTGCAAACAAGAAGCCGTATCCTAAGATACGCAGGTTTTCTAATATGAAAAATAGTTTATATATATATTAATATAAGTCATATATACTAATAATATCTCAAGGCAATTTTAATTATGAAGTACATAACCAAGCTAAAGCTAGCTGAACTATACTTATCTCTAACTATTGACCAACAGTTACTTATACTACAACATAGATACACTACTTATATATATATAGCAATAGTACCCATAACTATGAACTTAACCCAATAATTCTATATAGCTAAAGGCAAATCCTAATTAAACCACATGCGACTACTAGCCATTTAATACTATAACTAGTAACTTATTACCTATATACTGTCAATGCATATACACTATAATATACTTATATTAACTAACAGTCAACTAACCACCAATACAAGTATATAACACATACCTATATATAAGTGACTACATCTAATATTTAACTATAACTCAAGTATTAACTGAACCATTATCAGCTAAACCATTGACTGAAACCCAACCAAACCCTCTAAACACTAACAGAACATAACTAACTACTCATACAACCTTGGTTATAAACTGAAACAAAACTGCTAACTATCCTAGCAGGAAATCAAACACAGGAAGGAATGAACTGTTCAGTCATCTGAATTCCTATACAGTGCCTTCGGTGATCTTCAGTGATTTGAATGCTGAACTGAGCCTTGTACTGAACTGAGCCTTCAGTTCTTCAGTTATTTGAATACTGAACTGAGCCTTCATTTCTTCAGTGATTTGAATACTGAACTGCCTTCATTTCTTCAGTGATTTGAATACTGAACTGCCTTCATTTCTTCAGTAATTTGAATACTGAACTGCCTTCATTTCTTCAGTTAATTGAATACTGAACTGTCTTCATTTCTTCATATATGTCCTCACTGTGCCGATACACAGTTAGTCTTAATTATCCAGTCCTTTAGGTGATCTCATGTAATCTTCAGTCCATGCTGTGCACATAGCTGTGCAATAGAGTCTGCACATTGCTGTGCAATAGAATCTGCACATTGCTGTATAATGGAATCTTCAGTCTATAGCTGTGCAATCTTCAGTCTCAAGTTGCTGTGCAGTCATCTTCTAATCTTCAGTTGATTTCATTTTCAGTTGATCTTCAGTCTGCTGCAGTGATTATCAGTTCTTCAGGTGATCTTTAGTCTGCAGGCAGTGAGTATCTGTTCTTCAGGTGATCTCAGTCTGCAGGTAGTGAGTATCAGTTCTGTGTTAAGTCTGTGTTCAAAGCTGTTGTATTCCTCTGCAGGTTGCTGTGTTCCAGGTTGTTGTGTTCAGTCTGCAGGTAGCCGTGTCTGCAGGTAGCTATGTCTGCAGGTTATCTTCTGTACTGCCTTCACTGCACAAGTATCTGCACTGCAGTACTGCCTTCATTGCACAAGTATCTGCACTGCAGTACTGCCTTCATCGAGTTCCTCCCTATTCCATATACTCATATGCATCAACCATCATTACTAGATAGGTACATACATATCTAACCACACATAAATATATATATATATATATATATATATATATAAACTAACACATGTATATATATATACCAAATATCTAAATACATATAAACCCACACTACTACATAATTTCAATTATCCTATTATACACTCTATATAACCCATAGGTAGTATCTACCTAAATAAATACATATGCATATATATACACCAACATAAATATATATTTAGATCTATACACATAGTTATATGTATATATATAGATACCCTCATATATATACACATAGGCATATGTTTATACATAAAAACCTAAATTACACCATTATACTCCAAATAATATATAGATAGTATATACAACTATATTTATATATGTATGTATAGTACAATAAGCCAAAACACAAACACATGGGGTACACCGCACCCGTATCACACTTTTCTATGATACGCTTGCGATACGGTCCCTAACTCACAACCAAACGTATCACGGAGGACACATACAAGTCCAATACAAAATTTATGATCAATACATATAGAAATTAGAGTGTCTACATGTCCGTGTCACCATATGATATGCATATGGTCCCGTGTCGGAGGAAAACCCCCAAAATCGACCGTTTAGTCAAATTGACGAGATTTGGCCCACACGTATCCAATTAAGGACATGACACAAGCTACAAACAAATAATCAATGGTCAATTAGATCTATTAGATCCATTGACAAGCACTACATGTGCCAATCTCAGAATTCTCCCAAAATTGGCACTAAAAATGGTCATAACTACCACCGTAGGTCTCCAAATAATTCCAAATCAAATCCTATGGGTAACCTATGCATGTGGGGTAGTTTCTCATGGTAAAATCTCATATCTATAGTCTATAGGAAGGGATAAAACTGATTTATACCTATTGGAAGATGGATTCCCAATGAAAAGGTCCCAAATGGCAAGTAGCTCCTCTCCTTGTAGATCTTGGCCTCCTCCTCCTTGTTCCTTGCTCCTTGCTTGTAGATCCTTGATGTACAGGCTTCAATGATGAATTTAGAAAGAGATTTGAGGAGAATTGATGGAGAAATGATGGGGAATTGGAGGAAAAATGGAAGGGGAAAAACTAGATCTAGAATTTTGGGAAAGAACTAAAATGAGAGCACTCTCTCTCTCCTCTCAATTATGGCTGGTCATAAACCCCTCTCCAAGCAATGTACAAAGTCATAAATACCCCTTGGGGCCTCTCATAAAGAAATAATTAGGGAGGGAAGGTTCTAGTCTAATGGTTTCACTAATTAATCATATTTCTAAATCCATGGGCCTAATTCATGGGCTCAACTTAGACTAGTCCAAAAGTTTGTTCATGCTCTCTAATTAAATGGTTAGGTCCACTACACAAGTCTAAAATAAGTCTACACTAGCAATAATTAATAATACAATAATAAATAAATTATGTCATGCACAAATATTAATTATAGTAATCCTAAACTAATTAATACCCATGATAATTACCAAACTACCCATGGGTGGAAATGTGATGGTGACATTAACTTTCTCTTGTCTTCTTTTCAGGGGAAGACATCTATGGGGAGGGCAGCATCGACGCAACCTTTGGCTTTGTTGCAGCTTCTGCCAATGAAACGACGGTGCTCGACTTTGAAGAGGCAATATTTTTGGGTGCTGGCTCGCCCAAGACAGTCCCGATATCTTCAGAGGAGGATGAGCCTGTCATCACGACTATGCCTCCTTTGAGTATGTCAGCCACTTCGACCGTTGTTGGTGCCTCTACTTTTGTCGTGCCATCTGCTGAAGCGGCGACTGTGACGACATCCTCTGCAGTCGTTCCTGGAAGGAAATTCACCGATATTGTAGCCACTCCCAGCGTCCATTCGAATCTTGCCATGCTAGTTGAGCAGTATACTAGCATTTTCTACATCACTTTGAAAACGCTGATATCAATGGTGCTGGAGAAGAATCTAGGCTTCGAGGCTCTGAGGATGTCCTCCCAGGTTGCGATAGCACCGATCATAAATTTCAACGACGCTGGGAGAGCTGATGCACTGGAGCAAATAGTTAATGGTTTAGAACAACCCATTAACGAGTATTTGCAACTGTCTCGAAGCGGCATTGATGACCTGATTCAGGCTGAATATGAATCCTTGACTGCGAGGCTTGTTGGGGAGATGGAAACTCTGAGCAAATCCATCGAGGCACAGCAGCAAGAGATGAATGAAGAGTATGCCATATTGGGGTACGTCATTCCCCAGCTGGCTAAGTGCAAGGCCGAATATGAGGAAGAGGCAGCAAGGGTCCACAAATTAAAAGATGAACTCGCTCAGGCAGAGGAGAGGGCTTTCGCTTCATCGGCAACTCGAGATGTGTTGAAGGACCGAATGGAAATGGCTCAGCAGAACCTGGCACGTGCGGGTGTCATCCACGCAAGTTTTGTACATGCTCTGTCTGAACTGTCTGCCTTGAACAATGAGGAGGCAAGGTTGGAGCGGGCTCGCGCTACAGTTTTGAGCTCCAGGAATGAGAGGATGGCTGCTTTGGCGCGACAGATTTGCGATTTAACTGCTCCTCCCCAATGATGTACTTTTTGCTTTTCTATGTAATTTGCTCTTTCCGGAGATAATAAAGAGACTTTATCTGACTTTAGTGGACCCATCATTTTTTTTGAATATAAATGATAGGTTAGGGTGAAAGTGATATCAGAGGTAATATGGACGTGATATACTTTCGGTAAGCTTCAGCCGGATATATCTATTCAGAGGTTATATGGACATGATAGAATATGATCCAACTAAATTTGTATACAAAACACTATCAGAGGTAATATGGATGTGATAGATTTTGAAGTTCCAAATTAATTAAACATATCTATTCAAAGGTCATGAGAACATGATAGAATATGCTCCAACTAGTTCTTTGGACGTAGTGTTGTCAGAATGAGATCTTCACCATACTCTATTTGAGCAAAGAAGATTAAGCGTAGTACCTCTTCAGGAATTTGTCGTTGATAGGAGCCATTATCAGATCTCCGTTAGGCTTGGCTAATCTGTAGGCGCCATTTGAAAATATCGTTTCAATCACGTAAGGGCCCTCCCATTTGGGCTGGAATTTACCCTTACTCTTGTATAATGATCATTGGCCTTTTCACAGCTAAAACTAGCTTACCAACTTTAAACACTCTTTTCTTCACTTTTTGATAAAAGCTCTGGAAATGCGTGCCTGGTAGAACGCAATGCGTTGTTGGGCTTGAAGGCATTTCTCGTCTAATCCTTCTAGCTCTTGAAGCCTTAGTCGATCATTATTTTCCTGAGTCAACTCATTAGCCACTGCTATTCTGAGTGACAGAATTTGGATTTCAATGGGTAGAACTGCTTCACTCCCATAGACTAATGAGAATAGGGTATAACCCGTCGGTGCTCGTACCTTTGTGCGGTATGCCCAGAGGCATTCCCCTAGCTTCTCGTTCCAATCTCTTTTGTTCAAAGAAACAAACTTTTTTAAGAGTTTGATAATGGTTTTGTTGAAAGCTTCCGCCAAACCATTAGCAGCAAGATTGTATGCCGTAGAGGCCATATTTTGTATCCAATTTTTATCGCAAAATCGATGAAACGCTTGGCTGATAAATTGAGTCCCATTATCATGAATTATCCTTCGGGGTATCCCAAAGCGATAAATGACATGATGTTTGATGAAGCTGATTACGTTGGATGTTTTTACCTCAGCTAGAGGGATTGCCTCTGCCCATTTGGAGAAATAGTCCGTGATGGCCAATATGAACCGATGACCTCTGAAAGAAGACGGGTGAATAGGACCAATGATATCCATACCCCATGCTTCAAAAGGCAAGGATGCAACCGTAGGATATAAATGTTCAGAAGGCTGATGTATAAAATCTGCATAAATCTGACAGGCTTTGCATTGTCTTACATATTTTATTGTATCTGTGATCATAGTAGGCCAGTAATAGCCCATCCTCCTGATACGATCTTGTAGCTTATGACCGGGTTGATGTGCTCCACATACGCCGTCGTGAGCTTCACAGATAATTCGTTGTGCATCATCATCGGAGAGACATCGTAACAGCAGTCCATCGTAGGTTCGACGATATAGACATTGTGACGACGCATCAAAATAGAAGCGTAATGATCGTCTTTTGATGGATACTGCTTCTTTAGGATCCTTTGGTAAGATTTCGTATGACACGAAATCTATAAAGGGACTTCTCCAGTCTCTCTTGGGAGGATCTGTGTTCACAGCGTAGCTGCGTTCTATGTGAAAGTTATTTTTCACACAGAATAAATCTCTGTTAAGAAGGATCACCGAATTCTGCTTTCTTATAGGAATAGCTAAATCTGCAGCTAGACTGGCCAGGGCATCAGCTTCTAAATTTTGAGATCGAGGCACATGCTCTAGGAAGAACCCTTTGAAAGACATGGCTATCTCGATCGTTCCTTGGTGATAAGGAATGAGGTCTAGATTACGGACTTCATATATTCCTCTGACTTGATTGACGATCAGCAGAGAATTACTGAAAGCTTCCAGATATTCGACGTCCAATTCTTTAGCGACTTGGAGTCCAATGAGTAGGGCATTATACTCTACCACATTATTAGAGCAGGGTTCGCTAAGAGAATATGCTCGATAGATGACGAGTTTATCAGGAGTGACCAGGACAATTCCTACTCCTGAAACCATGTTTCCCCTGGGACCAGTCCTGGAGGCACCATCGAAGAATAGCTGCCATATATCACTTTCCATTGCGAAATTATATTCTACAACTTTGTTGGGAATATCCTCGTATAATCTGGAGGTTTTTGAAATCGGATGAGCAACTAGGAAATCAGCCAATGCTTGGCCTTTGATGGACTTCTGAGGGACATACACCATATTATATGGTGTTAATAACATCACCCAAGTCGCGAGTCAGGAATTAAGAACACTTGGCTTGTTCATCAATACCCGTAGAGGATTGATCCTGGAGATGATATGAATAGTCTGGCCTGTGACGTAAAGTCGTGTCTTCTGATTGGCGAACATTAGGGCCAAGTATTCTTTTTCCACTGGATTGTACCGGTGTTCAGCTCCGACCATCATCCTACTTAAATAGTAGATAGCCTGTTCATGACCCTCGTCGTTCTTCTGTGCGAGGAGAGCTCCCAAAGAATAATCCATTGCTCGATCATACAGCAAAAATGGTCTTCCTATAACGGGAGGCACCAGAACAGAAGGATTAGTAAGGTAGCATTTGATATCATTAAATGCTTGCTGACAGGCTTCGTCCCATATGAAGGATACACCTTTCTTCATGAGGCAAGAAAAAGATTGACATCTCCCAGAGAGGCTGGATATGAATCTCCGGATATAAGCCAGACGACCTTGAAATCCCCTAAGTTCTCTCAGAATATGGGGTGGTCGCATCTCTAAGATAGGCTTTACTTTATCAAGATCGACTTGAATGCCTTTGGCGGTAATGACAAATCCCAGGAATTTGCCACTGGATACACCAAGAAAGGACTTTGTAGGATTTATTTTGAGTTAATATTGGCGCATCAACTCGAACACTGTCTTCAAGTCTTGGATATGATTATCCTTGATGCGACTTTTGACAGCTATATCATCCACGTAACATTCCACTGTTTTGCGTAAATACTCATGGAATATGTTACTCATAGCTCGTTGGTACGTAGCCCCGGCATTCTTCAGTCCGAAGGGCATGACCATATAGCAATATACCCCCAATGGTGTCCAGAAGGCAGTATGCTTCTCGTCTTCAGGATGTATCTTGATTTGGTTGTATCCTGAAAATCCGTCCATGAAAGACATGCGCTCAAAACCACACGTATTATTGATCATGACGTCTGTAATGGGAAGAGGGAACTCATCTTTGGGGCAGACTGTATTCAGATCTCGGTAATCGATGCAGACACGTACTTTTCTACTTTTCTTCATGACTGGGACAACATTGGCGACCCAGTCAGGAAGTTGTTCTTCCCGAATGAACCCGCAGGCTATCAACTTCTTGATTTCAGCTTCAATGGCGTCCATCATATCCGGGCGGAATCGGCGTTGGTGTTGCTTTACAGGCTTCGAATTGGGCAGTATGTTGAGCTTATGAGTAGCCACTTTTGGATCAAGACCTGGCATATCCTCATAATTCTACGCAAAAATATCGATATATTCTTTTATCAGCTGGATTATTTCTTTCCTTTCTTCTTCGGAAAGATTATTACTGATGAATATTGGCTTTGGTAAAGTCTCATCCCCAACGTTAATCTGGATAACTTTATCTTCGGTGGACGGTTCTCTCTGCTCGAACCAGAGTTCCCACTGTGTATCCATTTGCTGAGCCCAAAAGTCATTCTCAAACGGTTCAAATTCTTGTTCGTCTACTTCGAAAGAATCTGTCAATACCGTATTTACTGATAATGCTCATTCGAGATCATCATATGAGCCGGAGAACGACGAGCCATCTTGAGAAGAGGACAAGATATCCTCACTTGACTCAGAAGTTGTGAGGGAAATGGTATACCCTAACCCAAAACGAGTTCGTTGACGATAGGGATCACCATGCAACGGCATTCACCTAACTTTCCCGTAGTTGAGGCCTGGTTCAGACTTCAGATCATAACCCATACTTTGCATAATCTTCAAAGCTTGTGGGCTATATCTGTGAACTTGCATTCTCCCAGCATCGGATTTGTGAGAATCTTCTTGTACAGTCAGTTTATTGCGCATACGACCGAAGACTATTGGATGCTGACTACTGCGAGTAGGCGGGACAATAAAGATAAAATCCTCATATGGCCCATATGTCGTGATAACATTAGATGGTGATGCTACTTCCCACACATACGGATGATAGGAGTCTATAGCTTCCAAGAATTTTTGTGCTATAGGTTCTATTTCGTTATGGGGAGAGGATTCCTAATTTAGAATTTGAAAATTAATATACTGGAAAGGAGAATCTTTATTATCGTCAGAAACCACATTCCCTGTTGTATTTACATCGGTCGGCTGCTTGTTACGCCGGAGGTTGATGACCAAAGGTGGAGGCTTCTGGTTCAAAGTGATCACTAGAGGATCACCTCCTTTTCCTGACTTGGTTTTGTTCAAGTGGATAGCCATGGGTTCCATGACTTTCGGACGAGTAGTTCACCCTTTCACCTTGATTGACAGAGGTTGCTCGGCAGAGGGTTCTTCTGGCTCCCGGTGGGATTCCTCCTCTGTCTTGCCTGACACCTCCTTCATGTAGTCTTGGGTGTACAACATGGCATCGGAGTAGTAGGATTCTACTCCTTTGAACGGGTTAAGGTCAGCGAACTCCGTTTGTACTGTTCTTTGGGCATCTACATATTTGAAGCATTGATGTAGAGTCGAAGGAACGATGTTGTAATCGTGGATCCATGGTCTATCCAGCAAAATATTATAGGATACCTCTGAATCAATGATATAGCATATAGACACTGATCTAAGGTCCCCAATCTGGATCCTCAGACGAATCTTCCCCAACGGCTTACTTTTCCTGGTGTTGAAGCCCACGATTGTAGTGGTGGTGTAAGCCAATTCGCTGGTAGGAATCCTCAACAGTCTGAGCAGACTATGAGGAATGATACTGATTGATGATCCCGAATCTATGTGAATCCGGTCAACCTCCATGGAACCGACGTATCCGGTGTAATAGAGGGGTCTGTCATGCTTGTTATGTTTCAACAGCTTGTCATCTTGAGTAAAAGTGATATTCGGGACCACCTCCATCACACTATGGCATTGGGGACATGCCACAGGTTCTTCATCGGGGGACTTGAGCTGGGTCAAGTATGCATCCGCCTGCATTAATGCTTCACTCAGGGCTTGACGAGTGTCTTGAAAGAGCCTGAGTAGTTCAAAAGTGGACAATCTGGCTGGTGTATTAGTCAACTGAGCCAGGATATTGAAGTTATATGGCTTATCCAAACCTTTGTTTTGAATATTCTTCAAAGGTTTATCAAAGTGCACTTCTTTTTGCTTGCCCTTGTCTGCCGAAGTTGGTCTAGAAGGACCTGCCGCTGGTATAACAGGTTCCATTTCTGAAGGCTTGGCAGCTGAAGTGTCTGCCGATGCATCTTCCTGACTTCCTCCATAGTCTTTGAGGTAGGCTTTCCCTGAACGGGTTCCGGTAGCCAAAACCTCTTCTTCTGATGTCGAGGAAATCGCAACCATATAACATGGTCTATGCTTCGAGTTTTTTTTAAACTTAGCCTTAGCAGCTTGAGTCTCTTCCTCGATCTCTGACACCAGATCTGGATGAACCCACATAATCTCGCCACGCTGGGTAGTTAGGGGTACCAGGTCATAATTTTGACCCCTGGCTGGAGGGAGATTAACAATATTCATCATTGTTCGGGAAATAGGTACAACACCATCCGGAACTTGTTGAGGAGACAGATTGCCAAATTGAAGAGAGATCATGTTGGCGGTTACCGTCTTCTCGCTATTACGCAGAGTGATGGCCTTAGCGTCGATCAACTCTTGGATTTTACTCTTTATTACATAACACGCCTTTGTGGGGTGATGTATGTACGTATGGAAAATGTAGTACTTGGGGTAATTGGTACTGCCGACTTCATTAGGCCGCATTACCTCGGGAAGGGTAATCTTGCCGCTTTTGACTAGACACTCGAATATGCTCGGAATATCATCGTCGTCAAAAGAATATACTTCAATGGGCCTGGAAGTCCCAGATTTCGTCTGTGTGGTTGCCGCAGTCTTTTGCCTGGACGTATTGATTGCCAGAGCTTCTTTTCCTTTGGAACCACGAGGATGGTCACTGTTGGAGGATGACCTCTTGCCTCTATCAGAGGCAGATATCATAATTCCATTATCACGTGCCTTCCAACTGTTGTCTTCAGCGGCTACCGCTGAAATGATAAACGAGGGCCAATCATGGAACTGATATGGTCCTCTGAACACCGAGATCACTGGAAGAAGATTCTTCCTGCAAATGTCCACCAATGTCGAGTCTGGAACTCCGGGAGGCATTTACAAAGTGGCTTGAAGAAAGCATTCGATGAAAGTGCGAACGTTCTCTTTCTCCTTCTGCTTTACTTTGATGAGAGAGGACATAGACATGTCCATCCATCCTTCGTAGAATCGCGCGAAGAACAAAGTCTTGAAATCTTCAAAGGAACTAATGCAGTTGTCCGCAAGACAACGGTACCACTGATAAGCCACTCCCGAGAGACGGCCTTTGAACACTCGAGTGAGAAGGGTGTCATTTCCTTGCAACAATACCATCATCATGCTGAAGTAGTTCATGTACTGGCTCGATGATGTCTTTCCCTCAAACAAAGCCATAGCCTATGGTTTGTATTTAGGAGGGAAAGGGATCTCATCCCTGATAGCTGGGTAAGGCTGGTTGATTCCTAATTTCTTGAGCTGGTCCTTATTCTTCAAGGCATCAAATTGGGCTTTTAATTCCCGCACTGCCTGCATCGGATCTTTAGCTGGTAGAGGGACCGCGGAGAGAGATCGGTTGTATTGTAACTCCAACAGGAGGCAATACATTCTCCGAGTTAGGAAGTGGAGGAGCTGTTGACTCTTGATTTAGAGCAGGCTCTTGGTTTGCATTGGATGGTGGTAAGTCCACCCCCACAGGTATTTGACTCGGAGGGACCGATGCTTGAGCTATAGCAGCTGTGTGTTGAGTCAGCAACATCTGGTGCATATTCTCTATCATGGACTGCATCTCTTTCAGAGATGTCTCCGACACGGTGATGCGTTGCTCAGTACTTCCTGATGGGGAAGCCTCTTCGCATTCATCTTCAATGGCATAGACTTCCATTTTTTTGGATGTCATTGAAGGGTTAGTATAGGTATCTGTAGAGATTGACTCTATACTTTCAGCATCCGATTTGGGAAACTGGCGACCCCCAGTGTCGAAATCAGAAGAATACGAAGCCGGTTGTCGTGACCTTTTACGGGTGTTTCGGAACACCCCAGCTTCAATATTCTCAAGGAGTCTGTCGAATCTCCTTTGGCTTGGAGTTCTAGAGGGATGATGTCTTGAATTTGACCTTCCTCTAGGAACGTGTGAAGCCATGTTCACTGATGCAAATTTAGGCTCTTCTTCCTGGAAAGACAAAGAGTAGTTCAATCGGTCAAAAACTGACCATTTTGCTTCAGAACAGCAATAATTAACTACAATTTTATGACTATTACAACAGTGCTCCCTAGGGGGCATAATAGATATATTGGAAGATCCCCTATCTTTGCGCTTCTGGATCAGAAATTCACGCAAGTCAGGAGGATTAACAGAAGAAGAAGAAGAAGAAGAAAGCTTGTTCTTTCTGTTTACATCAGTTGGAATGCGGATATTGGGAACCATAACTCTCCCTCTGCCACCCGTATACAGCAGTTAAGCCATGTGAGTAGCACATAATCCACGAGGAGCGTATCTATCCGCAAACTGGGCCTTCTTTACGCTAAGAGGCTTGACCTGGCGTAATCTAGGATTTTGCTCCGGCTGGCGTAAAATTGAGGAAGTCCTCAATCGGCCATCAGCTTCTCGCGTAATCTGGAGAGCGGGCAGATTCTTCTCTTAATGGCGTAAAGGCCGATAAGTTAGGAAATCCGCCACTTGTTTTCCCTTGCATTGATTGCAAGGATCACCTGCTTTTCCATGGAGGAAAGATGTATTTTACCGCATGGAGCACGTTTGGAATTTCTGAATTGGCGCTGAGGCATTATCAAAAAATTTGTCTACCATGTCACAGACGGGAGACTAAATTTTATGCGCAGGACGTGGGGTAGACTTATGGGTTAGCACTGAGGCATAACCAGAAGCTTTATTTGCCACATCACAGACGGAAGACAGAGTTTTATGCGCAGAGCGCGGAGTAGACTTCTGGATTAGCACTTAGGCATTACCAGAATTTTTGTCTGCCACGTCACAGACGGGAAACAGAGTTTTATGCGCTGAGCGCGGAGTAGACTTCTGGACTAGCACTGAGGCATTGCCAGGAGTTTTGTCTGCCATGTCACAGACGGGAGACAGAGTTTTACGCGCGGGGCGCGCAGGTTGCGAAGCTACAACCTTGTTGGTCGGAGAAACCAGAGAGTCGGCAGGAATAGTAGGGGATGTCCGGGGCATCCACACCTTACGCAATTTCCTGTTGTCTTGGACAGAGAGGGAATGAGAGCTATCCCGTGCCCGAAGTATGTCTTCATAGGCTGACTGATCGAATTGGAAGACCAAGGTCTTCTTTATTGATCCTACTGATACTGCATCGTGTTAAGCAATTGATTTCTCGTCAGATAAGAAAGTAGTCCCCAACAGAGTCGCCATCTTGTGTTTGATAATAAACGAAAGAAATAAAACTAGGTTTATACAAAATCCTTTCTTTGGTTTACAAACAAGAAAAAGAAGTACAATTAATCATATACGAGGATGTTAAGTACAAAAATTTAATCTGGATAAATATTGCTATAGGAGTCTGATCTGCGGTCGATCACTTTGTCCCTTGGACCACACGATGATGAAGAAGTGCTGTAGAAGAAGGAGAAGCTTCAAAGATCGCAAGAGGGAGTGGATGCTCGATGCCAAAATCGTCAATCACTACTCTCTGTCTGTGCTCTGGATTCTTCTCTCTCAAAAATTAATTTCTGACCACTCACCTATGTCAATAGAGGTCTCTATTTATAGAGTCCAATTGCTGTAACCGTCCAGTCGGCGTAGAAGTCGAACAGTGGAGAGTGGGGCACTCTTAACGCGGCGGTTATGATAACGGCTACCCACGTCTAAATGATCTCTCGACTCTGCGTGTGACGCGTGTCCCATTATGAGGTAACGCGTATAACTGCTGCGAAGATCACGGCATGCATGCCACGTGGGTAACTGCCCCTTGCGTAGAGATGATTGGCGTAGAAACCAAATAGCTGTCATACTGGCGTAGAAGCCAACTAGCTGTCAAATTGGCGTAGAAGCCGAATAGTTGTCAAGTTGGAGTAGAAACCAAGTAGGCGTAGAAGCCTGATGCTGCATGGATAGGTAGCTAGCGTAAGGACAGCCGATTATCCTTGCTTGACTGAGGTCTTGAGCGTATCCTGGACCAAATAGCCTTATCACGCACCAATGCAAATATAGCCTGAGTTGGCATAATTCAAGGAGATAGCTTACAGCGTGCTCCTATAGCTGAAAATAGCCAGGTCGGTGTATTTTGAGGAGATAACATACAGTGTGCTCCTATAGCTAAAAATAGCCTGATGGCGTAATATGCAGAGGTGCTGATGTGGACGTATTAGCCATAATTATGGCTCACCCAGTCTTTGAAAGTAGAACCCAATCTCGTGCATTAAATGCAGAGATCTGTCCCCATCACGCGCATTAACTGCAGAGACGTGCCTCGAGCTCTGTACGAAGAGCAGCTTTTGACGTGGCGATTCGTTTCGTCTCTTGCTGAGCATAAAAGCTCACGTCTGTCTGTGTAAAACTAGGCAGTGTATTCCCTTGAATGCGTAAAAGCAATTTATATCAAGGAAATGTCACTAAATGACGGTTTGGGTCTCTGTGTCGAATCATCATTACAGCCGTCGTCTGGATAATCGTGCAGTACTCTTTGTCAGAAGTCAGGTTCACTGCATGATCTAACAGGTTCGTTCGAGGAATACGAAGAGTTCCTCGTACAACTTCCCACTGCATTAAAAGCGAGCAGGTTTTACGCCAAAGTGGCGATGTAACAACCTTTTTACGCTAAAGCAGTCTGGAAACACTGTATTTATGTGGGTTGTTCTGGAGCTATATTTTATGTTGTACTAGCGATGAAGCTCTATTGTACGTCGATGGCTCTGAAGTCATATCTTACGCCACACAGCACTGAAACTCTGCCTTATGCGGGTTTTATGCATACTACGTATAATTCTGCAGCGTTTTTTTCATGCTTCTACATTGGGCTATATGTTGAGGTTTGGTTTTGGAATCCTTGGTTGGATATGTTGAAAGAATGGTTATGGATGCTTTGGTTGGATATTGGTTGAACGAGTCTATGATCGCTTGGTGGGGCGAGAATGTTCGATCCTCTCGTCATACCTACGTATCTGCATGTCACGGATAACCTGTGTTGCACAGGGTTTGGTTTCCTCGAACGGGATGTGGACTCCGGGGCACCGGGACCATTCAGCCATGGAGGAGACAATTGGGCATCACGTCTTGGGTGCGGTGCTGGTAGTCCGATACCACCAGGAGGGAGTAGCTGCCCAGCCCTGGATCGGGTAGGACTGCCCTATTGATCTTGGTTCGATCAATGTCCTTAATGGCTTGGCCAGTGACTTCATATAGATAAGAGTTGGTTTGCTTTACTTTGGTTGGTTTGTGCTTCGTGTAGGCGCAGCCACCTTGCCTCGGCAAGAGTGTGCACTTTGAGATGGGATTGTAAACTTTGGTTGAGGATGGATATTGAGGCGAGATTAATGGTTCGATATGTTATCGTGCAAACGATGGCTTGAATAAGAGGGTTGCATGCTAGTTTCCTTCGGGTTGGTTATATATTGCTTGTCGATTGGTTTGAGTTGAATGCTTGCATGCTTAAACTGCTTTACAGCTTTCCTTAACATGTCATCCATATGCTATGAAATGAATCTAGGATTCAACTAGAAAGATCACCATTTAACTGTTGCATTCACTATTTTACTTAGTGTCGGCTTAGACGAGTGGGTTACCCCACTCACCAGTACGGCTGTGTACTGACCCACGTTTGTGGGTAATATTTCAGGTACGCAGGCGTAGTGGCGCTGCTTGGATATACAAGACATGATGTATGAACTGTAAGTACCTTTGTGGGCTAGAGAAAAAGAGCAAGAGTATTTCATCGCCTTCATGGCATCGCCTTCGTGGCATTGCCTTCGGGGCATTTCATTTGGACCCTATCGAGAGCTCCGCTGCGTATACTCTTATGTGTGCTTGGTACATAATATGACTTCCGCTGTAACTTGGTCATTTCGATGATAAACTTTGGTGTTTGACAACATCGCCTTGTACGAGCGTAACTCCAGGCTCGTACGGCATCACGTCCCGATGAGAACGATTGTCCTGCGGGAGAGCTGCAACGTGGTGATTCACGTTCAGCAGGGACTATTGAGCTTGCGGAAGATTGGGACGTGACATAAACTGATATATATATATATATATATATATATATATATATACATTCTCTCTTATACATGTATAGACATATATACACAAACACGCATATACACTTATATCTATATCCCTCATACATATATACATATATATATTCAACACACAATACATATAGATACACATATACACATATAAATATATCTATATAGATATCACATATATACATAGATAGATATAAACATACACATAGATACCTGTATACACTTATAGATATGTAGCTATATACATTTATGTATACTATACACTATAGGTACATACTCATATACATATATATATATCATATAATCTATCATATATATATATATATATATATATATATATATATATATATATATATACAAGTACACATAGATTTGAGGGCAATAAAGCAAATATGTGGAGTGCACCGCACCCATATCACACTCATTCTATGATACGCTTGCGATACGGCTCCACCACACAATCAAATGCATCCCGAAGGACACAAAAAAGTCTAGAATACTAATTATGAGTAATACAAATAATAATATAATCAACTACGTGTTCGTGTCAAGAAATGATATGCATAAATCTCCATGTCGGAGAAAACCTCCCAAAAATAACCCGTATTGTCAAATTGACGAGATACTGCCTACACGTACCCAATTGTGGACACGACACTAGTCACAAACAATCAATCACATGTCATATTTATTTGACCAATTGACAAACACCACATGTGCCAATCTCGGAATTCTCCCAAAATTGACACAAAAATACACATAACTTCCACCATAGGTCTCCTATGAACCAAATTCCAATTCCTATGGGTAGCCTATGCATGTGGGATAGTTTCTCATGGTTAAATCTCAGATTTAGAGTCTACTAAGAGAGAAAAAACTGAAATATACCTATTAGGAGATGGATTCCCAATGAAAATCTCCAAATATAGAATGTAGCCTCCTCCTTGTAGATCTTGGCCTCCTCTTTGTTGATTCTTACTTCCTTCTTGTAGATCCTTGTTTAGTAAACTCAATTAAAGAATAGAAAAGGAATTTGGGAAGAAATTTGTTAGAGCATGGTGAAGGAATGAAAAAATTTGGAAAGGGGAAAATCTAGACCTAATGCAAATAAAAAATAAGAAGAGACACACTCTCTCTCTCCCTCCTCCCTCCTAATGTGGCCGGCCCTAGCCCTCTCCCTCAAGCAATATAAAATATTCAATTTACCCCTTGGGGCCTCTCATGAAAAAATTAATTAGGGAGGGAAGGTTCTAGTCTAATGGTTTCACTAATTAATTCATCCTCCTAATCTATAGGCCTAATTATTAGGCTCAATCTAAACCAAAATAAAATGTTGGGTTCATGCATCTAATTTAATTGGTTAGGTCCACTACACAAGTCCAAAATAATCTAGCATCTAACAATAAATAAATAATACACATGCACAATATTAAATATAATAAATCCTAAAATAAAAATACCTGTATCAATTACCAAACTACCCTTGATTAAAAATATGAGGGTAAAAATACTAACAAAGCCCAAGCCATAGTGCCATTTAATTTGAGTTCTGAGTTTGGTTAGGTTTGACCCATATGTGCACACTCTAATAGAATTGATTATACGACAAATAGTAAAATTAAATTTAAATGAAAATAAAATTAGAGGTATAATATACTATTAACTTAAAATAAGAAATCTCATTACTGTTGAAACAAATACTAAAATTAACATTAATGTTACCATACCATGGTTTGATCGAAAGCGATTGGTTTGGATCGGTATGGTTCGATTAAAAGTGACTGGTTTAGACTGTTAATAACCTTGGGCAATCGACTGTGAGGTACTCGAAATGATCGAGCTCGACTATTTTTAGCATACGAGTTCGGACAAATACTAACAAAGCACGAGCCATAGCGCCATTTAATTTGAGCCCCAAGTTTGGTAGGTTTGACCCATATGCGCACGCTCTAATAGAATTAATTACACAACAAATAGTAAAATTAAATTTAAATAAAAAATAAAATTAGAGGTATAATATACTATTAACTTAAAATAAGGAATCTTATTACTGTTGAAACAAATACTAAAATTAGCATTAATGTTACTAGACCATCGGTTCGATTGAAGGCTATTGGTTTGAATCAGTATAATTCAATTAAAAGTGACTAGTTCAGACTAGTAAAAACCGTGGGCAATATACCGTTAGGTACTCGAAATGATCGAGCTCGACTATTTTTACCGTATGAGTTCGAACAAATACTATCATAGCCCGAGCCATAGTACCATTTAATTTGAGCCCCGATTTTGGTTAGGTTTGACCCATATATGCACGCTCTAATAGAATTGATTACACAACAAATAGTAAAATTAAATTTAAATAAAAAATAAAATTAGAGGTATAATATACTATTAGCTTAAAATAAGGAATCTCATTACTGTTGAAACAAATACTAAAATTAACATTAATGTTACCAGACCACCGGTTCGATTGAAGGCGATTTGATTTGGATCGGTATGGTTCGATTACAAGCGATTGGTTCGGACTGGTAATAACTGTGGGCAATCGAATGTTAAGTACTCGAAATGATTGAGTTCGACTATTTTTAACTTACGAGTTCGGACGAATACTAAAAAGTCCGAGCCATAGCGCCATTTAATTTGAGCCCCGAGTTTTGTTAGGTTTGACGCATATGTGCACGCTCTAATAGAATTAATTACACGACAAATAATAAAATTAAATTTAAATAAAAAATAAAATTAGAGGTATAATATACTAATAAATTAAAATAAGGAATCTCATTACTATTGAAACAAATACTAAAATTAACATTAATGTTACCTGACCATCGGTTCGATTGAAGGTGATTGGTTCAGATCGGTATGGTTCGATTAAAAGCGATTAGTTCAGACTGATAATAATTGTGGGCAATCGACCGTTAGGTACTTGAAATGATCGAGCTCGACTATTTTTAGCGTATGAGTTCGGACGAATACTAACAATGCCCGAGCCATAGCACCATTTAATTTGAGCCCCGTGTTTGGTTATGTTTGACCCATATGTGCATGCTCTAATAGAATTGATTACACGACAAATAGTAAAATTATATTTAAATAAAAAATAAAATTAGAGGTATAATATACTATTAAATTAAAATAAGAAATCATATTACTGATGAAAAAATACTAAAAATGACAATAATGTTACCAGACCATCGGTTCGATTGAAAGCGATTGGTTCGGATCGGTATAGTTTAATTAAAAGCGAATAGTTCAGACTTGTAATAATCGTGGGCAATCGACTGTTAGGTACTCGAAATAATCGAGCTTGACTATTTTTAGCGTACGAGTTCGTACGAATACTTACAAAGCCCGAGCCATAGCGCCATTTAATTTGAGCTACGAGTTTGGTTAGGTTTGACCCATATGTGCACGCTCTAATAGAATTGATTACACGACAAATAGTAAAATTAAATTTAAATAAAAAATAAAATGAGAGGTATAATATACTATTAACTTAAAATAAGGAATCTTATTATGGTTGAAACAAATATTAAAATTAACATTAATGTTACCAAACCATCGGTTCGATTGAAGGTTATTGGTTCAGATCGGTATGGTTTGATTAAAAGCGATTGGTTCGGACTGGTAATAACTGTGGATAATCCACTGTTAGGTACTCGAAATGATCGATCTCGACTATATTCAGTGTACGAGTTTGACTATTTTTAGCGTACGAGTTCGGACGAATACTAACAATGCACGAGCCATAGCACCATTTAATTTGAGCCCCGAGTTTTGTTAGGTTTGACCCATATGTGCATGCTCTAACAAAATTCATTAAATGGCAAATAGTAAGATTAAATTAAAATAAAAATAAAATTATAGGTATTATTTACTATTAACTTAAAATAAGAAATCTCATTACTGTTGAAACAAGTACTAAAATTAACATTTATGTTACCTGATCATCGGTTCGATTGAAAGCGATTGGTTCGGATCGGTATGGTTCGATTAAAAGCGAATGGTTCGGACTGGTAATAATAGTAGACAATCGACTGTTAGGTACTCGAAATGATCGAGCTCGACTATTTTTAGTGTACGAATTCAGACGAATACTAACAAAGCCCGAGCTATAGCGCAATTTAAATTGATCCCCGAGTTTGGTTAGGTTTGACCCATATGTGCACGCTCTAATAGAATTGATTATAAGGCAAATAGTAAAATTAAATTTAAATGAAAAATAAAATTAGAGGTATAATTTACTATTAACTTTAAATAAGGAATCTCATTACTGTTGAAACAAATAATAAAATTAACATTAATGTTACCAGACCATGGTTCGAATAAAGGCGATTGGTTTGGATCGATATGTTTCGATCAAAAGCTATTGGTTCGGACTGGTAATAACCTTGAGCAATCGACTGTTAGGTACTCGAAATGATCGAGATCGACTATTTTTAGCTTACGAGTTTGGACGAATACTAACAAAGCACGAGCCATAGCGCCATTTAATTTGAGCCCCGAGTTTGGTTAGGTTTGACCCATATGTGCACGCTCTAATAGAATTGATTACACGAAAAATAGTAAAATAAAATTTAAATAAAAAATAAAATTAGAGATATAAAATACTATTAACTTAAAATAAGGAATCTCATTACAGTTGAAACAAATACTAAAATTAATATTAATGTTACCAGACCATCGATTCGATCGAAGGCGATTGGTTTGGATCGGTATGTTTTGATTAAAAGCGATTCGTTCGGACTGGTAAAAACTTTGGGCAATCGACTGTTAGGTACTCGAAATGATGGAGTGGTGGGGCGCGCTCAACTATTTTTAGCGTACGAGTTCGAACAAATACTAACAAAGCCTGAGCCATAGCGCCATTTAATTTGAGCCCTGAGTTTGGTTAGGTTTGACCCATATGTGCACGCTCTAATAAACTTGATTACACGACAAATAGTAAAATTAAATTTAAATAAAAAATAAAATTGGAGGTATAATATACTATTAACTTAAAATAAGGAATCTTATTAATGTTGAAATAACTACAAAAATTAACATTTATATTACCAGACCATTGGTTCGTTTGAAGGCGATTTGTTCGGATCGGTATGATTCGATTAAAAGCGATTAGTTCAGACTGGTAATAACCATGGGCAATCGACTGTTAGGTACTCAAAATGATCTAGCTCGACTATTTTTAGCGTACGAGTTCGGACGAATACTAATAAAGCTCGAGCCATAGCGCCATTTAATTTGAGCCCCGAGTTTGATTAGTTTTGACCGATATGTGAACGCTCTAATAGAATTGATTACACGACAAATAGTAAAATTAAATTTAAATAAAAAATAAAATTAGAGGTATAATATACTATTAACTTAAAATAAGGAATCTCATTATTGTTGAAACAAATACTAAAATTAACATTAATGTTTCCAGACCATCGATTCAATTGAAAGCGGTTGGATCGGATCGGTATGGTTTGATTAAAAGTGAACAGTTCAGACTGGTAATAACCGTGGGCAATCGACTATTAGGTACTCGAAATGATCGAGCTCGACTATTTTTTGCGTACGATTTCGGACGAATACTAACAAAGCCTGAGCCATAATACCATTTAATTTGAGCCCCGAGTTTGGTTAGATTTGACCCATATGTGAGCGCTCTAATAGAATTGATTACACGGAAAATAGTAAAATTAAATTTAAATGAGAAATAAAATTAGAGGTATAATATACTATTAATTTAAAATAAGGAATCTCATTACTATTGAAACAAATACTAAAATTAACATTAATGTTACCAGACCATCGGTTCGATTGAAGGCAATTGGTTCAGATCGGTATGGTTGGATTAAAAGCGATTGGTTCAGACTGGTAATAAACGTTGGCAATCGACTGTTAGGTTCTAGAAATGATCGAGCTCGACTATTTTTAGCGTAAAAGTTCGGACGAATACTAACAAAGTTCGAGCCATAGCGCCATTTAATTTGAGCCCAAGTTTGGTTAGGTTTGACCCATATGTGCACGCTCTAATAGAATTGATTACACAACAAATAGTAAAATTAAATTTAAATAAAAAATAAAATTAGAGGTATAATATACTGTTAACTTAAAATAAGGAATCTCATTATTGTTGAAACAAATACTAAAATTAACATTAATGTTACCATACCATCGGTTCGATTGAAGGCGATTGGTTCGGATCTGTATGGTTCGATTAAAAGCGATTTGTTCAGACTGGTAATAACCGTAGGCAATCGACTGTTAGGTACTCGAAATGATCGAGCTCGACTATTTTAGCATACCAGTTCGGACGAATACTAACAAAGCTTGAGCCATCACGCCATTTAATTTGAGCCCTGAGTTTTGGTTTGGTTTGACCCATATGTGCACGCTCTAATAGAACTGATTACACGACAAATAATAAAATTAAATTTAAATAAAAAATAAAATAAGAGGTATAATATACTATTAACTTAAAATAATGAATCCCATTACTATTGAAACAAATAGTAAAATTAACATTAATGTTACTAGACCATCCGTTCGATTGAAAGCGATTGGTTCGGATAGGTATCGTTCGATTAAAAGCCAATGGTTCAGACTGGCAATTTAAATTCATATTCATATGCATATTAAACTTTTACAAACATATTCATATTTATATTCATATCCATATTATACTAAAATTAACATTCATCTTCATATTCATATTCATTTTCATTTTCATATTCATATTAATTTACATTTATATTCACATTTCTATGAATTTTAAACTAAAATTTAATTTAATTTTAAACATTCACATTTAATTTTTATTAATTTACATTCACATTTATATTTACTTTCACATTTTTATGATATTTTATTAATTTAAAATTTAATTTAAATTTAAATTTATTTTTAATTTTAACTTTCAATCTTTCAAATTTGTCATGTACGAACATTTGGAAAGTTATAACTAACATTTATTTTTTAATTTAAATTAAACTTTTAATCGAAAAATTTCCATGTACGAACATGTAACTTTAAAAATTCAAAACTTTTAATGTTAATTAACTTCTAAAATTCTAAAATAAAACACAATATAACCCATTCGCAGCTAGAGGAGAAGAAGAGTCACAATTGAGCGAATACGGGGTAGGCCCCAATGTGATCACGTGGGGGGGGCTTCGGAGCGAATAAGGGGATGCGTGGGTACAGGCAGCGCACAGTAACACCCCCCACGAGAGCAGGTTAAATAGCCTTTTCCATTACGAAAATAAAACACAATAGGACCCAACCAACCGACTTTAGATCAACAAAGGAGAGGAGAAGAAGAGTCACAATGGAGAGGAGCAAGAGCAAGATCAATAGCAGCGGATGGGCCATCATCCCTACGGATATTCTCTCGATGGTACCGGTACTGTCGGGGATGCCGACGGACGAGGTCATGTGCAAGGTGGCCTTAGTGTGTTGTTCGTAGTAGAAGGCGCTCAGCGGTCCCTACTATTGGTCCAACGTCGACTTGAATCAGTGGTGCCGCAGGGACCACCAAACCGTCGAGATTGCTTTGACCGTAAAGAAGCTCGTGGCTCGCAGCGCGGGAATTCTACGGTCCCTCTCGGCGGACAAGCTCGACGAAGCCGCCTTCTCTTTTGCATGCTATAGGCCTGTGCAAAATTTTGTTTCGTCTTTTCTAATATTTTATTTTTCTAATTACAAATTTTTATGTATACTTGGTTCATTTCTATGGATCCTATGCATAAAGTTTTGAATAAAGATGTTTTTCTCTGTTTATAATACAGTGAGAAATTTCTAAGGGTGCTGCGCATTCCGATGTGCGACGTGAGTGATAAAATTTTGGTGACACACTTGGAGTTCCTCCCGGTGCTGGAAGAACTCGATATTAGCTAATGCCTCTATAACACGTCGACGGCAATATATTTCGTCGGCAAGTATTGCCAACGACTGGTCAAGCTGAGGAGGAACATGCCCCCTTCATCTTTTATGTTCAGGAACAGATTCGTGCAAAACACGTTCAACAAGACGGTGGGAAAGGCCGTGGCCAATTTAATATCGCATCTCGAGCACCTCGAGATGGGCTTAGGCGTATTTAACGGAGACACGCTGCGATCTATCATAAGCAACTACAAGGGTCTTCGCGTGCTCGACATACGTGGGTGCTTCAATGTGTACCTCAATGACGACCTCAGGAATATTTGTGATTTAATACAGACGTTTAAACGACCTTGGGATAATGTAATCCCAGGGGAATGTTGATACGAGATTTATAGTGATTTAGATCTTATCGGTCAGCCTTGGGGTGACTGCTTCTTCTGACTTTGACTACGAAGTCAAAGAGAATCCTAAATCTCCTCCATCACCTATATCTGCTAACGCCTAAGAAGATGATTAGCATGCATGCATGAATATCTTTATATTTTTCATATTTATATGATATCAGTATATTATCCTCAATATTTTGGGTTGAAAAGAACAATCAATTTAAAGTGTTATTAATGTTCTTAGTCTGGGCATCATCTGAGCTATTGATATCCTTCATTTTGGAAAAAATGCAAAATTATCCAAATTATGTGACATTATGGGATTATGATCTCAAACTCGATTCCTTTCGATAGTTACCTCGATCATTTACAGTAGCTGGTAGTCGGTTGCCTACAGCTATTACCAATCTGAATCAGTCGCTTATAGTAGGACCATACCAATCCAAACCAATCGCTTCTAATCGGACCATACCAATGGTTAAATTAAATATTAATGTAATTTTCAATTTTTATTTAATATTTAAATATACCCCTAATTTTATTCTTTATGTAATTTCAATCTTAATACTAATTCGCTACGCAATCAATTCTATTAAATAATTGTGCACATAATATTAAAACCAACCACATCGTAATAAACTGAATCAAACTCGATTCCTTTCGATAGCTACCTCGATCATTTACAGTAGTTGGTAGTCGGTCGCCTACGACTATTACCAATCGGAACCATTCGCTTATAGTTGGACCATACGAATTCTAACCAATCGATTCTAATCGGACCATACCAATGGTTACATTAACGTTAGTTTTAATATTGTTCAAAATTTTAATGTAATTTTTAATTTTTTATTTAATAGTTAATTATACTCCTAATTTTATTCTTGATGCAATTTCAAATATTGTACGATAACTGTAAAGTTTACGCTTCAAATCAATTTTGTACGATTACTGCATCTCCACCTTCCTCTAATAGGAATGATGCATTTCAGTTAGAAATAAATCCTCAAATGTAGGTGGTACATACCATTTTTTGGTATATTCTGCCAACCCTACCCATAAATCCTACTACCGAAGACGTCTGCTGTCCAACAACCCAAGACCATGTGAAGATAAATTTTGGCGGTGCAAATAGTACTGATACTGACTGGATCAGTGCTTAACATTAATACAACATCAGTGTAATCATATCAAGAGATTTGGACATTTTCCCACATAATGATGACATTTTACCTTCTTCAAGAAACTATCTTGTGTTATTAAGCCATTCGCCCTAATTAATGGTGATAGACATTTACAAGAGGTGGGGCCCAGGGGAGATACAAGAAAATTGGTTTTTTCTTCACAATCGTTCAAAACCTACTTATACAGCCAAACTATTCATCTTTACAACCCTTCAAAACTAATTTATATAAATTAAAAACCAAGTTATACAGCCAAACTATTCATATTCACAACCCTTCAGAACAGTATCAATGGAGAAGAGGAAAACCAATAGCTGCGGATGGGCCGCCATCCCCAAGGAGATCCTCGAGATGTATTGGTACTGGCGGAGATGTCGTCTGAGGAGGTCGTCAGCTTGTCTTTCGTTTGTCGGTCGTGGTGGAAGGTGCTCTACTGTCCCTGCTTCTGGTCGGACGTCAAGTTGACTCAGTGGTGCCACAGGGTTAACCATACCTCAAAATTTGACAAGACGGTGAACAAGCTAGTGGTGTGCAGTAAAGAAAATCTAACCTCCCTCTCGGTTTCCAAACTCGGCAAAGAGGCCTTCTTCTTTACTTCCTCAAGGCCAGTACACGATATTTTTAATCTATTTTGTTTCATAAGTTATAATTTTTTAATTTTGATTTCTTGTTATCCTGGTTATAACACTATTTATAATACAGTGGTAAATTTTTAAGGGTCCTGCGAATGCCAATGAGCAACGTGAGTGATAAAATCTTTGAGGAACATTTAGATTTTTTTCGGTTCTGGCATAACTCGACATCATCTACTGCCTACATATTACGTTTAAGGGCATCCAACTCCTCGGCAGTCGTTGCCAGCGTCTAGTTATGCTAAGGAGGAACATGTCACCTCCACAGTTCATGATCATGAACAGATTCAAGAAGGAAACCTTCGATGAGTTAGAGGCCAAAGTCGTGGCCTCTTCGATGCTGCGTCTCGAGCACCTCAAGGTAAAGTTTGGCATGTTCGACGAAAATGGGCTGAGAGCTATCCTGAAGAAGTGCACAGATCTCTGCGTATTCGACCTAAGAGGATGGTGGAATATGTTGCTAGATGGGGATCTCGAGTACATACATGGTTTGGTAGATTTTGTAAAGGATCCCTTCGAGGATCAGAACCCATGGGAGGGTGTAAAGCACATCTGGGAGGAGGAGGATGATGATTCACTTGACATCGATGATAAACCGTGGTTGCATTACGAAATATCATATGATTCTTCTGACTGTTAATTTTAAATAATTTTTATTCATTGTAAGGCTCTCCGTGTGCTAAATTATAAGAATATATGGGATTGTGATTGAATCTAATATTTCTTTACAGGGTCATAAATGTTTATGAGGCGAGCTAAATGTGTTGGCTAAGATCGAAAAATGTGTTGCCAAATTATTATGAAAATTTTAATTATATTAAAACTAACTGAATTATTATCAAATTTAACACATATTCAGAAATTTAAAATATAACTATTACCAATTTAACACATCTAAAATAATTGTAGTATTATGTAATGATAAATGTTTATGATGAGAGCTAAATTTTTTGGATGGGATCAAAAAATGTGTTGCCATATTTTTAACGAGATTTCTGCTACATATAAAAAAACTTAACTCAGCCAACCTGAGAGAATACCTCTCACCTTAACCACATGAGTTATAAGATATGTTTATTTATAATTAGATAATATTGCATAGCTAACCATTTCAAAACAGTTTATAAAAAGTAAAAATATATTCATAACTAATTATAACTAAAATATAATAAAAAATATAACAAATTCTAACTAAAATATAAAAATATATATAATAAATCTTAATTTAAATATATTTAAATATTTAAATAATTTTATATTAATTTTAGAAGAAAAAAATTATTTTACGTGCAACGTGTTGGCCCAATGTTTATGTTGAGTTTTTGAATATGGATAATCGATTAAGTTTAGCATTATGGTAATCGACCAATCACTATAGTATCTTCTACTTAATCTCAGCATTGTCCAGATATGTAATAGTTGCTTCTGTATATTTTCTTGTTCGTCTAACATGTACTTGCAGAAAGCAATAAGCAAGATCAGCAATGGACATATGCTATATAACGATGAGCCAAAGATGACGTTATACCAGAAGATTTTGTCTAACCGCAATGGACATACCCTGAAAGGTATTCAAATTTCTAGATATGGTTATCTTTGGACAACTGTCGTCAAGGAAAAAATCGTCTTCAAGTCAGCAAATATTTCAGAAGTTTGGCGTCATCAGTGTTCTTGGTTTTTCAATGTAATCTTTTTGTTTATTTGAGTCTAAGACTGATGTAAGCTGAGTCACACTAGCAAAAACTAACTACCTATACCCAGATACCTAGTCCACTCAAATGAACCAAAGAACCTATCCACCAAATCAGGCCACATTCATTTACAAAGTCTACCATACTAAGAGACCAAACTCGGGCCAAACTCGTGCCGAACTCGGTTACCATTTTGGTATAAATTCAACCAGTTCAATAACTCCTGATTTCTTGGCCCAACGGTTGAAAATTTAAATTAAATTCTATCTGAACTCTGGCCGAATTATGTTTGCCAATACCCTATAAATAGGATTAGATTTCTACATTCCTACTCACTCAACCATTCTCTATCTTTCTATCCTATAGTGAGTAAACCCTCAGAGCCTAAACTTTCTTATCTCCAAGATCAACTCCCTAGCCTTCTAAGGGCCAAGTGTGGTCTCGGTCTAGAAGTCTACAGAGTTGTAAAGATCTTGGTTCATCAAGCCCCAGTTCTGTGTGAAGTTGCGCGCCTTCGGATCAAAACTCATGGTGTATAAAGTTGCGAGACTTTGGATCAAATTTCATGGTGTAAAGAAGTCAGCAAGCCTTCGGATGAAAGCTTGTGATTCACTATTGGTGATTATAGTAGATACAACTCCGAGCAAGAGTTCTCGGGACTAGACTAGTCCTATCAGAGAAAAACCAGTATACATCGTGGTATTTCTGTTTGCTCTCTCTATCTTAATTTTTAATTGGGTAGATTATTTTGTTGCACTCTATTCACCCCCCCCCCTCTAGAGTTGTCATACATGGTCCTTCACAACGCACGTAAATTTACTAGTATGTATAATTATTATAAAAATTTTAATTATATTAAAACTTACTGAATTATTATCTAATTTAACACATATTCAAAAATTTAAAATATAACTATAACAAATACAACACTATAACAAATACATGATGTAAAAAACCCAAGGGTCACCACAAATAAAACCAAACACTTATTTTTTTAGATCAAATAACCTTCACTGTTCGTTTCCCAGAACCTCCCCCCAAACCCTCCCAAAATTGAAACCTACTAAAATTTCTTCCTACCAAAAAATAACGAAAAAAATTCCAGCAAACAATCAAGAGAAGAAACCTTTTTCCAAAAGGGAGGTTATTACGACCAAGGACGAAACCACTAGCCGTAGCTACAGTAGGAGAGGCCACAGTGAAAGAGTCGACATCGGCAGTGACGTCAATGGTCGCAGCGGAAGCGGCAGAGGCGGCAGCGGCAGAGGCCGCAAAGAAAGAGATGGGAGAGGCTGCAAAGGCAAAGAAGACAACTATTCTGAAGGTGAGGTATTTACGCGAAAAGAAAGAAGCACTAGCTAGAGATGCAGTGGCATAGTCCACAAAGAAAGATGCGGCAGAGGCAGAGGCCGCATTGCTGGCAGCGGCAGCGACAGAGACAGAGAACGCAATTAAAGTAGCGGCAACGACAACCGCAAAGAAAGAGGCTGCAGCGGTAAAGGCCGCATCAAAGGGAATGGAAACGGATATTTCAAAGTCAAAGGTACCATAGGATTCTGAATCTGAATCTGAATCTGAATCTGAAGCCGAGAAAATAAGTCGCAATTAGAAAAAATCTATTTTTGAAACAGACTCTAAATAGTCAACTTTTATAAAACAACGGCCAACTCGATCAAAGGCAAAGTTGGCCGATGATACAGAGTTGACATCGGACTCGGAGTCCACCGGACTCAGATTCGAAGTATTCTGAATCCTCATCAGAGGAGGAAGTATAGAGGAGGAGCCATCTGCCAAGAACTCCAAGAAGGAAGGGAAGGTACCCATTTTTATTGACTCTAAATCTAAAAAGAGTTTTAAAAAACATTTCAAGAAAAGGGTTGTTATACCTGAAAGAGCCATTAAGATGGCTGATGTTGAACATAAAGATTTCTTAGATATTTTAAAATTCTATCAGTTAGAAAAAAAAGAACAAATTCTGCCTTGTGAAACCTAATCGGTCAATAGTCCAAGAATTTTACTCAAATTTGAGGGCTGACTTTGAAAAAGAAGAAGTGGATAAACAACTAGTATTTCTGAGAGGAAAACAGATGCATTTTAATGTTGGTGTCATCAATGATTTTTATGGGTTCGATCTAGTTATGTCATGTAACCTCCGATTTCCAATTTCCAAAATAATTAGATTTTAATTTATTTTAAAATGTCAAGTTTTATAAAATATTTCTCCTTGAATTTTTATTGATTTTGAACGGTGTTTGATTGTAGGAGGTAATTTAAAAATCTTTATAAAAATCATTTTTCTAAATGACGATGTATTACAAAATAAATAAATAAATAATAAAAATATATTCCTCTAGTTTCAAATGTTTATTGGCTTGAAATCATAAAATTATTTACTGGATAAAATTAATTAAAGGACTAGTTGTTCTTCAAAATAATTTTTATAATTAATGAAATAGTAAATAAATAAATTACGTAGCTTTCCTAAAATAATTTCTGAAATTATAATCCTTCTTTTAAATTTTACAAATTGCCATTTCCTATGAACTAGCCAGCATCCTCATTTTTCCCACATGAGAAACTTTTTATAATTAATTCTGGGCCATTCATTATTGGGCCAACCCGCAACCCTTTAACCCACACCATCTCTCCCTATTTAAGTTCTCCTTCTCACCATTCCCAAGAAACCCTAATCTTCTAATTATTAGCTAGCCTCAACAATTCCCAAGCCAACAAGCCATCACCATCATCTTGTGTGCTCGTGTCCGTGTGTCCAGCATCACCGTGTCAGCCGTGATGGCCTCGGGTCCGACCCCGGGTGTCCCACAGTCTCCATTCATTTCCTGTGTCCGGTTACAATATTACAACCTGATTTTCGTGTCCGACACACCCGGACACATCCACCCCCACCACAGCAGACACCCATTACCACATACATCATTCCTCGTCGTGTCCGACACAGGGGCATGATCACAGAACATCTACAGAGCGACCATCTGTTGTGTCCGACACTTCCCCACCAACCCCAAATCAATCGACACAGGAAATAACCTAACCCTAACCTAACCCCGGCGATCGCCGTGGCCGCCCAGATCCGCCGAGATCTCCACCGCTGTAGCCGAGCCTCGCCGTGGCCGCTGGGACGAAGCCGCCTCCTCAGACAGAACGCCGTCGCCCGAGACGCACACCCGCCGTCGTCGAGATCCCGCCGCCGTGTCGTCGAACTCAGCCCGCCGCTGGCCTCGAACAGACGCCGACCGCCTCGGATCTCCTCGGGACGAAGCCGCCGACCGCCTCCTCGATCTGGCCGCCGCTGGAATCGAACGCCGCCGCCGCTGGTTCGTCGTCGATCTCCGCCGACGTCTCCTCGAAGCCGCTGCCGCCTCGAGCTCCACGCCGCTGCCCTCGAGCACCACGCCGCTGCCGCCTCGAGCTCCACGCCGCCGCCGCCCTGCCCGGCGAAGCCCCGCACCGACGACCGGAGGAGCCCACTGTGAGCCTCCCTTCCCTGTTTCCTTTCCCTTTCGATTTCTCAGAGGGGGGTGAGTTTAAATGGTTAATTATATAATTAATTAGTTAATTAATACTTAATTAGTTTAGTTAAGTATGATTAATTAGTTAATTAATTAATTATAATTAGTTTAGTTAATGATTTGATTAGTTAATAATTAATAAACAGTAATTAGTTATTAATCAGGAAATTATTTATTAACCAGTTAGTAAATATTAATTAATTAGTTTGGTATTTTCTTATAACCAGTTTAGTATATATTAGATTAGTTAGTAAAATTAGATTAGTTAATTAGTCTGATTAATCAGTTAATTAATCTTAATCAGTTAGTTTTTATCAGTTAATTAATTCATCAATCAGTAATTATTAATTAATCAGTAGTTAAATTATTAAACAATTAGTTTATTAAATTACAACATTAGTTTAGTATATAATTAGTTATTTATATAATTAGTTTAATTAGTTAATTAATGTAATTTGGTTATATTAATATAATTAGTTTATATTAATATGTGAATTGGTTATTTATATAAATTGATTTTATTAGTATGTATTAGTCTAGTAAATTCATATAATTAACTTAGTAAATTCATGTAACTAGTTTAGTAAATACAACATGATTAATTTTATTGTTTTAATTTATAAAAAATTAGTTTAGTTAATTTAGTGATCATTAATTAGATTAATTAGTTAATTAATAACCAGTTAGTAATTTCTTAATAAATTAGTAATTTGTAATTAGTTTTATTGTTTATAATTTAGTTATGTATCATGTATAAGGATTTTTGATTGATATATATACAAATATGTATTTTGGTATAAAAATATATATGTATATACATCTATCGGTGTATATACACACAATACGTATTTTTGTAAATTACTAATAGACACTTATATATATATTATATACGTTTTATTGGTATACTAAGTATTAATGTATGTTTCAGTAATTAAAAAATAAATAAATGTATATTGGTATAAATGTATATATATATATCTTGTACATACAATTAATGTATTGTATATGTATTAAATGTGATGTACTAGTATTAGTATATATTTTAATAATAATAATAACATTGACAATACACATATATATATATATATTTTAAAATGTATTTTAGCATATGTATGAGTATACATATATAATGTTCAACTAGTATAAATCAAATATGTATTTAAAAGATATATATATATATATATATATATTGTAAATACATTTAAATTGGTGCATGTATAAATATAGTAAGTATTAATAAGTGTAATGTGTTAGTGTAGCACCTGATGTAAATGTTGTATTTGATATATTTTAGGACTGTTGGTTCCTCCAGACGACACTCTGGAACAGGACCTCGGTATTCACCAGCTAAGGACCCAAGGCGAGTACATTCTCTGATTAGTTTCTAATTTATGATATCTCCTATGTTCACTGTATCTAGTGTAAATATACATGTTCTTGACACATTGGTTACACGGATTGGTATACACAGATCTCGTCATGAGATGTTATTCCTTATTCATGGTGTAGCTTGTACAAGACTTGTTTTCCTTGTTATCTTGTGCATGTACAGACACTGATTCCCGGGGAGATTTGCTACCTTCTTAGGGAATCCCGTGCCATAGCGTACCATGATTGGATCTACTATACCAGTCGGGGGGTTTGGGGAGTACTTTAGTGTAGATATGTGATCATACCCAACTTTATATGCACCATAGCTCACCCCACATCTCACGTCGGGTGCGGCCTGACCATTTACATGTCTCCTCACTGTTACATCGGTTAGCCCTACTAACCCATGTAATGAGTTTATATGCCTCCTCACTGTTACATCGGTTAGCCCTACTAACCCATGTAATGAGTTTACATGCCTCCTCACTGTTACATCGGTTAGCCCTACTAACCCATGTAATGAGTTTACTAGTCCCAAGCCGATCACATGTTAAAGCTAGTACTCACACACTTAGTCATAGAATTCTTGCTCATGGACATATTGTTTCTTTTCCTGCATTTACTTACAGTATTTCCAGTACTTCTCTCATTGTACATTTCTCGTACTTATACATGCATCTGGTATGTTTCCATCTAGAACTGCTACATAGTTTATGTCATTTATATAGAACTGCTAATTTGAGATGTACTTTGCTCCTTCCTGACTGGAAAATATTTTTCCAGACTGTGACCTTAGTAGACTGGTTTCGACACTTGGGAGATTGGATGCTACTGATTGCAGGTATGATTATGTTGTCATTGGGCTTGTGTTGTATTCTTTTATTTCTTCAAATTCCTATCGTGCTGCAGTTGTGATTGAGTATGTTGTTCATCTTTATAGTGTTATCCGTGTCTCCTTATGGAGTTGGATACTAGTGTGAGATTATTTAGATAGTACTTGACCTAGACAGCGTTCTACCGCCGATGCTGCGGCGTAGGCTGGACGTACCCACGCACTCGTGCCCTAAACCGGGTGCGGGTCGTGACACGTTTTTAGTGGTGGCCCATGCAGGTCTGACTTCGCGAGATGTGCGATATCGTAGTAGTGTGGCATCCTTGTTATACTACTGCGTACCTGCTATTGAATATAGGACATAGGATACTAGGATGAGAGAGGATACTCAATCACAAATTCTTGAAAGATTTCCTGGGATGACCCCATGAGAATCTTATTTTTAATTTAAGTCTTTCCTTGTTTTCGTCCGCTCTCGCTTGTTGTTACTGAACTTGATTCTTGTTGAGCAGTTATTAAATTAAATTCTTGGTATCATTGTTGAGTTTGATTCTTGTTGACCAGTTGTTAACTTTAATTCTTGGTATCGTTGTTGAGTTGATTTCAAATTGAGATGAATTTTTACGGACTAGGATTTATGGTATCATCTGATGACATATATATTGATGAGGACAGTGAGGAAGGTAAAACGTCTACTTTGGTTATGGAACCTAGAATTTATCGCAGCCATACTAGCTGTGGTGACGAGAACGTAGGAACCTGACTTGGATGTACATACTATAGTTATGAAGCTTAGAGTCTTTCGCAGCCATACCGGTTGGCGTGGCGAAGATTCTAGACGACATGATTATAGAGTGCATACCTTAGTTACGAAACCTATCGTTTATCGCATCTATGCTTACTGGCGTGGCGAGGATTCTGAGTGTCATGATTTCAGACAGACGTGTATGATTATCAGGTTGTATCCTAAATTGGTTCTTAAAATATCATCTCAAGACTTATCTATTTCTGTTATTCCAGGACTTTGTTCCACCGCTTCTTTCTTTACTAGCAGTAAAGATACCTTCTGTCCTCAATTCAGCCTTTGAGCTCCTATTCCTTGAGGATTTCTTGTTAAGTATGATAATTAGTGGCTTGTAATTTTGTTGTGTCTTGTATTAGTATTGACTGTGTTGCTAGTGATTTGTAAGTGTTTCTTAGTTGGACATGTGAGCAGTAGGCTTTAATCTAGAGTTATCCCTTAGCATAGTACCTTGTACCAATGATTCTAGGAGTAGTGTCATTAGAGACTGAGAGTTAAGGAGAGTATAGAGTATCAGTGATAGTTCTCAGAGTTAGTATCAGAGCCAATTACCCGTCCTGGATAATCATGATTATGTAATTGAGTGATCTATGTAAACGATTAAGTATCCGGGAATTGTGTTAAGGATTTATGGAGCATGATGTCCAATTTGATGATTAATATCGGAAATGTTAAAGGTAAAGAAATGTATATGTATAAAGGGTTTAATGAGATGTCATAAGTAGAGAAATATCAGGATTAGTAAGGGAAGTTATGAAGCGTATCACGGGTTAGTTTAATAGGCTTTAAAGGATTGAAGGAAATACATATACAACCATCGAGATGAGGAACCATACACATACCCATGAGAGTAAAGAAACATGAGTGCTATAGAGGATACAGGTGATCATGAGTCTAATGAGCTTGATGAGATAATCCATTAATGCAGCTAGTGATATAATACCAAGAGTGCTAATGATTCTATATCGAGGATTAGTCAAGGATGACGTTAATAACAGTAAGCACTCTGTGTGTTGATAATTAGATGATATACCAATTGACATAAATTGAAATCATGAAAGAAAACACAGTTGATGATAACTTTGATCATTGGAGGTAATAGTGCAAGTGATTCGGGCAGTACAAATTTAGTACACAGTTCTAAACAATAGAGGTATTGAGGGCACCTTGAGTATCAGAGACCGTGAGCACTGATATGTACATTGAGGAGTTATAAATAAAAAGGTGGAAATGAATTTTAAATTTTCAGAATTTTTAAGGAGTTGAGATTTTATGTAGTTAAAATATTGAGGATTTACATTTGATTCACTAAACATAGTTAAGGCTACAAGGATTTTAGAAGTGATTAAATTTTATTTCGATGTGAAGTACCTGATTTTGAGGAGGTATATGCATTTTATTTTAAGTTGATCGGGAAGTTAAACCTTGACGATTATTTGAGGATTAATTTTGGTAGATAAGAGATATGAATATTAATATATGATTAGTTGATACGGGTACCAGTGTACATGAATAGGAATTTGTTAGTGAAGGTGCTAGAGTTAAGTGGTTGATAGCAGATACCGCAAGTAATATGTTAGCAGGTTCTTTCTTTTCTTTCCTAATGTTCTTTTTCGCCTTTCGATTGATTGATTGATTTTCCTAGTACTGTGGTTCACATGCATGATTTTTCTTCTTAGAATATAACTAGTAGTACCCCCCTTAACAGAGACTGAAATACCATGACAAAAGACACATGACCTATATATTTCCTTAAATTGCATAGATGTAGGTAGAATTTTCTTAAACCATGATCATTTGGGTTTTGACCATAGCAAAGATCTATGACAAGGTTATGACCGACAAAAGAGACAAGAGGATTAATTTGTGGATAAGCATTAAATTAAATAAAGAATTTAGGGGTTGTTATAACGGAGTTGATGGATCATTGATTTTATGGAAATCAAGGCATGATTGAAATTCGAGGACAAACATTAACTTAAAGGGAGAATTTAGAAATTCACAGAGCCAAAAATTTGAGGATTTATTAATTTTAAGGAGGTCTTGATATGATTGAATTGATTATTAAAAATTTGAGAAATTTGAGAGATTATCATTTATCTATTTGATTGCAAGATAGAAATTTTATATATTATGAATGTTGCATTGAAGATTCTGGAAGCATCGCATCGTTGAGTATTTGAGGAAAAAAAAAAAAAAAGCAGGAAATAAAATCGTAAATGGAATAGTGTCAAATTAAATTCTTGGGATGAGGAGTTAGATTGGAATAAGCATCAATTGAATTTGAGTTAGATGATTGATGAGTGTTTAAAGTTAAATTTTGGGATGCAGATTTTTAAGTTTTATAAATATGCATTGATTAGATTTCAATTAAAAGGATTGGATAGTAAATTTTGTATTTAGTTATTTACTTAAAATTTGAGGAGATTATGATACGACTGGAATTCAATTAAAATATTGAGGATTTGAGTAATAAAAATTTTACATTGGGATAATAAATTCAGAGGATGAAGAAAAAAAAATATTAGTTCAAAATTCGGAAACATTATACATACGGATAAAGAAATATGGAATGAAATGAAGCTCATGGTAAAGAAGATTATAATATAATTGATTATGGGATCATATAATTGAAGGTCGTAAGGTAAGATCATGGTATATTGAGGTTGTGATTTAAATTAAAATCTTGACCATGACAGTAACATTTGAAATCGAAGAAAATAATTGAGGTATAGTTGATGTTAAGATAAACAAACTCGAATTTGATGATAAGGATTTTGGACATGTAATAAATTTTGATTCAGAAATTCTAAGATCTAATCTAATAAAGTTTGTGGAATTTGAAACTTTTATAGATATTAGTGGATGATGAATCACAAGATTGAGAAAAGTAAAATGAACGAGGATAAAAAGGAAGGATTATTTTCATATGGTAGTAAAGACTACTCTTTTTCCTAGAAATTAAGAAAGGCGATTAGATGTCTCTTGATTACATTCTGAAGGATGTATTTAAGTTTCTTAAATCAAATTGTCGACCGTATCTTTCGAATTAGCTATAACTTTCATGTCTATATCATTCCTTATACTGGGTCTTCCTTGGTTTAGTTACTTTGAAAAGGTAACGTGCATTATTCCAATTATCTGTTTTGTGATCGTGTCTACTTCCCAAACCTAAACCTTCTAGAGGATTCAAAGCCGAGCCATGATTCCTTCAAGTTATTCCTGTCTTAAACCATATTTTCTTTTTCTTCATGTTTCCTTCTGTTTGGTAAATATTTTTCCTTATAGAAATATTTTCTTCAATGATATATTCATCATTTTGAACAACAAATTTTTTTTTTATCCTAGTCATCCCTAAAATTTCGAGGACGAAATTTTTCTAAGGTGGATAGACTTGTAACCTCCGATTTCCAATTTCCAAAATAATTAGATTTTAATTTATTTTAAAATGTCAAGTTTTATAAAATATTTCTCCTTGAATTTTTATTGATTTTGAACGGTGTTTGATTGTAGGAGGTAATTTAAAAATCTTTATAAAAATCATTTTTCTAAATGACGATGTATTACAAAATAAATAAATAAATAATAAAAATATATTCCTCTAGTTTCAAATATTTATTGGCTTGAAATCATAAAATTATTTACTGGATAAAATTAATTAAAGGACTAGTTGTTCTTCAAAATAATTTTTATAATTAATGAAATAGTAAATAAATAAATTACGTAGCTTTCCTAAAATAATTTCTGAAATTATAATCCTTCTTTTAAATTTTACAAATTGCCATTTCCTATGAACTAGCCAGCATCCTCATTTTTCCCACATGAGAAACTTTTTATAATTAATTCTGGGCCATTCATTATTGGGCCAACCCGCAACCCTTTAACCCACACCATCTCTCCCTATTTAAGTTCTCCTTCTCACCATTCCCAAGAAACCCTAATCTTCTAATTATTAGCTAGCCTCCACAATTCCCAAGCCAACAAGCCATCACCATCATCTTGTGTGCTCGTGTCCGTGTGTCCAGCATCACCGTGTCAGCCGTGATGGCCTCGGGTCCGACCCCGGGTGTCCCACAGTCTCCATTCATTTCCTGTGTCCGGTTACAATATTACAACCTGATTTTCGTGTCCGACACACCCGGACACATCCACCCCCACCACAGCAGACACCCATTACCACATACATCATTCCTCGTCGTGTCCGACACAGGGGCATGATCACAGAACATCTACAGAGCGACCATCTGTTGTGTCCGACACTTCCCCACCAACCCAAAATCAATCGACACAGGAAATAACCTAACCCTAACCTAACCCCGGCGATCGCCGTGGCCGCCCAGATCCGCCGAGATCTCCACCGCTGTAGCCGAGCCGCGCCGTGGCCGCTGGGACGAAGCCGCCTCCTCAGACAGAACGCCGTCGCCCGAGACGCACACCCGCCGTCGTCGAGATCCCGCCGCCGCGTCGTCGAACTCAGCCCGCCGCTGGCCTCGAACAGACGCCGACCGCCTCGGATCTCCTCGGGACGAAGCCGCCGACCGCCTCCTCGATCTGGCCGTCGCTGGAATCGAATGCCGCCGCCGCTGGTTCGTCGTCGATCTCCGTCGACGTCTCCTCGAAGCCGCTGCCGCCTCGAGCTCCACGCCGCTGCCCTCGAGCACCACGCCGCTGCCGCCTCGAGCTCCACGCCGCCGCCGCCCTGCCCGGCGGAGCCCCGCGCCGACGACCGGAGGAGCCCACTGTGAGCCTCCCTTCCCTGTTTCCTTTCCCTTTCGATTTCTCAGAGGGGGGTGAGTTTAAATGGTTAATTATATAATTAATTAGTTAATTAATACTTAATTAGTTTAGTTAAGTATGATTAATTAGTTAATTAATTAATTATAATTAGTTTAGTTAATGATTTGATTAGTTAATAATTAATAAACAGTAATTAGTTATTAATCAGGAAATTATTTATTAACCAGTTAGTAAATATTAATTAATTAGTTTGGTATTTTCTTATAACCAGTTTAGTATATATTAGATTAGTTAGTAAAATTAGATTAGTTAATTAGTCTGATTAATTAGTTAATTAATCTTAATCAGTTAGTTTTTATCAGTTAATTAATTCATCAATCAGTAATTATTAATTAATCAGTAGTTAAATTATTAAACAATTAGTTTATTAAATTACAACATTAGTTTAGTATATAATTAGTTATTTATATAATTAGTTTAATTAGTTAATTAATGTAATTTGGTTATATTAATATAATTAGTTTATATTAATATGTGAATTGGTTATTTATATAAATTGATTTTATTAGTATGTATTAGTCTAGTAAATTCATATAATTAACTTAGTAAATTCATGTAACTAGTTTAGTAAATACAACATGATTAATTTTATTGTTTTAATTTATAAAAAATTAGTTTAGTTAATTTAGTGATCATTAATTAGATTAATTAGTTAATTAATAACCAGTTAGTAATTTCTTAATAAATTAGTAATTTGTAATTAGTTTTATTGTTTATAATTTAGTTATGTATCATGTATAAGGATTTTTGATTGATATATATACAAATATGTATTTTGGTATAAAAATATATATGTATATACATCTATCGGTGTATATACACACAATACGTATTTTTGTAAATTACTAATAGACACTTATATATATATTATATACGTTTTATTGGTATACTAAGTATTAATGTATGTTTCAGTAATTAAAAAATAAATAAATGTATATTGGTATAAATGTATATATATATATCTTGTACATACAATTAATGTATTGTATATGTATTAAATGTGATGTACTAGTATTAGTATATATTTTAATAATAATAATAACATTGACAATACACATATATATATATATATTTTAAAATGTATTTTAGCATATGTATGAGTATACATATATAATGTTCAACTAGTATAAATCAAATATGTATTTAAAAGATATATATATATATATATATATATATATATTGTAAATACATTTAAATTGGTGCATGTATAAATATAGTAAGTATTAATAAGTGTAATGTGTTAGTGTAGCACCTGATGTAAATGTTGTATTTGATATATTTTAGGACTGTTGGTTCCTCCAGACGACACTCTGGAACAGGACCTCGGTATTCACCAGCTAAGGACCCAAGGCGAGTACATTCTCTGATTAGTTTCTAATTTATGATATCTCCTATGTTCACTGTATCTAGTGTAAATATACATGTTCTTGACACATTGGTTACACGGATTGGTATACACAGATCTCGTCATGAGATGTTATTCCTTATTCATGGTGTAGCTTGTACAAGACTTGTTTTCCTTGTTATCTTGTGCATGTACAGACACTGATTCCCGGGGAGATTTACTACCTTCTTAGGGAATCCCGTGCCATAGCGTACCATGATTGGATCTACTATACCAGTCGGGGGGTTTGGGGAGTACTTTAGTGTAGATATGTGATCATACCCAACTTTATATGCACCATAGCTCACCCCACATCTCACGTCGGGTGCGGCCTGACCATTTACATGTCTCCTCACTGTTACATCGGTTAGCCCTACTAACCCATGTAATGAGTTTACATGCCTCCTCACTGTTACATCGGTTAGCCCTACTAACCCATGTAATGAGTTTACATGCCTCCTCACTGTTACATCGGTTAGCCCTACTAACCCATGTAATGAGTTTACTAGTCCCAAGCCGATCACATGTTAAAGCTAGTACTCACACACTTAGTCATAGAATTCTTGCTCATGGACATATTGTTTCTTTTCCTGCATTTACTTACAGTATTTCCAGTACTTCTCTCATTGTACATTTCTCGTACTTATACATGCATCTGGTATGTTTCCATCTAGAACTGCTACATAGTTTATGTCATTTATATAGAACTGCTAATTTGAGATGTACTTTGCTCCTTCCTGACTGGAAAATATTTTTCCAGACTGTGACCTTAGTAGACTGGTTCCGACACTTGGGAGATTGGATGCTACTGATTGCAGGTATGATTATGTTGTCATTGGGCTTGTGTTGTATTCTTTTATTTCTTCAAATTCCTATCGTGCTGCAGTTGTGATTGAGTATGTTGTTCATCTTTATAGTGTTATCCGTGTCTCCTTATGGAGTTGGATACTAGTGTGAGATTATTTAGATAGTACTTGACCTAGACAGCGTTCTACCGCCGATGCTGCGGCGTAGGCTGGACGTACCCACGCACTCGTGCCCTAAACCGGGTGCGGGTCGTGACATGTCACGACCCGCACCCGGGGTAAGGGTACTAGTCGGAAACAACGCCCAGCCTACGCCGCAGAATCGGCAGTAGAACGCTGTCTAGAAAGTCTATCTAATATAATGAACCACCAAAAGATAGTGTACTCAATCACAGAACTAAGATAGAATGAACACGGATCAGATAAGAATAGAATAGTCATCAACTCATGAGTTTAAAATAATACATCAATGAGTCTGAAGAGTAACAAAAATAAGCTGGAGACAAATCCAGTACAAAAGAATACTATCATACTACAAGCTACACTCCAGGGTCAACTGTCTCAGTTGGGATAAGTCCCACTTGAGCCAGGGTCTCCGAATCTAAACCCACAACATCCTGGGGTCCATAATAGGTAGGGTACTCCTCAGTATCATCTGGAAAAATATATCCAGTCAGGAAAGGAGCAGAGTATATCTCTAACAGCAGTTCTAATCCATGATAAAAACTATGTAACAGTAAATAGCTGTGGATAAACAAGATGCACAAAATAGATACAAGAGATATATAGACAATAAGGAAATACTAGAAAGAAATACAATAATGAATATTATGCCAATGAAACAATAATACTAATGACTAAGTGTGTGAGTACTAGCTTAACATGTGATCGGCTTGGGCAAGATACAATGCGGCCTGGCTAATCATACGTGCGGTGCATGATCAACACTATTCGCTTACCAATATTTTATTCAATAGGGATTTGATCACATATCTATACTAATACTCCCCACCCCCAACTGGTATAATAGATCCAACCATGGTATGCTATGGCACTAGATTCCCCAAGAAGATAGCTAGTCTCCCCGAGAATCGGTGTCTGTACATGTACAAGATAACCAATAAAACAATACTTGCACCATATACACCATATACCAAGGAATAACATCTCATGACGAGATCCGGATATACCAATCCGTGTAACCATAGTGTCGAGAGAAACATGTAAATCTACACTAGATACAACGAACATAGAGGATATCATAAATGAGAAACTATCAGAGAATGTACTCGCCTGAAATCCAAAGAACAGTCTCACAGATGTCTGACTCGGTGCCTCGAAGACCTAGATATGGAATACCACATTAAAACAAGGTCCCGGAAAGAGAACAAGTCAAACTAGTCAACTCCTAGGTCAATAAATAAATTCTAAGTCAAAAGTCAACTATGGTCAACTCTAAAGTCAACTAAAGTCAAACCAAGGTCAACCTCACAAGAAATCTATATAAATAATATAGAAATAAAATACAACAATTTAGGAATAAAAATTAGATCCCAAATCATACTCACACAAAGTATACTACTAATACAAATAATATATACCCTAAAATAATATATATACAAACCAATATGTATACAAATAACATAATATATTATTACAAATATTATACAAAATGCATATATATACACATATATATATATATACAATAATAATATATAAAATATAATTTAAAATTGTCAAAGCGTCACTGAAAATAGTGAACAAAATAAGATAAAATAAAAACAGGTTTAATAGTGACAGTCTTGACTGTCACTGAAAATTCGTCGCAGAAACTCCATATACAAAACCGCTGCTGTCACAGTTTGCTGACAGTTTCAAACTGTCACAAAAAAACGTCGCTGAAAGGTTGCCGCTCAAAACTGCCGCAGCATTAATGACAGATCTATCATTAATGCTGACCACTGTACAGCGGCTGCTGTTCAGACCAAATAATGACAGTTTCACTGTCATAGAAACCACTGTCACCAAAACAAATAAAAATATAAATATATATATATATAAATATATATATGCAATAATAATCATAATACATATATATAAATAAATAATTATATACTTATATATATATGCACATATAAACTTATAATTAAATACTAATAGTTACAACACATGCACATATTAATGTTCATATTTTACATGGCTAGAAGCACACCTAAAATATATACATTAATATACAAATAATTACATAATAATTATAAATAATATAATTACACAATTAAACACATAAATATATTTTATAAAACATTTATGTATAATTTATACTATTAACATAAGTACATATATAATTACATGCAAGAAAGCTACATATTATATTTGTACATCATATTAGCACACACAAAAATATATAGATCTATGCTACAATAATTACTATAATAAATACACAAAATAAATATATAATATCTATATATATTTACTAATTATAATTGAAGAATTTAAACCATACATAATTAGATCTATTCAAAAATCCACACAATTGGAGAGTATCACACCGTATCCCACTAGATCTAGGATACGCATGTGACACGAGTCCAACACACAATCAATTGCACCCCGAAGGATACAAATAAATCACAAATAATATTTATGAATAAATCAAAGTGTCAAAAGTAGATCTATGTGTTCGTGTCAAAATACGACATGTTCAAAGCCCCGTGTCGGAGGGAAAACCTCCAAAATGACACGTATCACCAAATAGTTAGGATACGAACCACATGTACCAAATTATGGACACGACACTAGCCCCAAACACATAAGCTCATGTCTAATTAATCTATAGGATCAATTGATATACACAACAAAATGTAAATTCGGAATTCCAACAAAATTAACACAAAAAGCACCATAACTTTCTCCATGGGTCTCCTATGAACACAAAACAAAGTCCTATGGGTAGTACATACATATAGGTTGATTTTACATGATTAAATCTCAGATTTAGAAGCTATTTAAATGGAAAAATCTGAATTATACCTATTGGGAGATGGATTCCCAATGAAACCTCCAATTGAGAAGAACTTGCTTCCAAATTGTAGATCCTTGCTCCTCTTTGTAGATCCTTGCTTCCTTCTTCTAGATCCTTGCTTCCTCCTTATCTAATGGTGAATTGGGAAGAATTTGGAATGAATTTAGTAGGAAATTGGAATAGAAATGGAGGGAATTTGGGAGTGGAAAATTCTAGATCTAGATTTGGAATGAGAATGAGAGGAGAGAGAAATTTCCCCCCTCTTTTAATAGGCCGGCCTTGCCCCTCTCCCAAGCAATTGTAAAATGTCCAATGTACCCCTTAGGGCCTCTCATGAAGAAATAATTAAGGAAGGAAGCTTCTAGTCTAATCACTTAATTAATTTAATCCATCTCCTTAACTATGGGCTTTCTAAATGGGCCAAATCTAACTATTTAATTCATGTTGGTCCATGGGTCCAAACTAAACTAGTTGGGTCCACTAAAATAAGTCCAAAATAATTAAATAATATCCAACAACAATTAAATAATACAACAAAAATTATTTACCATGCACAATATTTATTTAAATAGGAAATTACTAAAATACCATTTTTCCTAAAATGTGGTAGTGACAAGTCTACCCTCCTTAAAATAATTTCGTCCTCAAAATTTAAAGACGAAAACTACCCCCAGAAAATTACAGAACAGAACTAAAGAATCACAACTAACTAATGAACAGAACATAACAATGAACAGAACATAACTAGAAAATAACATACCTCAAGGTACATACAAATATGGATAACGCTCTCGCATGTCATCCTCTCTCTCCCAGGTAGACTCCCCCGGAGAGTGATGCCTCCATGCGACGTGCACCAAAGGAATAGTCTGGTTCCTCAGCACCTTCTCTCTCCGATCCAGAATCTCAACTGGCTGCTCTGGATAGCTAAGAGTAGGGCCCACATCTATCTCCGAGTGATCCAATACATGACTAGGATATGCCACGTATCGTCTCAACTGCGACACATGAAACATGTTGTGCACTCCCTCCAATACAGGTGGCAAGTCTAGTCTATAAGCAACTGCACCGACCCTCTCTAGAATAGTGAAAGGTCCGATGAATCGCGGACTAAGCTTTCCGCCTCCACCGAAGCGAATCGTGCCTCGTGTCAGAGAAATCCTCAGAAACACCAAACCACCCACCTAGAACAAAACACCACCTTAAGAACTTAATCTATAACAAACAAGAACAAGCACAAACAAAATCTAAACTATACCTCAAACTCCAAAGGTCTCCGATGGCTATCGGCCCAATGCCGTTGTCTGTCCTACGCCACTCGAAGTCTGTCTCTGATCAAATGAACCTTCTCCGCTGCATCCACAACCATCTCTGGCCCAAGCAAAATTCTCTCTCCAACATCGTCCCAAGACAAAGGAGTACGACACCTCCGACCATATAGAGCTTCAAAAGGTGACATCTCTATACTGGCCTGGTAACTGTTATTGTAAGCAAACTCTACCAAATGGAGATGGTCCTCCCAAGAACCCCCAAAATCTAGTACACAAGTGCGCAATATATCCTCGAGAGTCTGGATAGTCCTCTCTGACTGCTCATCTGTCTGGGGATGATATGCAGTACTGAACTTGAGCTGAGTGCCCAAACTCTCCTGCAAACTCCTCCAGAAATGAGAAGTGAAACGACTATCTCGATCTGAGACTATGCTGACGGGAACTCCGTGTATCCTAACGATCTGCCTCACATACATCTCTGCCAGCTTCTCCGTAGACAAACCCACCTTGAAAGGCAAAAAATAGGCCGACTTGGTCAATCTATCAACAATGACCCAAATCGTGTCTTTCCCTCCTGGAGATCGTGGAAGTCCGGACACAAAATCCATAGTAATATGTTTCCACTTCCACTCTGGAATGGGTAATGGCTGAAGTAACCCTCCTGGCCTCTGCCTCTCGGCTTTCACCTGCTGGCACACTAAGCATCTGGATATAAACTGTGCCACTTCTCTCTTCATGCCATACCACCACACACTCTCTCGTATATCCCGATACATCTTGTTAGCACCTGGATGTATGGAATACTGAGAGCGATGCGCTTCCTGCAACACCTCCTCGCGCAACTCTCCACTAGGCACACACAATCTAACTCCATGCCTCAAGGATCCATCCTCTGCAATAGTGAAATCATCCTCCAATCCTGCTCTCACCTGAGCTCTGATACTCCTCAAAGATACATCATCATACTGTGCTGCCTTGATCCTGTCCATCAAATCTGAGTGTATCTGCAATCCCCACATCTGCATAGCACACCCAGGAACAATTACCTCAATGCCCAAGCTCTCCAAGTCCTCCAACAGATATCGATCCTGCGTCAAGAACATAGCTACCGGATACCTGCTCAAAGCATCGGCAACTATATTGGCTTTCCCAGGATGATATTGCAAAGAGATATCAAAATCCTTCATCAATTCTAACCACCAACGCTGCCTCATGTTCAACTCCTTCTGCGTGAAAACGTACTTCAAGCTTTTGTGGTCTGTGAAGATCTCCACACGCTCTCCGTACAAATAATGTTTCTACAACTTCAGGGCGAATATGACAGCTGCCAACTCCAAATCATGGATAGGATAGTTCTTTTCATGAGGACGCAATTGCCTGGATGCATAGGCAATCACTTTCCCATGCTGCTGAAGAACACAACCTAAACCCTTCCCCGATGTATCACTATAAATAGTGAAACCTTCGGACCCTGATGGCAACGTCAAAATAGGAGCAGACGTCAACCTCTTCTTCAACTCCTCAAAAGCAACCTGGCAATGCTCCGTCCAAACAAACTCCACATCCTTCCTTGTGAGTCTGGTCATCGGCTCGGCAATCCTCGAAAAATCTTGCACAAACTTCCTGTAATAGCCTGCCAATCCCAAGAAACTCCTGATCTCTGCTACTGAACTCGGAGTCTTCCAAGATTCCACTGCTGAAATCTTCTTCGGATCCACTGAAATACCATCACCAGTCACAACATGCCCCAAGAATTCTACTTTGTCCAAGAAAAACTCACATTTGGACAACTTCCCATACAGCTTCTCCTTCCTCAGCACATCCAACACAATCCTCAAATGCTTCTCATGCTCCTCCAGTGTCCTCGAGTATATGAGTATGTCGTCGATGAACACCACCACGAACTTGTCAAGGTACTGGTGGAACACCTTGTTCATCAAGTTCATAAATACCGCCGGTGCATTAGTCAAACCAAACGGCATCACCATAAACTCGAACTGACCATACCGAGTTCTAAAAGCAGTCTTCGGTATGTCCTCCGGCTTCACCTTCACTTGATGGTAGCCTGATCTCAAATCTATCTTAGAAAACACCTTCGCACCACTCAACTGATCAAACAGATCATCAATCCGTGGCAAAGGATACTTATTCTTGATAGTGAGATCATTCAAAGCCCTGTAATCAATGTACATGCGCACCAATCCATCCTTCTTCGGTACAAACAATACCGGGGCTCCCCATGGTGAAGAACTCGATCTGATAAACCGCTTATCCTGCAATTCGTCCACCTGCTTCTTCAACTCGACCAGCTCGCTGTTGTTTACTCTATAGACATTTTGAGAAATTGGTTCTGCACCTGGCACCAAGTCTATAGAAAATTCAACATCTCGATCTAGTGGCAATCCTGGCAATTCTTCAGGAAACACATCCAAGAATTCTGCTATCAACGGATGTGGCAACTCCTTGTCTTCTACCATAGCTCCACAAATAATGCTTTCTTCCTGCTCCGCAGCTCCTCTAGTAAACTCGAACTCTGGCTCTCCTGGCAGACCAAACAAAATTCTACCTCCTCTACAGTCTATGCTAGCACGGTGCCTACTCAACCAATCCATCCCAAGTACAATATCATAGCTTGGAAGTGGCATTACAAGTAGACACGCACTCAACTCCCAACCTCCCAGAGTAACTCTCCGATCCTTGCAAATATTATTAACCAGGATAATGCCTCCCCCGATCATGATCTTGCAAGTCCTAAGCAAAGACTCGGCTACCAAACCATGCTTCAGAGCAAAAGAAACAGATACAAAACTATGGGAAGAACCACTATCAAACAAAGCTAAATCTGGAATGGAATCAAGAAGAATAGAACCTGTGATGACATCTCCTGTGGGTTCCTCCTCTTCGACGGTCATAGCAAACGCTCGTCCCTGCCGAGCACCTCCCTACTGTTGATGCTGGACAAAATGCTGCTGCTGTGTCGGAAGCAGTCCCCTCGGCTGTGCTGCAGGTGGTCTCGTCTGTGTCCTCAGAGCTGGAGCTGCTCCTTGAACTGCACGATGAGGACACTCCCTCGATTGATGCCCTTCAGTACCACAATACAAACAAACTCCTAGCCTCCTCCTGCAAACTTCCCAGATGTGGCCGGGCTTCTTGCAGAAGTTACATGGGGCCTGCTGTAACTGCCTCTGTTGCTGAGGTGCCTGGTGAAAAGGTGCTCTAGCTGGAGTCTGGTTCTGCTGTGGCTGCTGGAAAGGTCTGGACTGGAAATGAGGACGTTTGGCAGATATTGCACTACCGTTGGCCCCCAGAAAAGAATCACGGTCTCTCTTGGTCTTCAAACCCAGATCCCGCTCAACCTTGCGTGCCTCCGTAAGTATCTCCGAATATGTCTCATAAAAAGACGGAATGAGAATCAATATGGCACAAGATATAAGACATCAAGGAAAGGACAAGTTAAGAGATCAAGTATCAATGTCAAAGGAGAATAGTTGAATCAAAAGAATTTTCCTAGATGTGATTAAGTATCTCAGCCTATATCCTATATCCTATCGCAGGCTCGCAGTAGTACAACTAAGTTATCGCACTACCACGACATCACATACTTGTGAAGCTAGACCTGCATGGGCCACCACCAAAAATGTGTCACGACCCGCACCCGGGGTAAGGGTACTAGTCGAAAATAACGCCCAGCCTACGTCGCAGAATCGGCGGTAGAACGCTGTCTAGAAAGTCTATCTAATATAATGAACCACCAAAAGATAGTGTACTCAATCACAGAACTAAGATAGAATGAACACGGATCAGATAAGAATAGAATAGTCATCAACTCATGAGTTTAAAATAATACATCAATGAGTCTGAAGAGTAACAAAAATAAGCTGGAGACAAATCCAGTACAAAAGAATACTATCATACTACAAGCTACACTCCAGGGTCAACTGTCTCAGTTGGGATAAGTCTCTCTTGAGCCAGGGTCTCCGAATCTAAACCCACAACATCCTGGGGTCCATAATAGGTAGGGTACTCCTCAGTGTCATCTGGAAAAATATATCCAGTCAGGAAAGGAGCAGAGTACATCTCTAACAGCAGTTCTAATCCATGATAAAAACTATGTAACAGTAAATAGCTGTGGATAAACAAGATGCACAAAATAGATACAAGAGATATATAGACAATAAGGAAATACTGGAAAGAAATACAATAATGAACAATATGCCAATGAAACAATAATACTAATGACTAAGTGTGTGAGTACTAGCTTAACATATGATCGGCTTGGGCAAGATACAATGCGGCCTGGCTAATCATACGTGCGGTGCATGATCAACACTATTCGCTTACCAATACTTTATTCAATAGGGATTTGATCACATATCTATACTAATACTCCCCACCCCCAACTGGTATAATAGATCCAACCAAGGTATGCTATGGCACTAGATTTCCCAAAAAAATAGCTAGTCTCCCCGAGAATCGGTGTCTGTACAAGTATAAGATAACCAATAAAATAATACTTGCACCATATACACCATATACCAAGGAATAATATCTCATGACGAGATCCGGATATACCAATCCGTGTAACCATAGTGTCGAGAGAAACATGTAAATCTACACTAGATACAACGAACATAGAGGATATCATAAATGAGAAACTATCAGAGAATGTACTCGCCTGAAATCCAAAGAACAGTCTCACAGATGTCTGACTCGGTGCCTCGAAGACCTAGATATGGAATACCACATTAAAATAAGGTCCCGGAAAGAGAACAAGTCAAACTAGTCAACTCCTAGGTCAATAAATAAATTCTAAGTCAAAAGTCAACTATGGTCAACTCTAAAGTCAAACCAAGGTCAACCTCACAAGAAATCTATATAAATAATGTAGAAATAAAATACAACAATTTAGGAATAAAAATTAGATCCCAAATCATACTCACACAAAGTATACTACTAATACAAATAATATATACCTTAAAATAATATATATACAAACCAATATGTATACAAATAACATAATATATTATTACAAATATTATACAAAATACATATATATACACATATATATATATACAATAATAATATATAAAATATAATTTAAAACTGTCAAAGCGTCACTGAAAACAGTGAACAAAACAAGATAAAATAAAAATAGGTTTAATAGTGACAGTCTTGACTGTCACTGAAAATTCGTCGCAGAAACTCCATATACAAAACCGCTGCTGTCACAGTTTGCTGACAGTTTCAAACTGTCACAAAAAAACGTCGCTGAAAGGTTGCCGCTCAAAACTGCCGCAGCATTAATGACAGATCTGTCATTAATGCTGACCACTGTACAGCGGCTGCTGTTCAGACCAAATAATGACAGTTTCACTGTCATAGAAACCACTGTCACCAAAACAAATAAAAATATAAATATATATATATATATATAAATATATATATGCAATAATAATCACAATACATATATATAAATAAATAATTATATACTTATATATATATGCACATATAAACTTATAATTAAATACTAATAGTTACAACACATGCACATATTAATGTTCATATTTTACATGGCTAGAAGCACACCTAAAATATATACATTAATATACAAATAATTATATAATAATTATAATTAATATAATTACACAATTAAATACATAAATATATTTTATAAAACATTTACGTATAATTTATACTATTAACATAAGTACATATATAATTACATGCAAGAAAGCTACATATTATATTTGTACATCATATTAGCACACACAAAAATATATAGATCTATGCTACAATAATTACTATAATAAATACACAAAATAAATATATAATATCTATATATATTTACTAATTATAATTGAAGAATTTAAACCATACATAATTAGATCTATTCAAAAATCCACACAATTGGAGAGTATCACACCGTATCCCACTAGATCTAGGATACGCATGTGACACGAGTCCAACACACAACCAATTGCACCCCGAAGGATACAAACAAATCACAAATAATATTTATGAATAAACCAAAGTGTCAAAAGTAGATCTATGTGTCCGTGTCAAAATACGACATGTTCAAAGCCCCGTGTCGGAGGAAAAACCCCCAAAATGACACGTATCACCAAATAGTTGGGATACGAACCACATGTACCAAATTATGGACACGACACTAGCCCCAAACACATAAGCTCATGTCCAATTGATCTATAGGATCAATTGATACACACAACAAAATGTAAATTCGGAATTCCAACAAAATTAACACAAAAAGTACCATAACTTTCTCCATGGGTCTCCTATAAACACAAAACAAAGTCCTATGGGTAGTACATACATATAGGTTGATTTTACATGATTAAATCTCAGATTTAGAAGCTATTTAAATGGGAAAATCTAAATTATACCTATTGGGAGATAGATTCCCAATGAAATCTCCAATTGAGAAGAACTTGCTTCCAAATTGTAGATCCTTGCTCCTCTTTGTAGATCCTTGCTTCCTTCTTCTAGATCCTTTCTTCCTCCTTATCTAATGGTGAATTGGAAAGAATTTGGAATAAATTTGGTAGGAAATTGGAATGGAAATGGAGGGAATTTGGGAGTGGAAAATTCTAGATCTAGATTTGGAATGAGAATGAGAGGAGAGAGAAATTTCCCCCCTCTTTTAATAGGCCGGCCTTGCCCCTCTCCCACGCAATTGTAAAATGTCCAATGTACCCCTTAGGGCCTCTCATGAAGAAATAATTAAGGAAGGAAGCTTCTAGTCTAATCACTTAATTAATTTAATCCATCTCCTTAACTATGGGCTTTCTAAATGGGCCAAATCTAACTATTTAATTCATGTTGGTCCATGGGTCCAAACTAAACTAGTTGGGTCCACTAAAATAAGTCCAAAATAATTAAATAACATCCAACAATAATTAAATAATACAACAAAAATTATTTACCATGCACAATATTTATTTAAATAGGAAATTACTAAAATACCCTTTTTCCTAAAATGTGGTAGTGACAAGTTACTGATTTTGATATGAAGAATATAGATAATGTGTCCTTAACGGATGCAATTTATGAGATGACAGGTAAATCAGTTGGTGTCAAAGCCCGACAACATATATATAAAGATGAATTAAAAATTTTATATAAATTATTGCATGCTTACATATGTCAGACACTGAACCCTACTGGACACGACAGTTCCATCCATCCTGAGAGAGTAAAGTTTCTTTATTATATGGGGACGAAAAAAAGGATGAATATAGGTTGTTACATGTTTAGTAGAATGATGTATTTTGTGGGAAGACTGACTGTAAGGATAGCTCTCCCTTTTGGGGGATTTATATGCTCCCTGACTGCTAAACATGGTGTCCCAAGCTTAACAGGGGATGTTTATCTCAATAACAAAGGATCCATAAGAAAATTGACTTTCAGTCGAATGTTAAGACAACAAGAAGACTCTTCTCTTCCGCAATCTAGCCATCTACCAACTCAGGTACCATCAAATAAATCATCAACATCTGGAATCCATACCACCAAGGAAAAGGTGGATGATCGGTACAATTTAGTTGCTACAAACTTTGAGAAAGTCTTCAACGAAATGAAGACTATATCAGACAACCAAAATTAATTCTGGATAGGATGAAAGAGCTGGAGGCAGAATTAGTGGAAGAAGAAGAAGAAGAAGAATGAATGAATGAAATTATTTTGAGGTATTGAGTAATAATATTACTAGCATTAATTTACATTTTTTTCTTATTCTACTACTAATACTCTTGATGATTCTGTAATATAATAGACACATTGATACTCTAATGTTAGAATGATAAGTTTCCATCCAGAATTAGTTCAGCAGTGATGGACATCAACTTATCTGGACATGGATTTTTTTCTTTATCTGAATCTGAAAATTTGCATTAAAAATGGAAAGATAAGGTTTCAATGAAAATGACATTATAAGTCTTCATTCTTTTTCCATTACAGTCTTCCTATTTAGAAGGGAAAGTATCAGTATGAGTCGGTTACTATGCTGACCTGACCTGCTACTCTGATACTAGCTGATCTAGAAATACGTGCTGGATTATTTTCTTAACTGACTTCTAGGTTTGCTTGCTGACTGTATAGACTTGCTAATATTATGATATCAATATCATCACTAAAGAAGGAATTCAGGAAATCATCTGCATTTGAATTAAGGCTCAAGTTGTTACTGTGTACACTGTATACACTTGTGAGCTTCAACTCAGCTAAAGAAAATGTTCAACTCTGATGCTTAAGGCTATAACAACACTTGTTTGCCCCTATATTCTATACTAAATACTCTAGGACTGAAACACATGGTCTTGAATCAAAACTACTCTGGATAATAGTTAATATTGCACTAAAAATCTGCTACTAGATGCTCTAATACTTGCACTGATACTGCCCAATTGCACCCTAAAATGGTGATGTAGGACTAAACTGATGATGGTCTAATGTATATACAGAGTGGAAATGCCTCAAGGCATGTAATGTATGTCTGATACTATAGGTAGGACTGAGCTGGAACACTCCCTCAGTAAGTGATATTTGGTATTATAAGAATGAGCACACTGCTATAATATAGCTAAAAGGAGAGCGTACTCACAACTCAGTGATTGATACAAAATGAGGTCACATTATAGAACCTGTATTGTGCACATTGATACTATAATGTTATAACCTACAGTATGTATATTGATACTCTTATGTTAGAACACATACTGTGCACATTGACACTCTAATGCTAGCCCTCACTTTGATACTTCTACTTATGTTTCTGGATGTCATTTCTACATATACAGTGAGTCCATACTGACTATAATGTCTGAAACCGTCCCACAAGGTGTAGGTGAAGGAGATTTTTAGGAAGAAGAAAAAAAAAAGAAGAAGATGGAGATGGAGATAAAGATTAATCTTTTGACTTTTGAAACTTTTATTTCAATTTGGATTGTAATATTTGAATTATAATATGGTTCTAGACATTTGTAGGTCTTGGCGGTGAAACATGAATTTGTGTTTGAAAAATAGTTAATTAAAATTTTCGGTTCTACTAAGCACCGTTGGAGTGCATGGTTCGTACGTTGTTTAGAAATTGTAATATGGTCTTGAATTTAGAGTTGGTCTGATATTTGTTTGGATTATTGTAATATGAATTATGTAGGTTCTATGTTAAACTATTAACGTAGATTGCGTATATTATTGTAACGTGGATTATGCAGATTATTGGACTTGGAAAGACATTTACTTAATTTGATTATGATTTGTTTGGTTGAAGCATTTACATCTGTTTGTATGAATCATCTAAACATTAATTTAGCTAAGTTGTGTGCATTCATTTGATTTATAATTGGCCTTCACAGATGTTTTTGATTTTTTTTGGTGTATTCCTTTGATTTGCAGATAACCTATAGAGATTTGATGAGTCCTGGGTGCATTCCTAGAAATTACAGTTGGCCTGCATTATGGGTGCATTCGTAGGATCACTAAAACTTTATTTGAATGGAATGTGTTTTGCTTTCTGTAAAAAATAAGTACATCGATGCCATCAGTATAAATTCGATGTCAGCGTAATGCATATTGTATTGATGAGTGGGATGCGTTAAAAAACCAAAAAAATTAAATTAATTAGTAAGCAACATGCGTTTAAAATCCAAACAAAATTTCTCAATAGTGAATGTAAAAGTTTAATATGAATATGAATATGAATGTAAATTACTAGTCCGAATCATTCGCTTTTAATCGAACCATACCGATCCGAACCATTCACTTTTAAAATCCAAACAAAATTTCCCATTAGTGATTGTAAAAGTTCAATCGAACCGATGGTCTGGTAACATTGATGTTAATTTTAGTATTTCAATGAACAGTAATGAGATTATTTATTTTAAGTTAATAGTCTATTATACCTCTTATTTTATTTTTTATTTAAATTTAATTTTACTATTTGTCGTATAATCAATTCTATTAGAGCGTGCACATATGGGTCAAACCTATCCAAACTCGGGGCTCAAATTTAATGGCGCTATGGCTCGGGCTTTGTTAGCATTCGTCAGAACTCGTACGCTAAAAATAGTCGAGCTCGATCATTTCGAGTACCTAACAGTCGATTGCCCACAGTTATTACGAGTCTGAACCAATCTCTTTTAATCGAACCATACCGATTCGAACCAATCGCCTTCAATCGAACCGATGGTCTGGTAACATTAAGCTTAATTTTAGTATTTATTTCAACAATAATGAGATTCCTTATTTTAAGTTAATAGTATATTATACCTCTAATTTTATTTTTTACTTAAATTTAATTTTATAATTTGTTGTGTAATCAATTCTATTAGAGCATGCACATTTGGGTCAAACCTAACCGAACTCGGTACTCAAATTAAATGGCGTTATGACTCGGACTTTGTTAGTATTCATCCGAACTCGTACGCTAAAAATAGTTGAGCTCGATCATTTCGAGTACCAAACAGTCGATTGCCCACTGTTATTGCCAGTCCGAACCATTCGCTTTTAATCGAACCATACCGATCTGAACCAATCGCTTTCAATCGAACCGATGGTCTGGTAACATTAATGTTAATTTTGGTATTTGTTTCAATGGTAATGAGATTCCTTATTTTAAGTTAATAGTATATTATAGCCTAATTTTATTTTTTATTTAAATTTAATTTAACTATTTGCTATATAATCAATTATATTAGAGCGTGCATATAAGGGTCAAACCTAACCAAACTCATGGCTCAAATTAAATGGCGCTATGGCTCAGGCTTTGTTAGTATTCATCCGAACTCGTACACTAAAAATAGTCGAGCTCGATCATTTTGAGTACTTAACAGTCGATTGCCCATGGTTATTACCAGTCCGAACCATTCGCTTTTAATCCAACCATATCGGTCCGAACAAATCGCCTTCAATCGAACCGATGGTCTGGTAACATTAATGTTAATTTAGTATTTTTTTTCAATAGTAATGAGATTCCTTATTTTAATTTAATAGTATATTATACCTCTAATTTTATTTTTTATTTAAATTTAATTTTACTATTTGCCGTGTAATCAATTCTATTAAAGCATGCACATATGGGTCAAACCTAACCAAACTCGGGGCTCAAATTAAATGGCGTTATGTCTTGGGCATTGTTAGTATTCATCCGAACTCGTACGATAAAAATAGTCGAGCTCGATCATTTCGAGTACCTAACAGTCGATTGCCCACGTTTATTACATTTCGAACCATTCGCTTTTAATTGAACCATACCGAGCTGAACCCATCGCTTTCAATCGAACTGATGGTCTGGTAACATTAATTTAATTTTAGTATTTGTTTCAATAGTAATGAGATTCCTTATTTCAAGTTAATAGTATATTATAACTCTAATTTTATTTTTTATTTAAATTTTATTTTATTATTTGTCGTGTAATCAATTCTATTAGAGCGTACACATTTGGGTCAAACCTAACCAAACTCGGAGCTCAAATTAAATGGCGCTATGATTCGGGCTTTGTTAGTATTCATCCGAACTCGTAAGCTAAAAATAGTCGAGCTCGATCATTTCAAGTACCTAACAGTCGATTGCCCATGATTATTATCATACTGAACCAATTGCTTTTAATCCAACCATACCGATCCGAACCAATTGCCTTCAATCAAACTGATGGTCTGGTATCATTAATGTTAATTTTTGTATTTGTTTCAACTGTAATAAGATTCCTTATTTTAAGTTAATAGTATATTATACCTCTAATTTTATTTTTCATTTAAATTTAATTTTACTATTTGTCGTGTAATCAATTATATTAGAGCGTGCATGTATGGGTCAAACCTAACAAAACTCGGGGCTCAAATTAAATGGAGCTATGGCTCAAGCATTGTTAGTATTCGTCAGAACTCGTCCGCTAAAAATAGTCGAGCTCGATCATTTTGAGTACCTAACAGTTGATTGCCCATGGTTATTACCAGTCCGAACCAATCGCCTTTAATCGAACCATACCGATCCGAACCAATCGCCTTCAATCGAACCGATGGTCTGGTAAGATTAATGTTAATTTTAGTATTTCTTTCAACTATAATAAGATTTCTTATTTTAAGTTAATAGTATATTATACCTCTAATTCTATTTTTTATTTAAATTTAATTTTACTATTAGCTGTACAATCAATTCTATTAGAGCGTGCAGATATAGGTCAAACCTAACCAAACTTGGGGCTCAAATTAAATGGTGCTATGGCTCGGGCTTTGTTAGTATTCCTCCAAACTCGTACGCTAAAAAATGTCGAGCTCAATCATTTCGAGTACCTAACAGTCGATTTCCTGCGTTTATTACCAGTCCGAACCAATTGCTTTTAATCGAACCATACCAATCTGAACCAATCGTCTTCAATTGAACCGATGGTCTGGTAACATTAATGTTAATTTTAGTATTTGTTTCAACAGTAATAAGATTTCTTATTTTAAGTTAATAGTATATTATACCTCTTATTTTATTTTTTATTTAAATTTAATTTTACTATTTGTAGTATAATTAATTCTATTAGAGCGTGCACATATGGGTCAAACCTAACCAAACTTGGGGCTCAAATTAAATGGCGCTATGGCTCGAACTTTGTTAATATTTGTCCGAACTCGTAAACTAAAAATATTCGAGCTCGATCATTTTGAGTACATAACAGTTGATTGCCCACGGTTATTACCAGCCCGAACCAATTGCTTTTAATCCAACCATACCGATCTGAACCAATCGCCTTCAATCGAACCGATGGTCTGGTAACATTAATGTTAATTTTAGTATTTTTTCAAGAATAATGAGATTCCTTATTTTAAGTTAATAGTATATGATACCTCTAATTTTATTTTTCATTTAAATTTAATTTTACTATTTTTTGTTTAATCAATTCTATTAGAGCGTGCACATATGAGTTAAACCTAACCAAACTTGGGGCTCAAATTAAATTGCGCTATGGCTCAGGCTTTGTTAGTATTCGTCCGAACTCGTACTATAAAAATAGTCGAGCTCGATCATTTCGGGTACCTAACAGTCGATTGCCCACGGTTAATACAAGTCCGAACCAATCGCTTTTAAACAAACCATACCGATCCAAACCAATCGCCTTCAATCGAACCGGTGGTCTGGTAACATTAATGTTAATTTTAGTATTTGTTTCAACAGTAATGAGATTCCTTATTTTAAGCTAATAGTATATTATACCTCTAATTTTATTTTTTATTTAAATTTAATTTTACTATTTGTCGTGTAATTAATTCTATTAGAGCGTGCACATATGGGTCAAACCTAACCAAACTCGGGGCTCAAATTAAATGGCGCTATGGCTTAGGCTTTGTTAGTATTCGATCAAACTCGTACGCAAAAAATAGTCGAGCTCGATCATCTCGAGTACCTAACAGTCGATTGCCCATGGTTATTACCAGTCCGAACCAATCACTTTTAATCAAACCATACCGATATGAACCAATCGCCTTCAATCGAATAGATGATCTGGTAAAATTAATGTTAATTTTAGTATTTGTTTCAACCATAATGAGATTCCTTATTTTAAGTTAATAGTATATTATACCTCTAATTTTATTTTTTATTTAAATTTAATTTTACTATTTGCCTTGTAATCAATTCTATTAGAGCGTGCACTTGTGGGTCAAACCTAACCAAACTCGGGGCTTAAATTAAATGGCATTATGTCTCAGACTTTGTTAGTATTCGTCCGAACTCGTACGCTAAAAATAGTCGAGCTCGATCATTTCGAGTACCTAACAGTCGATTACCCACGGTTATTACCAATCTGAAACAATCGCTTTTAATCGAACTATACCGATCCAAACCAACCGCCTTCAATCAAACCGATGGTCTGGTAACATTAATGTCAATTTTAGTAATTTTTTTCCAACAGTAATGATATTTCTTATTTTAAGCTAATAGTATATTACCTCTAATTTTATTTTCTATTTAAATTTAATTTTACTATAGATTGCCTATGGTTATTACCTGTTCGAACCAATCATTTTTAATCCAACCATACCGATCTGAACCAATCGCCTTCAATCGAACCGATGGTCTTGTGAGTATCAAAGTCAGATGAATCTAAATCTAGATCAGATTCAGAGGCAGCCGAGCCATTAGCCAACATTAAAATATAATCACACAAATAATAAAGCTAATTGATTATAAAAACCTTTTGATTACCCAATATTACATGTGTCCTCTTGTTAGTGGAGTTGCAGAAGACGAAACGGTTGTGTTGGAAGTTGTTTTTTAAAATATGCATGCTTTTAGGATTACTCAAGCATTTCTTCTATTTGTATTGTTTCTTGTCCTTCGTTTCTTCTATTGGTTTCTAACACATTCTGTTTTTTCAATGGCGATGTCACACGGAGAAATTGATGGTCATGTGGAAGAATTAGTTGATGAAGAAAGATTTGCTTCAATAGCGATGTCAGATGGAGAATTCAGGGTCAAGTGGAAGAATTCGATTATGAAGAAAGATTTGAAGCTGTTAACTATGGAGACGATAAAGAACAAGAGGAAGAAAACAACGAAGAAATGCATCATAACGATGACATCAATGCAAACAACGATAAGTTATTTCGCTTCACCTTTTCTAATGGATTTACGAAATACATTATATTACATGGATTTCTCATACTTATTTTGTTTAATTCTGTTTTTAGGGACGATGGTGAATCTCTAAGGGATTTTGATACAACGAAGATAAAAAAAATATTGCAGTCTGCCAACATTAACAAAGACCTAAGGGAGCTCTTAGATGAAGATATTCTTGGCTTAGAGTTCAACTATAATGAAGAAGCTGACTCATTCTACCGGATATATTCAAAAATAATTGGTTTTAGTGTTAGAAAGAACGAAGAAAAGAAAGACAAATCTGGGATGGTCAAAGTCCGTAGTTGCTATTGTTTGAATACAGAATTCAGACATAAGAAATACATTGAAGCTCCTAACAGGGTTCATGAGCCAAGAAGTGAAAGCAGAAGTGGTTGTAAAGCAATTTTTCGTATTGGGTACAACATTTCTACAAAGCTGTGGGTTGTCAAAAAAATTCGAGCACATCACAACTATAATCTGGCGAATGATTTTGAAAAAGTTTTTAAGATCCCATCGTAAGATATCAACCGCAGAATTGGAACAAGCTAAGCTGATGAAACAAGCCGAGATGACGACTTCAGAGGTATGGAATTTATTTGTCCACCAGAATGGTGGTTGGGATAATGTTTGATGGACCAAAAAAGATTTATACAATGCTTTAGCTAATGATAGTAGAGGACTAGACGATCTTGATGCTACGACAACACTTATATTTTTTCAAGCTAAGGAGAACATTGACCCAGATTTCTTCTACACGTACAAGGTAGATGAAGATTCCAGATTGACCCATCTCTTTTGGGCCGACGGTGCAAGTCGATTCGATTACGAATTATTTGGAGATTCACTAGTATTTGATTCTACATATAAAACAAATAGATGTCAAATGTCGTTCGTGGTTCAAGTGGGTTCAAACTATCATGCAATGGTGTTTGTGTTTGCACTGATCCATAATGAGTCTGCAGAGACATATTCTTGGATTTTAAAAAATTCCAAGAGTGTATGAAAGACAAATGACCAGAGACAATTCTCACGGATGGTTTCAGATCCATGAATAAAGCAATTGAGGATTTAATGCCCAACGTAGTTCATCGAACATGCTCATGGCATATCCTAAATAATTCAACCAAATATGTACACCGAGATGGTTTTGTAAGAGAATTGGGTAATCTAATTAAAATGTACATCTCACACTTTGTACTTTACTTTGAAGTATGTTGTTGTTACAATTTTAAAACTTTTGTTATTGTCCATATTTTTTAAATAGGTACTGTAGCGCCCCGTTTCTCCTATTCGAGGAGCGCGGCTAAGAATCACAAGATGGTATCGTTCGATCGGGATAGATTGAATTAAGAACTCGTCCTCGTTATGGATTTGTTTCTTCGGAATTGATTTCCATATTCAGTGGACCGTGTCCCCGGGATCGACTTAGCGGCAGAGTTAGGAGGGACCTCTCCGCTGCTATCTTTTATTGCCTCGGTTTTCGATGTCGCTTGTTGCTTTCGTGCTTTGAGTTGGTTTGGGATTTGCTTGGGTTTTGTTGAACGGTTTCGATGATTTCATTGTTTTCGTTCATTGAATTCCACTTCAATTCCGAGATTGGAAAAGTGGAAGAGGTATTGATCGAGCTGTTCGTAATACAGGTGAACGAGCAGTAGGCGTCTTGCGAGCGGAGTCGTGAAGTGCCTCTTTCCTTCTCCCTTCCAACAATCTAAGTGAGTGGCTACCAACCCGATTAGCTAGCCCTGCTTTCAAGTCTTCACACCTAAAACTCTTGCATTCTTGTTGCCCCGATCAAACGATACCAAGTAATAATAAAAGAGATCAAGATAAAAAGGGAATAGACTTGGAAATATTGCTAGTCAACTAAACTTGTGAACGGTTATCATATTGTATGCTAGTTCGTTTATAACTGTTCTATGAATCATGCTAAGTATGGAATTATGCTTGTTATGAAATAAACTTTCAGGAAGACTATGCAAAACCGCTATGCTATGGAACTGATTCTATGAGTGTTGTTTGATCACGGACAACTTGTGCACAAGGTATATTATAAGTTTCGCGGACGGTCGTCGGGGCGCTGGGACCGATCCGATCCGTAAGGAACGTATGTATAGTCGTATGTTATGGGGCAAAGTGTTATGAAGCGGGGCTCGCCACCTACGTTGTATATTATTTGTGTCTTGAGACTATAACCCGTCCCTTCGTGGCATCATGCCAGTGATCCCTATGTATATTTAAACCTGTTGCAAACTAACTTGTGTCTTCGTGGCAGGAAAGGCATGGTAAGTATTGTGCAGGTCATTCAGACGGGCAGGTAAAATCCATCGAACGGTGGCACGTTCATTTCAGTAAATTCTATATGTTGGTTACTTGTAAATGAACTAAGGCAAGATAGAAATCCACAAAATATGCATGCTTCATTAAAATAACGTGTTGATTGGTATAGTTCGGTTAGCTCGCCTTCACCAGTATGTTTTGACATGCTGACCCTCGTTGAAACAGGTTCTCCGTACCAAGGCGAACCGAGCGAGAAGCCGAAGTCATCTTCCCGATCCATTCCAGCTGTTGACGCATCCTGATCGCGCCGTCCTTGAAGCATTTTAAAGTAGGAGCCTGCAACCTTCATACACAAATGCAACTCCGTGGCAAAGCTGTCCTCCAGCCTGGAGGTCTATATCTTTTGAATTTTAGTAAAGGAATATAATGTACAGGACTGCTATCTCATTTTGAGTCAACTCTTTTGTAAGCCCGTGCGGCATATTAGCTGACTCGTTAAAGAGTTTGTAATAGATGTTCATTATCAATAAAGAGAACTTTTCCATGTTTCAAATATGTGTTTCAATTTATCTGCGTACTCTGAATATGTGCTTGCTATGCAAAGCATTAAAGCCTTGTGCGGGCGCAACCCCAGGCCCGCACGGCGGTCACGACTCGAGGGACGCCTCAACGATTCTACGGAATCGGGTTGTGACAGGTACTATTCAGTCGAAGATTTTAAAAACTGTTGGTAGCAGATGCTAAGGAATTATAATGCAGAGAACAATGAGTGGACCAATGCATTGTATAGTACAAGGCATCAATGGGCGGACACATTCCTACGTGGAAATTATTTGGTGGTTCTACTACAACAAATAGATATGAATCAATGAACACATTTCTGAAAAGATTTTTGAATAAGAAGCTGCCACTATGGAAGGCCCTTCAATATTGTGACCACGATTTGGCGGCCTTACATTACGGCGAGATGAGTAATCATACCATTGATAAACTCTCAACACCAGTTATGAAACAAACTAGCATGACCATAATAGAAGATCAATTTACAGCAATTTACACTAAAAAAGTGTTTATAGAGGTAAGGAATGAAATCACACGTTCTGATAAATATAGTGTTGTCCAGCATCACATTTTAAGAGATGCGAACTTTTGCACTATCAAAATGTATTTGTCGAAACACTATCCAAACCGGAAGGTTACATTTTCTCGTATCGACGACAACATAAATGTGACTGCTTGTGGATGGAGACCAACGACATTCCTTGTAGGCATATTTTTTTCAGCAATAAAGAGATTGCAATTGTCAGATACTCCAAAGAACTTGGTAAAAACTCGTTGGCTGAAAGATTGCAAAGAGAGTTATCTCTCCGGACCTAGCGCAGAAAGGAGATTCATCCACCCAGACGGGATTGAGAGCATAATGTATGGTGGTATTAATGAACAAGTTAATCTATTTACGTATTATTGTAAAAAATAAAGCAAAATTCAAGAGAAGGGAACAGAGTTGATGTCAACTGTGTTGATTGAGTTACAAAAAATGGTGACCGATATTGGCAAAAACGAAAAAATGGTAGCTGATGCAGTTCATGGAGTGCATGAAGCTTTTAAAGAGCCACACCCGGTAGCAACAAAAGGAAGGCCTTCTCAAGGGAAATCAAGCCAGAATAAAGAAAGTCAGACTATCCACAAGCCTAGAATTTGTAGAGTTTATAGAAAATAGAGTCACGATTTTCATAATTGCAAAGTACAGAAGCGTACTAACGAGAAAGAGCCAATGGAATCAAATGAACTAAGCGATACGTCGTTGATTTAATTATCGTTATGTACTTTTTTATTTTATTTACCCAACTATTATTATTGGTTTTCCATAAAATTGTTCCAAATGCAACAGAAAACTTCTTCATGACAAAAAGAAATATAATATGCAGATTCTGAAATAATCTAGGAGAACAACTTCCATATTATGACACAATTTAATACCAAAAATTCTATAGGAACTCACGAGATCTTAATTTATTGAACTACCAAGATACATTTCTTTCTTGGTACTCCCAACGGAAGGCATGTCGGCGGGGCCATTGGACCACGGGAGCCAAGAGGCAGTACTCCTTCCCAAGTAATCGAAACCAACGGCAATTTCAAATTTAATATTTTTATTCTAACAATATTTTCCTTCAAAGTTGGCGGGTAATTCAGGCGAAAAATTTAATACATAGCGACAAATTTACTACATAGGGTTCATTTTGATTGAAAGCAGTACTTAAACAAATTAAAATCAATGACAGGAAAATAGAAAAGTTAAAGAAGAAAAGTGAAAAGTTAAAGATGGAAATTCAAAAGCTAAATCGTTTTAAGAATAATTTGTTATTATGTTTATATTTTTTTGGTAATGCTATGTATTGTGGGAATAGTTTATGACCAATTTTAAATGACGACCATTATGATAAAAAAAATTTGTCCAAATTTGGAACATTTTGATCCCATCAAGATATGCCCGATTGCAGCGTAAGCCTTTAATATCGCAAGCAAGACATTTTCGATTACAACAAAATCCTTATAGAAATTGGATATAATTTTTGTCACACATTTTAAGAACATTATAACTCCACAAAACTTTATTCCTAACCATTTGTTACAAAATAAATGAATATATTTCATTTAATAAAAGAAATACAATTTTTACCATCTTTCATCTTCACCCATCAGAGTGGACTCTTTTCGACCTTTGCTGCTTAATTATATTGTTGCGCAATTTGGATTCTTCTACATTGTTCTTTGAAGATGCAATCCATACAGCAACTTTGCTCATGTCAAATTCCGAATCAAACTGCATATAACAAACATAACATCAAAAATATTGCTCTAAAAATGTGTAACTATTTGACGACATATTTTCAGACTTACATAGAAAGAACGGAGTCCAAGCTACATCCGTCTTTCATGAATAAAATTACAAAAATACTATAATCAAATGAATTGTCAACTTCCAAATCTCTTCCTTGAGAAAGTAGAAAAGTTGAACCTAGCATCTCTCAACTTCCAAATCTCTTCCTCGAGAAAGAGATCCAAATTTGAAAGCTACAATTACCAGAATACAATATGTATTAGTATACCGCGAATCTAGTACGCAGTTCATAAAAAATTATGAATATGAGCTTACTATTTGTTTTATGACTACTTTGTTATAAATTGGCTCATCTGTAGATGCAAGGAAGTCCAAAACTTCATCAGTCTTTGTTTTAACCATAACTCTTGTAAGAGTACAGTGGTCAGACGGAAGGATGGGTATGTATATCTGAATCAGGATTAATCATTATAACAAATTAATCAATTTTCAGTAAATTATAATTAAAATTTAAACATAAATAAATTAATACCTCATTACAATTTCTTAAAGATCCCGTATAATCCTCAAAATATTTGCACTTCTTCCATATTTCATGAAGAGATTTATTAGATGGAGATAATGTTGCTCTCTACATACACATAAAATAGTACATTACAAACGACAAACAAACGAGAGAAAATTATTAATGCATAATCATTAAAGAATAAAATGCTCACGCACCGATATCTTTACTGGTAAATACCATACATTAGCTTTATTGTTAGTTCTTCTTCGTTCCTCCGCGGTGAGAAGAGGAGACATTGCTGACAATCTGAGTATTTCTCATTAAAAAATAACGATTGCATCGTAGTAAACATTGATGGCATCAATACCGTGCTAACAATCTGAGTATCTCATTAAAACAACAACGATGGCATCGAAGTAAACATTGATGGCATCTAAGAAAAAAATATACTATCTATATACCACATCTTTAATTCTCCTTCCTGGAGAAATGGACTTCATCTCAGCCCGAGTCACATAAAGCTTGTTGCAAGATGATATTATTTCTCTAAGAAAAGAAACAGATAGATTAGGAAAAACAACATAAATAAATTGTTGAAATGAAATAAAAACTTATATTACTTATTCCTCAGATTTATCATCCACAAAAATATAATTGTAAAAACTTGAACCACTACTAGTCAACTGGATAGGCTTTGAGGTTGAACTTTTTATTTGACTTTTCAAAGAGGTGACCGGTACTAAATTTTCTCTCATACTTTTCATAGAACTGCTAAGGTCAGGTTCTTCTTAAGGGATCGAATGCAAAAATTGCTAAAAAATTTTGCCAACTTCCTTCAGTTTCTCGTCCTCATCAAAAGATTCATTGTCAACCTCCTCCTCAATATTAATTCCTCCAACTGAAGATGCCTACTTGACAGCAAAAGATTCTTCTATTTTTTCTAGACGCCGAGATATATTGATTTGTTCAAGTTCGATTGAACAATGCTTAGAATTGGTCGAAAAAGTTGAGCTTAAATCTTCGACATGTTGTTCAAACCTGCACATCATACGCGGAATAAAGGTTTCATTTGAAGCCGGCATCCAATATTCTAGCTTTTCTACATCTTCCATATGAGTAGACATCTTTGCTCAGTACTACAAAATGAAATAAGAAAACTATTCTATATATTTCAGAAAAACTAATAGTTGAAACAAGAAAACTATTCTATATATAACAAGAGAAAAATACAAAAAGTGAGGAAGATGGAAAGACAAATAAATTTTGGGACTAACAAAGAAATGACTACAAATTGTAGGCGGTAATGATTTCTTAATATTACAAATTTTGGGACTAATAAAGAATCTACTAGCCGTTTGAAATATTAATAATAGTGTAATGTTTAATAAATTAAGAAAAAGTAAAAATATTAAAAGTGTATTGTTTACTAAATATTAACAGTGTGCTATTTCAATGAAAAAATACAGAAAATATTATCGTGAGAAGTGAGATAGACCCGTAGAAATAAAGAAACAGAAAAAAAATATTAACATTGTATCATTTAGAAAATAATAACATTGTGTTCTAATTTATTTTCATGCAAAAAAAAAAAATTAAAAAAACAGTAATTGTGGGATGTGGGATGGAGCCGGAGATGGTGGAGGAGGAGTAGAGGAGGGGACATGTGACGACGACGGTGGAGTTGTTGTCCACTCCCGGCCAGGAGGAACAGTCCGTGAAGAGGCTGTTGAAGAAGGAACTCTTGAGGAACATTGTATTATTTAGAAAATATTCCTTAACATTGTGTTCTGATTTATTTTCATGCAAATAAATTTAAAAACAGTAATCGTGGGATGTGGGATGGAGCCGAAGATGGTGGAGGGAGGAGGAGAGGATGCCCAGGTGACGATGACGGGGGAGTTGCAATCCACTCCCGGCCAGGAAAAACAGTCCGTGAAGAGGGTGTTAAAGAAGGAACTCTTGTTCTTTAAAATATTGAATGTAACAAGGCTGCAAATTAAATAAATCCAATTTAAGTTAATTTAGGATATTTTGTGATTTTTTATCAGCTTAAAGATAAAGTAAATATGAGTTAATTTAGGGTGTTCATTGAAAACATTGAAGTGAAGAATGACCTACACTAGCAAGTTACCAATAGGTCAAAAGTAAAAAACTGCATTAAATGATGTTTCCTACTCTATTAATACTCCAAAAAAACTCATTTATTAAGAACCATTGGATCAACAACCATTGATTCAGATTTTTCTTGTATCGATACAAATTTGTATCTGTTTGTATTGATGAAAAATCTATATATATATATATATATATATATATATATATATATATATATATCGGTTGATTTCGTTTCATGTGAATCATTACCTAGGGCTAGGATTGCAAGGGGATTTTATCGTCGTGATATAGCAGAGTTGGGTCAGGTACATCTGTCCGCTTACTCTTCATTTTTTGTTAACTGATTTGGTTCTCTCTCTCTCTCTCTCTCTCTCTCTCTATATATATATATATATATATATATATATATATATATATATATATATATATAGAGAGAGAGAGAGAGAGAGAGAGAGAGAGAGAGGTTAGGTTGATTTCATTTCATGTGAATCATTACCTAGGATTGCAAGAGGATTTTATCGCCGTGATATAGCAGGGTTGGGTCAGGTACATCTGCCCGCCTATTATTCTTTTTTTTTTCTTTTTTCGTTCAGGACTTTGTGCACACTTCATTTCTTTGGATCCACTACCCTCCAACTCTCACCATTTTATTAAATTTTATAAAATATAAGGAATAATCTTCTGCCTCCCAATTAGGATCTTATACCTCTCATCAGTAAGCACAAGAGTCACTCGAGTTCGGTGCCTACTCTTCATTTTTTTGAAACTGATTTTGTTTTGTCATTAATAAAGGATTTCAATTTCTTATATATATATATATATATATTACTACCTCCGAGATTCGATTCCTTAACCGAGAGACTCTAAGCCGGGAGGGTTCTGCCGCTCCCACTTGGGATAGTTTCTGTAAATCTTTTCGATTTGGAGGCTCTCGGTCAAGGGATTGAACCTCGAAAGAGGTGTATGGGATAGTTTGTGTAAATTTTTCCGATTTGGAGGCTCTCGGTCAAAAAAATCGAACCTCGGAAGAGGTATATATATATATATATATATATATATATATATATATATATATATATAGAGAGAGAGAGAGAGAGAGAGAGAGAGAGTTGCATACGATGAGATTATGACCTATACAAGCTTTATTGGTAATTCTATGACTTTCTAGTATGTAGTTTCTTTTAGTAAAAGTAATCCTAGTTTTTAGTTTCTTTCAGTATAAGCTAATGATCAATACAGGTAGCGGATTTAATTTAGACTAGTTACGTCACATAACCAAAAAAAAAAAAAAAAATCTATAACATTATTAAAAAAATAAATAAATATATGAACTATATTATAATATTTTAAATATATGTTAATTATGATTTATTATATACATGTTTTTAAAATTTTAGATATGTGCTTAGTTAAATTATACCATTTAGCTAGCTTAAATATAATTTAATATTAAATATATTTTAAATTTTATTATATGTTCGGATAGATAAAAAAAAAAAAAAAATTCCAACTACTTTTTTTTGTATTTTTTTTAAATAATTGACAATATACATATAATTTTGACGGCTCATTTTTGAACCATTTCTAAGCCACATTATAATATTAAAGATAAGTTTCTTTTTCCATAGTTGTAAGACAATTACTATTCTCCAAATATTTTCTTGACTTCCAAACCTCAAACCTCAAACCTCAAACAAACAATCTATTACATACTTACCAAGAGAAAATAAAAAACCAGCCACTGCAAAACAAACTTTTTCTGAAACTTGTTTATAAGTGTTACTTACAACATTTCTTGCAGTGTATACCAAGTTTGATTGGTTGATTTGGTTGAAAGTAGTCTCAATAATCATAAAAAAGTAGCAACACCCCCCTACTACCTCCCACGGGTACCATCTGTTTGTTGTGGGAAAAATGTTATTGGGAAATAATCGATATAAAAACAACAAAACACAACCGATAACAACACAAATCAGCAGATTTTACTTGTAAAATCAAAATTGTAAAGAACCACATGCAACCACAAGATTGTTGTTTTACTATTTTATATGAACGGAACGGAGAATAGAAGATGGAACAGATAATCATATGTGGCTAAAGCTCCTTTAAAGCTCCAAATAATACTCGGAATAAATTACCCACAGAATACCCTCTACAAGTTGCGGGTACCTAAACAGTATATACCAAGAAAATTAGGATCAGATGTGCAGCCCTCGAACTCATGGATCAACTCTTCAACTCAGGGGGTGTAGCAAGCACGCACGTGTTCCAATTCAAGAACACATCACCACTTAAAACAACAGTAGTTCAGTCATTTTCTCTCCTCTCTTCATTTCGTGAGTGTCCCAAAGAAACAAGAATTTTCTAGTTACAACAACAGAAGATGCAGCCAAGCATCCTCATTTTATCAGTTCCCAACCATAACCATTTGTATTTGCATTCACAGGCAACTGAACACTAATACCAAATGACACATGGTATTTGCTTTTGTGGGCAATCAAAACTATCAACAAGTCTACTATTCTAATATATTCCCTTTCGATGATATTCCATGAATAAGACATGAAACACAAAACATTACTATCTAGGGCAAGAACAAAAATTGGATAAACCTGATGCCAGTGATCACTAACAATGTCTGCAATAATCCAGGAAGATAGACATGACAACGAGCAAAAATGTGACGGATGCAAGTTGCAACAGTCTAATCTCATCCAGAGTAAGTTCAAGATGAAAGTGTAAATCCATGATGGACGGGAACAAAATTGTTTTGGACCGTTTCGTAACCATATGTATTAGCAACTATAATATTCATCGTTGCAAGAAATCATAACAATCAAACGCAAATTACACAAAATCTGCCCCCTTAATATGCATCTAGATCTTGCAGTGGCAGGATGTCGTGCTTCGACTGTTGGTCTTGTTCATGTAAGTAGTGAAAGGGGAGAACCTCAACTTTTCAACCTTAATAGCCAGGGGAACCTAATACATGACCATCCTATACCTTACATAAGATACAGATTTTGCATGTTGGTATGTAGAATTACAACATCGGTCAAAATAATGCTTCGGAAGAAAAGAAAAAATATTCATATATCAATTTGGACTATATAGCATAACATTAAAGAGGTGTTCCACATAATTTCTAGAAAACTACATGTATATAGAAACTTATATAATCAACGCTAAGGGGTACAATCCCATTGTTAGTAACCACATAATTTCGGTATTACCAGTTGGAACAGTGAATATTCAACAAAATTTCTAATAAAACAAGTTAAGATTACTGAAATACCTCCTTCATAACATTTTTAACGAAAATCAAACTACATATTATTAATTTACCGAAACAATAAAAGGTAACATCATATATCTGGTTTCATTTGGACCGGTTATTTACTATTTTGTAATCTAACCTTGTTGCAGTCTGACACTGGCACTCAGAAAGGGCACCTCATAAGGGTAAGCAAAGGATATTCAAAAACATTCTTTATGAACTATATGAAGTATAGCTTAAGAAATTAAAACTCAAAACGATACTTATAAAATCATTACTATAGAACAGAATCATCACACTAATATATTCAGAGAAAAAACACATTCACAGGATTAAATATGATACTTTTCCCCACAAAACAAGGACCGAGAAGTACTTTCTTTTCTTACCAAAAGAAAGTTGAACTAGAGCTTCGCTATGTCTATTCCCCTTCCCTCTCTTCTCAGATCAATCTCAAACTCACTGGCACCAGTCAATCAACTGCCAGGTAGCTAAGTTGCCAATGTTATCAGTTAATATTACCAGCATTTCCCATGAACCAGCTCTGAACAAGGACATATCTGTTGTCATTAGGCCCAATAAAGTTTCACTGAAGACCAGTGTTGTTAAAGGTGTTGTCCAGACATCCAAACAGCAAGAAGCAATGTTTTACCGTCTAATCCAAAGGCATACGAGTTTTGTTCTCTAGACGACAGATAGGCGAGAAAGGCGCCAAAGAAGAGATTTGACCAATGGATAATTAGGCGAGCTTAGACACACCCCTAGATGTGTTGGATGTTTTATGCAGCATTTTTGGAGTTTGTTTGGGTTTTTTATAATTTGTATGGACTTGTTTAGGAAGAAGAGACGGTAGATGATGAGATAGAAATAGAAAATGATGAGCAAAATCAAAATCAAAATCTATCAATCAATGAGGACGAAGATTTTATTTTTGTTGATGATGATAATGTCCAGGATAATCTCTTAGACTTAGATGATGAAAATGAATGATGGATGATTGAGTACGAATAAAAAGGATTCGTTAAGGCATTTATGAATGCGGAACATTAACTCGTTGATTATCGTATGCTTGTTTATTCATTTCAACAATTTGTCTTATATCATAATGACTTATGTGTTATTGTTTTCAAACTTAATGTTGTGTTTCATAGACTATTTTGTGATCTTGTTAAGTTACTTTGTTGTTGTCGATTGATAATTTGGTATTATTTTTTTACTCTTTTCTTTAGTTTATTGTCTAAAAACTCAAGTTTGATGAATTTTTAGGGATATAAGACATTTGGATAGATAAAATGAGCTACAAAAGTGATAAAAGATGTTATGAAAAGTTGCCTATGTAGCGTTTTTCTCCTTCGGCGAGGATAGGCGCGCCCAGACGATGAGACGAGATACCTCGCCTAGGAGCACCTAAAGCTTTTTAAAACACTGCTCAAGACACATCAGTAAATCTCTAATAGAATGGTTGATGGATAATACAAATTCTTAGATTCAAATACAAAAACCATCATAACTAGTTAAGAACAAGAATCAAGAATGTTTGCTTGCTTAAGGTCATTCATCTCCTTAGTTTACGCCAGTGACAAACAACTTTGGTTGAATTGCAGTAGTGCAGCATGCATACTTGGAATCCGAGAAGAATTGAACTGAGATTGTTAAAACTGGATCCCGTCAGTTGATAGAGAAGAGGATAATAAACAAGAGAAAGAAAGAGTTGATATGTGACGTTGTATTTTCTCTAATGTCAGATATTCAAGAAGGATATGATATTCTTTACATGGGTGAACTGGTGATTCCTATCATCCTTGACCAACCTAAGCTGGGGAGATTATGTAATTTATTGCTAGAACACTTCGCTACAGTGGTGAGAATTGATGAAGCAAGGAGAGTAGTAAAAGAAGCTGGCAGTGCAGTCTTAGCCGAAAGATGAACCAGTTCATAAAGTAGCTACTGCTTGGTACCTACTAATCGACATGTAAAATGTTCCTAACTCAAGGTTTCCAATTTTGATCCAAAAGGATCTTCTCAATCTTTGGAGTCAGCATGATAGTCCGTTTGAAGCCTACAGAACAGGAAAAAAACAGAAAAAGAATACCAAATGCCATGCAGTCTGGAGTGCGGTCCAAAGAGATGATTGCTTCATAGAATGTGCACATGGAGCTTCCAAAGGAATTTCTGTGGTGATTCAAGACGATAAAATAATAATAATCCCCAAGCTAGGACTTCAATGTTCACCACTTTTATAATTAGGCCATCTTGTAGATAAAAGTTGGACAGGCAGCAACTACAGGATTCACAAATCCAGGTCAGGTCAGGTCAGGTCAGGCCAACTCGGTTTTCATCTGAAAATTTGAAGCTTGGGATTGTTTTCTAAGCGGAAAACAAAGTCTGAATGGACTAGTATTCAGAATCCTACTGAAGAACCAGAAGGTTCACCAAGTCCTATAAAATGAGTTGAGATTGGACATATAAGACAACTATAAGGAAATCTAAATCTTCAAATTCTAGTTCTCTCAACCATATTCCACCAAGAAGAATGACCTTCAACATCTTCCATGAATTGAAAAGGTAAGAATTGATTAGTATAAAAACATTATGAAGGCTACACCTAAGAGGCTAAAACGGGGAATTTTAACCATGCAAGGGAAATCCACAAAACTGGGATACCATCAACCAAGTCAGATGTTGAAATGAACTCTGAAGATGATAAATATTCAACAAATTACTTCATTTTACTAAAATAGTTTATCTTCAAAAAGTTGACATAAGAGATGAAGCAAAAGAGTCGATATTATTCCTCCCAAACAAAATCATTTTATTTTGTTTATTCCTCACTCATGATTTTCTTCTCTCTTAAGATTGGAGATGGGAGGATTTACATACTAACTACATATATTCAGGGTCGATTATGATTGTGAAGTAATCACGATTTATTCATTCCTAAAGCAAGTCGAATGCTTCCATGATCTTGTTTAGGTTGGACAACACTTGAATTGTGCTAACAAGAAAATATTTTCCTTTCTTATGATTACCTAGATAATGTGAAATATAATGAAGGGATAACTGAGCTATAATTTTCTTCAACTGATAATATATATTCCCCTACTTATAAATTGAGAATTATAAAAAAAGGTACCATCCCTTTCCTTCTTTCCTCTCTGTTTTGCTTCCAATTGCCTTGTAAAAAAGAAAGCAAGCACAGGCATAAACTTCTATTTACTACAAGAAAGATGGTTATAAGTTCTTTATCAGTAGACTAGAATTCAGGTACAGAACAAAATGTACGGGTTAATTGGTAAGTTCTAATTTACTTTTATGAAATTCGACATATTATACACCAAATAAGCGTAAACTTCTAGTTATTTATCCCAATAGTAAGAAACAGGGAATCCAAGGAAAGAATACAATACCAATGAACAAAAATCTATGATTTAGTCGGATAAAGATACCTTCACTCTAGAGGACACCATATACTTTGAAATAAGTCGATAACTAAATTTTGAATTTCTTTTATGAAAATTTTATCATGCTATTAAAGGCAAACTACCACTTCCCCCTGGCAATAGGAAGAAAAAACAGAATCCTGAAAAAATAGCTGAAGTTTAAAAGACCAATTATAATGCACGAAATATCTGACATGAATATCAAGGACCCTTTTTAAGCCTAGTTACTATCGGAAATATGTGTCTCATTATCCGACACATGTGTCGAGGATGTGTTACTGCCATGGCGAATACTTGTATGATATGGATACGGACACAAATAGTTTTCGGGAGGAGTATTTGTGTAACTTATGTCAACATATCATTTGAAAGCACAAATAACAAACCAAACCAAACCAACTCATACCAATTTCCATAACTCCACCTAGGAACTTCAAAATTTCAAATAATATATCCCGTAACTATACGTTTTTTTGGCATTGCAAAAGCTATTTCAAAATGGCATAAACAGACAAACACAGAGTAAATACAGTTGTAAAAAATATAACGACGACGCTGAAAGTGAAAAGATAAATGAGAATTTAACTTGTCAATCAACTAACATATTACATATGACTCATACCACAATAAAACAATCCAAGCCACTTCTAAGTACGATTAATGTACATACAACAAGAAAGTTTTATGTTCAAGAAAGTGGTCCAAGCCAATTGCATATATATAAATTAATTACACACAAGAAGGGCAGGACAATTCATCATCAAGAACGACATGCTTCACATTTATATTTTTTTAATTATTTTTTCAGTAACACTGCCACACATCTCAAAACAATCCACAAAATACCTAAAAATGGAAGTGGAAAAAGAGCATTATTACCATTCATGATATCAATCATAATAATCATATCATAGAGGAGGAACCGAAACTTACATAACAGCAGTTGTCGCTTTCTACGCAGTCTCTTCTCCCCCCTTCAATTCAATTGTTTTGCACACAAGACAGCAGCAGCAGAAGCATCAGGAGTAGACAACCCTAAACCCTAACCCTAACTTCCATCCAAAACCCTAGCGGCCGTCGTCTTCCCTCCTCGGCGCGGCGGCGGTGGCGGCGGCTCCGGAGAGCGAGGCGAGGAGGTTGAGGTGTCCCTGGGTTACGGGAAGGTAGTTCCCGACCCTGGCGGCGGAGGCTTCGCCGGCGAACCTCGCCGTCGCCGACTCCGTCGGATGCGGCACCATCATCTCCGTCGGATGTCCAAAGCTCCAGAACTGCCCGAAGTCCGGCCGAGCCGGCACGGCCCAGAACGCGCCAATCTGGGCATCTGGAGCGACGACGGCGGCCGAAGAAGCAGAAGAAGAGTGGTGATGGAGGTCGTGGCTGCTGTTGTCGTCGGGACGGAGGCGCTTGCCGAGGAGGAAAGGGGAGGGCGAGTGGTTGCGGGAGGCGGTGGAGAGGGAGGTGGAGGAGAAGGAGGCCGGGGTGGTGCCGGTGCCGGTGGCGGCGATGATGGAGGGCTCGGCCTGGCGGAGCAGCCACTCGATGGTCTGGCCATCGGACTTGTGTCCGAGCTCGCGCGTGAGCTGGAAGACCCTCGCGGCGCAGATGATAGGCATGCGGATCCTCCGCCCGCGTCCGTCGACCTTGCTGTGACGGTCCTTGGAAGGGGGCTTCTTTATCGCCATGCCGCTGTTGTTGTTTGCTGCGGAGGTGTTGGTGTTGGTGGCGACTATGGTGGTGATGCTGCAGTTGTTCATGTTGTTGTTATTTCCTTCCGGCGGCGGCGTCGTCATGATAAATAAGGAAAGATTGTACAACGCACAGATAGAGAGAGAGAGAGAGAGAGAGAGAGGAAGGGTTTGGAGGGGGTTTGGAGAGGCTAATGATTGATTGAGAGCCGAGGAAGCAGGAGAGGGTGGAGACAGCGGGAGGGGCACATGGGGAGTGGGTCCGACCGGGTTTTTTTTTTTTTTTTTTTTTTTTTTTTCCCACTTTTGCTGCGGTTGCTGTGCTGGGAGGAGATTGGTTCTGAAAGCTGTGACGGTGACGTTACTACCAAATACATGCATTCGATTCGTTTTCTTTATTTTGAGGTTTTGTTTTTTTACTTTTGCCGGGGATGTTTGGGGTGTACTGATTTGTGTTTAAATTAACAAAAAAATTGTTGTAACGAAAAAATTAAAAAATATAGTCGAAATGAGTTACGATTCGTATCCGAATATTCGGGACACAAATACGTGGGTATGTTCAGCTTACGTCGCATCATCAATGGTAGAATGCTGTCTAGACGTCAATACAAATTTATCAAACAATAAGTACTCAATCACAACAAGCTAAAAGAAGATACGAAAGAGAAAAGATAAATCCAGATATAATATCACAAAAGTTATCCAAATCACAAATCTTAAATCCAAAATATTTATACAAGCCAAGTAAGTTCCGGAGACAAGTCCGGTCAACCAAAGAAAATGAAACTAGTGAAAGGTACCAATAGGAAAATACTAAATATATTCATCTCTAGAGATGTCCAAGGTGCAAGAGCGGTCTCAACTATAGCATCGTCCGAAGGTCCAAGAGTGAGTGGCAAAGCATTCATAATATTTTTAACATATCCAATCAGGAGCGGAACAATTATAGTTACAACTATGAAAGCACACAATGCATGTATTAATCTATTATGACAGAAACTGTACAAGTAATGACCTCATGTAATGGAAACAAGTAGGGACAAGTATAAGTATGGAACTAAAATCATGAAAAATTGGCAACATGTAAGCAAGCAGCAAGATGAACTGACGGTATGTAAACAAGTAAACTAGAACATGAATATCAAGATCTGACAAAATTGGTAATACCGTGTGACCTAGAATACATGATTTGACATGTGGGGACTAGGCTATCTGGCACGTCGTATGTGAGGTGTAGCTATCTATCGAATCGAATAAGAAAAATATGATTTACCACATGCCTACTAGTGTATTCTTCTGTCCGTCTCTCTCTCATAATAATCACGAAAGACGAGGAATCACAAATCACGGGACACGAGTCAATAAACACAAAAATAAATAGTTACGACTCACGAAGAACGGATAATCATGAATCATGATACAGATAAACACATGTCACGAATACTAATAGTCACGAATCACGGCACAGAGGCTCAAGAATCACGACACGATAAACACGTATCACAACTCGGACTCACGCATAAAAACTCAGATGATCACGATGTCACAACACGTATGTAACTTAATCATGAATCAAGATAAACCATCCATGTGCACGAATCATAGTGTCAAGACAACTAGCAAGAATGAATAATAACATTTATAATGTAAAGGTAAATCCATAATTGTAAAGTACTTGTATGTTGTCCTAAGTTGTTGGTACCGGTCAGAATCTGTTCGGAGTCCAAGTAACTTATATTATGAGTTTACAATGTCAATAGATGATTTGAAAGCAATAACAATTGTAACTACTTAATTATTAGGTTTCTAGGTCAATCCTATGTCAATTTGGGTCTAAACTAGGTAGGTATCTATTTAGGTTCTCCAATACCTACTTCGTTTATGTATATGGTTATCGAAACTAGTTCCAAGTTAAATCTAAGTTTATCTCTAGGCATACCTTATATATATATATATATATATATATATATATATAGAGAGAGAGAGAGAGAGAGAGAGAGAGAGAGAAATGAGGCAGGATCAAATTCACCCTCTATTATGTCCACCCCATTATCATCCCAAATGTATCCGTTGGATCAAATTTAAAAAATGGTTTAGATTAAATATAGAATAACAGAAATAAAAACAAAAAAGCTCCGTAAAAAAAAAATCCTACCCAATCTGATCCCTCATCCCGAGCCCCTTAGCTCCTCCATTTGCTCCAATGCTTCTCAGCCCGCTCCGCTTTCACTCCTTTACTCGCCCGCTCTGCTTTCACTCCTTTACTCGCCCGCTCTGCCTCCACTCAGTCCACTTTGGAGTTGAACTTCTTCTTCTTCTTCTTCTTCTTCTTCTTCTTGCAGTGTCTATGTTCAACGACCTTCTCGGGTCCTCAAACTTCTCTTCCAGATTGGCCATAGCAGTGCTCGACTTCTTTGTGTATCCTGGTGCTCAACCAATATTGTTTTAATTAGTGGTATTATTCTAATTGGTGGCACGAGAACAACCTCACCTTTCTCCTCAAAGACGAATATATGGTACTGCAATCATTCGCTCGTTACTATCGAAGAGTTGCTCTCTTCTCATTTGGCCAAGGGAATTCTCCCTGGAGTAACCTACCTATATGTTTTCGAATCTCATGCTAACTCAACTCGATTAATTCACGAATGTTATACAAGAAAATTAATAGTCATAGCGCATGCATGTTCGCAAACCTAAATCCATCTCTTGTTGAATTAGTACACCAGAGGATTGATGGAGATGCACATGTGAAGGGCATACCTGCATAGAATGTCAAAACAATTGTCTAACATTCACTCTATCACTACGGCTGTGATAGCTTCATGAGGAGTTGGCTCAAATATGGGCCGGCGGTCGAGTGACACCTACCCTTGTTGTTTATCGCTCAAAAGTTAGTCTAATTCCGTCCACCACATACATATGTACCTCATATTCACAGGGAAGGGATATCATGTCTTCAAAGCATAAGTGCATGACCTGCGGAGTCAGTAAACTTCAATGTTCACTCATGTGAAGAATAGAAGAGGAGAAAATTTGGATAGGATTGACTTTGATTTTCTTATGGAGGAGGACACAATTTCTTGAACACATCTATCTTTTTTCTAGCAAATCTTTTATATTGGATTCCAATTGACTTTTTCAGTTGTGAAAGGTATGTCCCTATAGCCTTATTCAACAAGCTTTCCACAATAAAATTAACTAGCCTGCGGCAAATGCTGAGAGTCTTCACCTCTTCATTCTTCCTTTCCATTGCATGTGTGGTACTAGTAAGGTAACAATTATCTTGCAAAATTGGGAATGCCTGTTGGTTATCTGCAGAAATTTTTTAATTTTTGTCCAATATTTTTTCTTCCGGTGAAGAAAGATGGCATAGAAAAACAACAAATTAACAACAACATTCAAAATATTAGAGAATACATTCTTTCATCTCTTTTCTACTAAAAGTTTCTACATTTTTCACACAGATGTGAGCATTGTGGACCTGTTCGCCCATTTCATGCACAGTGAAGCAAAGAACTATGTCGACAAAGCTTTGTGGACCTGCGGATCGAAGCTCTCTTGTTTAATTTTGTAGTGATATTTTTTGTTTCTATCTTTGTTACTCTCTTATTCGGTAGATATTTAATCTTAGCCATTTTTTAAATTTGATCCAACAGATACAATGTGGATGATAATAGGGTGGACATAATAGGGGGTGAATTTGATATATATATATATATATATATATATATATATATATATATATATATATATATATATATATATATATATATATATATATAACACCTTAACACTTGGATAACTAACCCAAAACTCTAACACCTTTACCCTTACCTTGATACTTACATAATACCCAAGTATCTTATCATAATACCTTACCCATGACACATACCCAATACTTTGAGACTTGGTATCTTGGAATACCAACACCTATTTTATCCAATATCAAATCCTAGTCTAGACACTTACCTATACTTGGCACTAGGTACAACCTTGCATCTTGGTATATTTATACCTTGATACACTCTAGGATATCAACTCTTGACACTCTACACACACACACACACATACACACACATATATATATATATAAAAAACTACATGGGTGGTTTCGTATTATGAAACCACCCTATGTTACATGGGTTGGATTTGGATTGAGTGGTTGAGATCAAAATATGGTGGAGTCTTGTTATAACCCGCACCCGGAGTAGGGGTACGAGTACGTGATCAACGCTCATCCTATGTCGCAGCATCGGCGATAGAACACTGTCTAGGTCAACAATACTATCTAAATATCTCACACAATATATATAAGTTACATGTCATGCCATCACAACTTAAATGGAGGAACAATATGATATATGATAAATAATATTCAATACTCAATCATAATATAAAACTAGAGGGAGATATGGCACAATATGGAATAAAAGAGAAGAAGTACAAGAGTCACCAATACATCTCAAGTCTCGACAATAGACTAATCTCTACACATCTCAAATAATAACACATACTATAAAAGTCTTAAGTAATGTCAATACAATCTCATAATAAAAATTTTAAGCCTCTCCAGCTGGTGGTACTATATCAAGAGGCTCTACAGGTAATGGCTCAACTTGCTCGCCAATCTATGGCCTGTAGTGCGTAGGACACCAATCTCCTAAAGAATCATCTAAAAATATATCCAGTCAGAATGGAGCGAAGTACAACCCAATAGCAGTTCCAATAATTAACAAAAACTATAAAACAATAATAGTAAAGAAAATAAATGATGCAAGTAATTGAACTAGTCAATATCATGAGAAAGAGAATCATGGTAAGTAATGAATAAACTGAGAGCAATATGGTAAGGAACATCAATGTAATAAACTGAAAATAAGAAAATGAATTAGTAAATAAGTGCCTTAAAATATTAGCAAGATATGTGATCGGCTTGGGACTAACACGGGCTATATAAAAAAAAGGTAGCTAGCGTGACTATACGTGAGTTGCATGATCTGCTAACCATCACGGCTACACTAAAATACAGGCTATAAGGTATGATCACATATCCACTAATATCTTTCCATCCCCCGACTAGTACACGGATCCATATCACGACACATTATAGCACGCATATCACAATGCACGGTTTATAATATCATGCACTATAATCACGGTCTATATATAATAACGAAGATATCACGGTAATCACTGAGTAATCACGAAACACGACACGACGATCACTAAGTAATTATGATAATAACATCTCATGACAAGGATCCACGTATACCAATACGTGTAACCATCGTATTAGGAATCAAATATTTTAATACTAAATACATGAAACATAGAGACTGTCAAATAAGAAAACTATCAGAGAATGTACTCGCCTCTGGTCCAGAGCAAAAGATGTCACTCGGTGTCCGAGCTGGTGTCATACACACTAGGTATGAATGACATGTCAAAAGGGGTATAATAAAGTGATAATGAACTAAAATATATTATGGTATGATTTCTAGGCCATTTATAAGTCATTCTAGTTAAACTATGTCACTCTTAAGTCAACTAAGCTATTTTTAGGTCATTACCTATGTGTATGAGTGATATCTTAGCTAATACCTACACTAACTAGTATAACTAACTAACTAACTTAACATTGGTACTATCAGTCTTACACTTGACTAATATCAATACTATATATATACTACTATCTAACCTTAATATACTAACCTATCCTAATTAACACAACTAGTACTGATACTATCATATTAACATATATACTCAATTAACTAACAAGCCACTATATAACTAACATATGGTTTATAACTATCAACTAATACTAACTTACTTAATTATTAACTAACATCTAACCTTGATATTTAACTGACACAATAACTCCTATATCTTACCTATGCTACTACTTGAATACCCCTAAAACACACAAGTGCCTCACTTACTCATACCAACCCAAGTTTTACTTCCATATATTACTGCTATGCATTACCCTGGACTGAATTGGGATGCACGAAGCTACCCAGTTATGGATACATTTCCCAACCTCTAACTTACATCACTGCAACTATAATATATATACTCTATACTTGGTCTACATGCCACTGAACTCTCCTACTTCTTACAGTATCAGATCCCCCGTTCTCAATACTTGCATCAAGCTTTTGTTTGACTGTTTGCAGTCTATAATAGATACACATCAAGTATAACTGCAGGCTTCATAGTCCCCTCAAGTGCAGTTGGTGTCTCAATTGCCTAAGCCCTCGATATTGCTAAGTAACTACCACCTCTTGCTATCTGCTATGATAGTGTATCCACACTTGTACACTGATGCACACAACTCAGTATGTGTTCCCTGACACACCCTTAAGCATGCTCTCCTCCACTGATACACAAGTAATGATACACTAACTTGATCCCTCCCTGATATAACATTCCAAATTCTAACTCATACACTCCTAATTAATGCATAGCCTATGGTTCTGTACTTACAGCCCGAGCACAAGATGCAAAGCAACCCCTCCACTGGTTTTACCCTCTTCTTATGAGTACATAAACTGATACCCGCTAATCCCCTTATTGATCTGCAACATCTTGAGCCTACCCTTGCCTGTGCACACCCCAACATGACTGCATTTGCCTTGCAGTGCACAACCACACAGTAACTTCCTATTTGCCATAAAACCAAATACTATGTGTGCAATCTCTAGTATACCATGATACAAACTCAATTAAGGAACCAAAACCCAAATTTTACCATAAAAATATTCTTACATATCAAATACATTATAATATTACTAAAGTAACTTGCTACAATGAGAATTGAGGAGTAATTGTACAAAATACTCAAAATAGAGCCCCGTATCACACGGTATCATGATACAGCCTACTCGTGTCCAATTATGGATACGTATCTAGTCCCACAATCCTGATCTTAGTCAAATTAAACCAAATTGGTCTCATGATACACACTTGACATGTCAATCTCGTAATTCTCCCAAAATATACACAAAAACCTATGTAGAAGTGTTAATACACACCAAATAGGCCTAGAACATCATCCTATAGGTAGCCCTATGCCATTGTGGTGTTCCTAAGAGTCAAATGCATCATTTAGAAGCTATGAAGAAGGTGAATTCAGATCTATACCTATTGGAAGATGGATTCCCAATAAAATGCATAATAGATACGATCCAGACACGATCTTCTTGCTACATACTCCTCTTCCAAGTGCTCCCTGTAACTCCAAGCTCCAATGCTCCTTGTTTAATAAAATTGAGAGGGAATGAAAGAAAATAAGGGTGAATTGATGGAGGGATGAAGTGAATTGGGGATCTAGGAATTGAGTACAAATGAAGGAGAGAGAGAGAGAGAGAGAGAGAGAAAGAGAGAGAGAGAGTGGCCTTTATGTGGCCGGCCCCCTTCTTCCTTTCTCCAAGCAACTAGCAAATGCCTAATATGCCCCCACTGCTGGTTATGGAGAGGATTAAAGAAGGGCTAAATTGAAAATCTTCTAATCTAATACACATTAGTCTAATCCTCCTAATTAATTAGAAGAAATGGGTCTAATGGGCCTAGTCCATGTTGGGCTCACAAGTTGTCATAACAAGTCTAATTGGATTCACAAGTGTCAAGTCTAACTAATAGGCTAGCCCACTAACTAATAAATAAATAGCACAAACGCAAATATTAATTATTATCACAATATTAATCTCTAAAAATAATTATATGCAAATTTACAAAATTACCCTCATTTGGAAAAGTGAGGGTGACAAGTCTACCATCCTTAGAAAAAAAAAATTCTTGAAATTTAAGGAAGGAACTAACTACAACAAGCAATCACATCAAGCAAGAAAGAATTACCTCACGACTCAAAAAGATAAGGGTATCGCTCACGCATCTTGGAATCCCTCTTTCAGGTAGACTCTCCTGGAGCGTGATGCCTCCACGTGACGCGTACCAAGAAAATCGTCTAGTTTTGCTGCACCTTCTCCCTGTGATCCAGAATCTCCACCGGCTGCTCTGGGTAACTGAGAGTCGGACCCCCTGGATCTCTGAGTGATCCAATACATGGCTAGGATCTGCCACGTACCGTCTCAACTGTGACACGAGAACACGTTGTGCACTCCCTCTAGTGCATGAGGCAAGTCTAATATGTAGGCTACTGCACAGACCCTCTCAAGAACACTGAAGGGTTCTATGTACCGTGGACTAAGCTTCCCGCCTCTACCAAAGCGAATTGTGTCCTGTGTCAGAGAAATTCTGAAGAACACCAGATCGCCAACCTAACACAAAACACAGCCTTAGCATTCCAACCAAAACAAAGCAATCATAAGCAATATAAATAAAAACCTATACCTCAAACTCTATTGGTCTCCGGTGGCTATCAGCCCAATGTCGCTGTCTGTCCTGCACTACCCGAAGTCTATCCCTGATAAGTTTTACCTTATCAGCTGCATCCACGACCATCTCCGGTCCAAATAGGGCTCTCTCACCAACATCATCCCATGATAACGAAGTGCGGCATCTCCGTCCATATAGCGCCTCAAATAGTGACATCTTGATATTATCCTGGTAGTTGTTGTTATAAGAAAACTCTACCAGGTGAAGGTGATCCTCCCAAGAGGCCTCAAAGTCCAATACATAAGTGTGTAGCATATCCTCGAGAGTCTGGATAGTCCCCTCCGACTGCCCGTCTGTCTGAGGGTGATATGCGGTACTGAATATGAGCTGAGTGCCCAAACTAGCCTACAAACTCCTCTAAAAGTGGAATGTGAAGTGACTATCCCGATCTGAGACTATGCTCAAAGGAACTCTATACAATCTGACTATCTGACGTACGTACATCTCTGCGAGCTTTTTCATAGACGTACCCACTTTGAATGGCAAAAAGTGGGCCAATTTGGTCAACATGTCTACGATGACCCAAATTGCATCTTTTCCTCCTCGTGAACGCGGAAACCCCCATACAAAGTCTATCATCACATGCTCCCACTTCCACTCTGGAATGGGTAAAGGCTGAATTAAACCACCGGGCCTCTGCCTATCCGCCTTTACCTACTGGCATACTAGACATTTGGATACAAAGTGCGCCACCTCCCGCTTCATACCATACCACCAAACATGCCCCCTCATGTCTCTATACATCTTGTTGCACCCGGATGCATAGAGTACTGGGATCAATGCATCTCCTGAAGAACCTCCTCGCGCAATGCTCCACTCGACATACACAATCTGGTACCGTGCTATAAAGATCCATCCTCAGCAATAATAAAATTATATGCTAATCCCATCTGAACTTGTGTTCTGATACTCCTCAGAGACTCACCCTCATACTGTGCAGCCTTGATCTGGTCCATCAATTTTGACTGTACCTGTAGACCCCACATCTGTACCGTAACTATAGGAACTAGTACCTCTATACCCAAGCTATCAAGATTGGCCAATAAATATTTGTCCTTTGTCAAGCATATGGCCAAAAGATACCTACTCAAGGCATCAGCGACTACTTTGGCCTCCCTGGATGGTACTACAAAGAGATATCAAAGTCCTTCATCAACTCTAACCATCGTCGCCGCCTCATGTTGAGCTCTTTCTATGTAAACACATACTTCAAGCTCTTGTGTTCTGTAAAAATCTCCACACGCTCTCCGTACAAGTAATGTTTCCACAACTTTAGAACAAAGATAACCGCTGCCAACTCCAAGTCATGGTTAGGGTAATTCTTCTCATATGGGTGTAATTGCCTGGATGCATAGGTAATCACCTTCCCATTCTACTGTAAAACACAACCCAAACCCTTACCCGAAGCATCACTATAGATGGTAAATCCTCATGTCCTCGATGACAACGTTAATATTGGAGCTGTAGTCAAATCTTCTTCAGCTCCTCAAAGGCAGCCTGACACTCCTCTGTCAAGACGAACTCTACGTCCTTCCTGGTCAGCCTAGTCATCGGCTCTACAATACTAGAGAAATCCTGAACAAACCTCCGGTAATAACCTGTTAGTCCCAGAAAGCTACTAATTTCTGCCACTGAACTCGGGGAAGACCATGACTCAACTGTTAAAATATTCTTCGTGTCCACTGAGATCCCGTCTCTTGTAATCACATATCCAAGGAATTCAACCTTATCAAAGAAGAACTCACACTTTGACAGCTTGTCATAAAGATTCTTCTTCCTGAGGGTCTCCAGAACTATCCTCAGGTGATCCTCCGGGGTCTTCGAATAAATTAATATATCATTAATGAATGCTACCACAAATTGATCACGGTACTGATAAAACACCTTATTCATCAGATTCCTAAATACCGTCGGGGCATTGGTCAACCCAAACGACATTACCAAGAACTCAAACTACCCATACCGAGTCCTGAAAGCTGTCTTCAGAATGCCTTCCTTCTTCACTTTCACCTGGAGGTACCCCGACTTGAAGTTTATCTTCAAGAATACCTTCGCTCCACTCAACTGATTAAACAGATCGTCAATCCGTGGCAATAAATATTTATTCTTGATAGTGAGGTTGTTGAGAGCCCTGTAGTCGATACACATACATACCGACCCATCCTTCTTCAGTACAAATAATACCAGAGCACCCCACGGTGATAAAGTGGAGTGGATGAAGACCTTGTCCTGTAACTCATCCACCTGCTTCTTCAACTCTGCCAGTTTGCTGTTGTTTACCCTATAGACGTAATGTGAAATTGGTTCTGCGTCCAGCACCAAATATATAGAGAACTCCATATCTCGGTCTGGTGACAACCCCAACAACTCCTCTGAAAAGACGTCCATATACTCTGCAATCAACGGATGTGTCGGCTCTTGCTCTTCCACTATAGCTCCAAAGAAGTCTCCATTGCTCTCCTCTGCTGCTCTTCTAATAAATTCAAACTATGACACTACTGGCGTTTAAAATAAAACTCTGCCTCCACGATAATCGATACTAACATGGTGCCTACTCAACCAATCCATCCACAGTACTATGTTGTAGATCGTAAGTGGCATTATGAGTAGACACAAGCTCAAATCTCGGTATCCCAGAGAAACTCTCCGATCCTTGCAAACATCACTTACTAAGATAATGCCACCCCCGGTCGTGATCTTGCAAGTTCTCGCCAACGGTTCAGTCTCAAGATGATGCTTCAAAGCAAAAGATACAGATACGAAACTATATAAGCACCAGAATTAAATAAATCATGAGCTGGAAAAGAATCAAGATAGACTGAAACTGATATAATATCTCCGACTGGCTCCTCCTCCTCAACTGTTATGGCGAAAGCTCGCCCCTGGCGCTGAGCACCTCTTTGCTGCTGCTGCACGAACCATTGCTGCTGGGTCGGTAAAGGAGGTCCTCTCTACTGTCCCGCAAGTGGTTTTACTGGTGCTCTCTGTGCCAGTGCTGCACCCTGAGCTGCTCGAACGAGAGCCAATAAACAATCCCTCAACTGGTGACCTGCCTCTCTACAGTAGAGGCACACTCCAAGCCTCTTCCTGCAAATCTCCCGTGTATGTCCAATCTTTCCATAGTAATTACACTACAGGGTATGTTGTGCTGGTCTCAGGGCCTGATGTGCCTGGTACACTGGTGCCCGGAATGGTGCCTTGAACTGCTATCTTGGCTGCTGTTGCTGCTGAAAGTGCCTTTGCTGCTACTGAAAGTGAGGCCGCTTCGCTGGACCTGCACTACTACTCGCTCCTCCTATGTCCCTCGGTCTCTTGGGGCCAAGCTCTAAATCATCCTTCGCCTGTTGTGCCTATGCCAAGATCTTCTCAAAGGTAGCGGTACAATGTCCACTAGTATGAGATTTAATCTCTCTATTCAGACCTTTTCTGAACTTTTGGGCCATCCCTCGGGGATTATGTCCCTCCATGAAGCGACCCAATCTGCAGTACTCCATTGCATACTCATCCACTTTCATACCTCCCTGGATGAGGTACTGAAATTGGCTCTCTAGAGATGTTAGAGCCACGTATGGAAAGAAATTTTTCATGAAAAGATCTTTAAAGTCCTCCCAAGTAAGTCCAAGTGCTAAGATCCTCGGGTCTGTCTTGAACCATGTCAAAGCAATCTCAAACATCATGCTCCATGCTGCCTCCACCTGTAGGCTCTTTAGAATCTGTTCCAACCGCAGGTTCCGTTCAATATCCTCGATCCAATCATCTGGATATAAAATCCCCTTAGAACCCTTAAAGTCCTTGGGCACCATCCTTTTAAAGTCAATAATAGTCCCCGATCTCGGCTGTTGTGGGGCCTGCGGAGGTGGAGCTACTTGTGGCTGGACCAAGACATCTCTTTCGACTACGGCAAGTGCAAGCTGGTGGGCATTCTCAATGCCCTGCCTTATGATCTCAGACTGTTGCTGTTGGGCGCTTGGGACGGCTGTGCCTCCATCATCTGCTGAAAGAGCACATATACCTACGCCGGATCAACTACAGGTGGTAGAGGTGGAAGCTACTCCGAGACTGTCGGCACTGTCCTCTGTACTAGAGGGGAAGCACCCCCGAAAGCTGCTGCCAATGCTACCACCTGGACCGGTGAAGTGACCCTCTAAGCTAAAGTTGCTAGAGTAGTGGCTGTTACTGCCCTCCTCGGAGGTGGTGAAGTGACCGACCTCACTGATATTGCGCCTGAGCGCTGGGATTGCGTCTTCGACGGTATCTTGAAGATAGATTGAAACAAAGGAATCAATATTGAGTAAGATATGATATCCTTAAAGAAGGACATAATTATTCAAAGTAAAGCAAGCATTCAGATAGATAAGGATAGCAAAGCAAATAATTGGAAGTGTTTCCTAGTTGTGATTGAGTATACTCTCAGCCTATATCCTATATCCTAAGAAGGCTCATAGTAGCACTCTAAGTGCACTACTACGATATCGCACTAATTACGATCTCTCGAAGACCTGCATGGGCCACCACTAAAAACGTATCACGACCCGCACCCGGAGTAGAGGTACGAGTAAGTGATCAACGCGCAGCCTACGCCACAGCATCAGCGGTAGAACGTTGTCTAGGTCAATAATACTATTTAAACATCTCATACAATATATATAAGGTACCTGTCATGCCATCTCAACTCCAAATGGAGGAACAATATAATATATATGATAAATGATATTCAACACTCAATCATAATATAAAACTAGAGGGAGATATGGCACAAAATAGAATAAAAGAAAAGAAGTACAAGAGTCACCAATACATCTCAAGTGTCCATAATAGACTAATCTCAATACAAGGTCTCAAATAACAATACATGCTATAAAAGTCTAACTAATGTCAATACAATCTCATAATAAAAAGTCTAATCCTCTCCATCTGGTGGTACTATATCAAGTGGCTCTACGGGTGCTGGCTCAACTGTCTCGCCATCCTGTGGCCCATAGTGCGTAGGACACCAATCCTCTAAAGAATCATCTAAAAAATATATTCAGTCAGGATGGAGCGAAGTACAACCCAATAGCAGTTCCAATAATTGACAAAAACTATGAAACAAGTTGGGCTAGATTAGAAATCTTCTAATCTAATACATATTAGTCTAATCCTCCTAATTAATTAGAGGGAATGGGTCTAATGGGCCTAGTTCATGTTGGGCTCACAAGTTATTATGATAAGTCTAATTGGGTTCACAAGTGTCAAGTCTAACTAATAGGCTAGCCCACTAACTAATAAATAAATAGCACAACCACAAATATTAATTATTAGCACAATATTAATCTCTAAAAATAATTATATACAAATTGCCTAAATTATTCTCATTTGGAAAAGTGAGGGTGACAGTTTTACATCTTTTAATCAAAACCACCCAATCCAAATCCAACCCATGTAACATATGATGGTTTCCAAATAGCACATCCTTGGAACTTCTGCTTCTTAGTGTGTTATCGTCTTTCAAGACGATCAGAAAAATCTTTTTTGTCAGGATTTTTGTTAGGCGCCATATTTGTTGTCAGAAAGTCATGTTAGGTCGACCTGCGGCCAGTTGTCAGGACGCTCATTTGGACCACCCGGATGTCCCTTTTTTGGGCCGTATGGTGTTCATGCGGTCCAACATCTATTAAGTTTTATTTTGGGACGCATGGACGTCGGGCGCATGGATGCACCTTTTTTATGCTTCTACAAGACCCCCTTTAAAGTTTTTAAACAGATAAGTTTAAAATACTTTGAATAAGAAGCATGACGGGGGTTTGTTCGGGACGCATGGTCATGGAGGCGCATGGGCAAACTGTGTCAGGCTGTCAATTATTCATTAACTGCCAGATTTTCCTTGACCTTGGAGTAGATTCTGTTCAGATTCTGAGCCACCCTTTCATACGGATCCCAATACTGAAGGATGTAGGATAGAGCCCAACCGAGCGTAGCTGTCTTTGGATGAGGGTGGAATTTGAAGGGTCAATTTTTGTCTTTTTGTGGCCTATAAATAAGGGTTTGGGGAGAAGAGAGAGAACTTCTTGCTTCTACTGAGTTCTGTCTTCCACATCGTCTCTGGCTTTTCTTCCTCTATGTCCGGTTATCTTCTTAGAGCATCTGCCATGGCCCCTAAGGTCTCGTCTTCTTTCAAGAAGGTCGTCGTCAAGGGGAAACGTTCTGCCTCGTCGTCTAGGGCCGAGGATGAGGCCGCATCCTTTCATCCTGACGTTCAGCCGCCCATCCATGGTAAGGGTTAGAGGAGAAAAACTTCGGACATACGGGCATTTTGTACACAGTCAATTATACATGTCCTCGCATATGACCATGTCGTATGCTTTATGCGCGGGTCTTACTTTGGCTTTGTGCACAAGTCTTGACTCGACCGCATGGAATCTCTGTCATGGCTTGGCCGCATGGAGGTTCTGCCAGGAGTTGGCCACATGTCTCCTTTCGTGACTTGGCCGCATGGAAGTCCTGTCATGACTTAGTTGCATACAACTTTCATGACTTGGCCGCATGCCATCTTGACGTCTCTAATTCTTACCTTTTATTTTGTATTAACTTTGCCCGTAGCTCCGTTGGGAGATGTACTAATTGGGCGAGCTCTGGCTGCCTTGGGCGTTAGGCTTGATCACATAGTAGCAAATATTCAGGCTCAGATCAACAAGGATCAGCCTAAGGTGAGGCTGAAGTTGATAGCTAGCCAGTCTTGGTTCTACTTGCTTAGCAAACTGAACTCCGGGAGGATTGATGACTCTCATTCGAAGCTAATCTTCCTATTTGGGGATGCCCTCACCATCTCGGATTCCACGGTAGTAAAGATTAAAGAGACCTGGGATTTATTCCCTGGTTGAACGAAGGTGCATATTCCTGCAATGGAGCAAAATTGGACCTTATCAGCTTTCCACATGGTACCCCTTTGAAAGAAGACGCCGGGCAGCCTAACCCCGGACCAGAACGGAACCCAGGTTGGCCTCATCGATTTTAACTCTGAACTGAAGAGATCAACAGTGAGCAAGGAATCATTTTCTTACTCCGTTCGTGGACTATCACCTGGTACTTTCTCTAGCGAGATGGAGCTGAATGTCCGATATTACAAAGTGGACACCTTTTTGAACCAGCTTATAAACAAGTGAACTTATCCTAAGAGAAAAGTGTATTTTCTCAACTGGATGCGTCACTGACCCTCCTTTGTTGGCATGACACAGTGGATATTAGAGAGGTATGAGCAGACCCTGAAGGCGGCCGACCTCTACTACGCCATACGAGGTTCTTGTTATGGTTTGGATAAGAACCCGTCGTTGTTTGTGGCTTTGGCTGAAATGTATAACAGTCGCACCGGGACCTTCTTTGCTCCTGGTGGAGAGATGGGGCTCGCTCTCCATGAGATATATGATATCTCACAGTTGTCCTAGGGTAGTGAACCATATGAGGAGTACACACCCATAAATGAATAATTTGAGGAGTTGGTACAGCAACATCCTAGGTTTCTTGCTGTGTATCGAGAGGTGTTATGTCACCATAGCACTTGCCAGTAAGTTTTGAAGAAGAAAGACAGGAACTAGGAGGGGAATCTGTCCCATATTAAGGCCTGGACCAATCACCCCTTCGCTATTGGTTCTTCGGGTCAAGTCACCATTCGGAGTCCTCACACTCGGAGAGGTGTTAATGACCAAGTCCGTGTCACCAACAAGACAGCCGCCACAGGTGAAGGATTTGGTAGTCTGGGTGACAGTTTCTGTTATTTTTGCCAGGATACCCAACCATTGTCTGACAAAGCCACCTTGGTTGGATTGTTGATTATATGGTTGCGAACCTGTGTAGTTTCTGGAGGTTCTAGGTCGATTGAGAGGGTTAGCCGCAACCTCATCCTCCCTGCTATAAAGATGATCTTCGGGCATAAGCTCGCCTTGCTCCCGGCGATGGCTGCAGCCTCCATCGGGGGCTTCGTACTTTCACAAGCAAGGTGATGGCCTGTAACCCCGAAGGAGATTTCAACCGGGTTGAGATGGCTTATCACTATCTGATGGGTTGGCTGTTGATGCATTAACCATCTTTTATGCGTCCTGGTGCTAAGGGGACTGCGACGGAGGCTGACGCTTTTATTTACCGAAATGGTGGTATGCCCTGGGCTCATACTCAGGTTTTTGCTTGTCAGCAAGTGTTCACCCGTGTGGCTGACTATTTCTTCTTCGTCTCGGTCCCGAAGTTCATGGACAATGAGGTAAACTGGGTTTACTGTGATGGTGTTGCAGATAATCAAGTTTTATCCCTGAAGCTCTTCCACTGGTTGCTTTCTATCCGGCCATCCCACTTTGTGTATCAGAAACAAAAACTTGTCTTCCTAGAACCCTACATACCGAGTTGGTTTGCCCGACAATTTAGATACAGCCAGCTATTTTTGGGCAACCCGAGCTCATGTCTCGGTTTTGAGGGTAGCATTCTCGATGGAGCCCGAGTCTGGGACTATTTCTTTGCGACCAGCACCTAGGTCCAGTTTACTATGCCAGATAGCAAAGTTCTGGGTCATATCAGCCATGCAGCGACTATTTTCCATGTGGCCGTGAATACACTTTCCTCCGGCTTCGATCGGGATACCAACTTCATTGTTGGTACTAAGCTAGGTAGCCGGATGAGGGAACCGCAGAAAAGTTGGGGGAAAGAAAAGGGAAAGGCCATTGCTGCCGACTCTGACTCTATTACAGAGGAAAGAAAAGTTGGAGGATACTTCTGACGACCCTTCACTTCCCGCAAACTATCCGATGAAGTGCGGGGCCTCCCCAATACGGTACCCTCGATACTAAGTGTAGGCGACAGGGATATAGGAAGGAGGTTGCTAGGAAGTTCCCGAAATAGGCTGGGGAAGATGAAGAAGGAGAGGAAGAAGGAGAGGAGGTAAGACCCTCCATGGTGGAGTCTGAAGCAGTCCCCGCTTTGAACGCTGAGGCAGTATTTATAGACCCTCTTATCTTAATTCTTCCTGCTCCCTTATATATCGGTAGTGATCTGTCTAATAATTTGCAGATGCAGAAGGAGAGGGATTTCCCTGGGTACGATACAGATGCGCATGCCTCAGAGCCTGCATTAGAGACTTCGGGGTTCCAGGAGGTGAATGCAGGCGTGTCAGAACCTTCCCTTGAAACGTCGAGGGCCCATAGGATGGGTGTAGGCGCGGTAGAGCCCTTTACGCCATCTGAGCACGTCTCTGTGGACGATATGGAGGCCGTTGGGAGAGCTATGAACACACCGGGTGGGCTGCATCCCCCTCTGCCTCTTTTCGGTATGTTCTCCCGTTGGTTTACCCATAAAGGAGTGTTTTGGCTTCAAATTTATATTCTTAGGGCAAATCTAATCACTGGTTATTCTGGGTCTACAGGGTCTGTCTCTCTCTTAGTAAGGGTGAACGTGGTGGCCGAGGAGGACGTGGAAGAAGAAGTCGGCGAACTTGTCGCGAGGACGCCTAATCTTTTTCCCAGTACATCCGGGGAAAATAACACATCTGTGGAGCCTATTGCTGATCCTACTCGTGTGATCCCCCCTTCTCCTGTGGTTGTTGTGGGTTCTTCCAGCGCGGCGATCGTTCACCCAACTATTGACGCTAGAGATTCTGCAACTGTGGCCTCTCTGACTAGCAGGTTGACAAGCGGTTCTAGGGGAGCTGCTCCCAACATTCCCAGTGTAGTGGTGGCTGGATCGACATCTGGGACTGGTGCATCATAGTCTGGGGATGATGCGCAGGCATGTGCTGTAGTAGCAGGGTGCTCTGGTACTCCTACCCATGGTCGCCCCTTCAACCCACTCTTGCTTGCTCAGCTGCCAGGTGTCTGGGCATTTGAGAAGGCTATGAAGGACTGGAACATAAGTCATACAACTGGTCGTTGCTCTGCTACCTCTTCACCCTCAAGGTCACTGGGTATTGTCACTTCGCGGCCTGTTGCGCCCGTGGCTTCTTTCTCTTGTCTGCCTTGGACGTTGGCAACGTCGGAGGATATTAATGAACATGCCCAGATTTCTATTTAGAGTTTTTATATATTTTTGAAGCAAGGCAGCAAGGGTATATTAGAGAAAATAGATCCTTCGACTAGGCGAGATGCTTTGTCGGAGGCCAGGCCAACTCTTTAAGGGGCATTCCCGATTTGGAAGAGACGATGGCCCTTATGGACCTAAAGCTTGCGGAGGTAGAGCAATGCCTGATGGAGCTAGGGAAGCATCAGCAAGCTGATCTGGGGGTACTGATAGCCTATAAAAATGAGGAATTCTCGGCTGTATTGGGTGCAGACTCCTTCCTCCTTCAACCCCCCACCGACCGGAGCCCAGCCTCCACCGGAGCAGCTGAGTCCGGCCACCCCCCTTCTACAGTGTCCCACATCCTACGGGCCGCAGGACGGCATACCTATAGACCAGGAGGACTTAGTTACAGAGCCCGAGGAGGTCTAGTTATATTTGTGTTGGATTGTATTAGACAATTATTTGTTGAGATTCACAGTTGTATTATTATTTCAGATTGTGGATTGTATCTTATTTTTTCCTTCGCTATTCCATTTGTGCATTATCTTCCTTAGTTTTTTTTTGTGATTGAGATTAGATATACTTAATAGATACTATATTGCTCCCGTTTGGAGTTGAGATGATTGACATGTACCATATTATATTGTTGAGATGTTAGATAGTTAGAAATAACCCAGACAGCGTTCTACCGTCGATTCTACGGCGTAGGTTGGGTGTAACCACGTATTCGTGCTTGAATATCCGGGTGTGGGTCGTGACATGTTCGAGCAATGTATCACTCCCTATGAGCTCTTATTGTATATAAGAATAATAAAGGCCATGGACATGCGATCTATTATCTCAGTCGCATGATGGTCGGCGCTGAACATCGATGCAATCCAGTAAAAAAAGAATGCCTCGCCTTGATGTTTGCTATTCAAAAGATACGATACTACATGTCAGGTCAAACCATTCATGTCATATCTAGAGTAAATCTCCTCCGGGTATTGATGAATAATCCAAGAACACTCAATTCTCGCTTAGCCACATGGGCAATGCTGTTATCACCTTATGACATGGTGTATGTCCCTCAAAAAGTAGTGAAGGGTCAACCACTAGCTGATTTCCTGGCAGCTCATCCAATATCAAAAACTTTCAAACTGTATGATGCCATCCCAGATGGCATCTTAGAGTCTAATATGGCAATGGAAGATGACACCTGGCAACTATTGTTTGATGGCGCATCAAGAATAGGACCCAAATTAAACATAGTAGCTAGAGTTGGCATAGTCCTAGTATCTCCTGACAAACTACTAATTCATCGAGCATATTCTCTCAGTGAACCATGTTCCAATAATGTAGCAGAATATGATGCTCTATTCATTAGTCTCTAATTAGCTAAAGAATTGGACATAGAATATCTTGAAGTCTACGGAGATTCCAAGCTGATAGTCAATAAGATCAAGAGAGATTAAGAGGTTCAAAATGAAGACCTCATCCCTTATCATCAAGCGACAATCAAACTGACCTTTACTTTCAAAGGATTCTTTATCGAGCATGTGCCTCGGTTACAAAATATAGAAGCAGATGCTTTGGCTGGCCTAGCAGGATCATCGGTTGTTCCCCTAAAGAGATGACACTCAATTATGCTAATAGGAAGAGATTTATTCTATACAAAAAATTACTTGCACATTGAACAGAGTTATGTCATAAATTCAACTTCCACAAATAAAGATTAGAGAGACCCTTTTATAGACTACGTTGCTTATGGGATTCTTCCTGAAGATCCAAAAAATCTACTTCTATTAAAAGACGCTCACTCTGATTCTACTATGACGTCTCATCCAAAATATTATATCATCGTTCTAATGAGGGATTGTTGCTAAGTTGTCTTTCCAACCATGAAGCAAGAAAATTACTCCATGAAGCTAATAATGGAATCTGTGGAGCAGATCAGCCAGGTCCTAAATTACAAGACCATCTCAGGAGAATAGGTTATTATTGGCTGACTATGGTGGCAGATGTTATAGATTACGCTCGTAAATGCAGATAATGCCAAATCCATGCTGATTTTATCCATTAACCAGCAGAGTTCTTACACCCTACAGCAGCCTCCTGGCCTTTTGAAGCCTAAGGAATGGATATTATTGGTACGATCAGCCCATCTTCTTTTAGAGGATATTGGTTTATACTTGCGATAACCGATTACTTCTCCAAATGGGCAGAAGCAGTCCCGCTCATTGAAGTTAAGATGTCAAACGTAATTAACTTTGTCAAACACCATATTATCTATCATTTCAGTGTTTCCTGGAGAATAATATATAATAATGGTCCATAATCGACAGTCAAGCATTTTAACGGTTCTGTGAAAAGAATTGAATCCAAAATATAGCATCTACGGCCTAAAATCTAGCAGCCAACGGCTTAGCGGAAGCCTTCAATAAGACCATAATCAAACTTCTTAAAAAGTTTGTCTTATCCAACAAACGCGATTAGAATGAGAAACTCGGAGAGTGTTTATGGGCTTATCGTATAATAGTTCAAACTCCAAGTGGTTGTACACTATTCTCTTTGGTCTACTAATGTGAAGCAGTTCTTCTGCTCGAAATCCAGATACCTTCTCTAAGAATAGCCAATGCTAATGAGCTAACAATAGAGAATAATGATCGATTGCGCTGCAATAATTAGAAGCATTGGATGAAAAGTACCTGCACGTTCAACAGCGTATTGAACTATACCAAGTACACATTTCCAAAGCTTTTAATCGAAAGGTCAAGGAAAGAATATTCTAGGTCGATGAATTGGTCCTTACAGTAAGGAGACCTAAGATCATAACCTACAAGAGCAAAGGTAAATTCCAAGCTAAATGTGAATGTCCTTATGTGGTAGAGACAGTATTCTCCAACGGAGCCTACAGACTCGCTAAACCTAATAGAGATTTGATAATGATGCCTATCAACGGCAAATTTCTCAATAGTTATTATGTCTAAGCATAAAATATTCTTCTCCATCTCCAGTAGATTAAAATAAGATGTTTAGCAAATATATATTTTTAATCCCCAGTAACTCTTAGCCTATACGGCCTCTCGAACTATTACCTATATTTATTTTTGAATAAGACATGGGTAATGGGTCCTCAAAGTTTTCTAGCAGGACAATACTCAGATCCAACGGAACACTCTCATTGAGATCACCTAAACGATTTTCTCTAACAAAAATATTAGATTCTTAAAGCCCAGTTGTTTTAAGGATATCATATTCCTGATCCCAGTTGGGTTGAGAATAATCTCACATGTTTATATACCAGTCAATAAGTTTAATGTGATTTATTTCTATATTACCTCTGAATCATATTCCATTTGTTATCCCCTAAAGAGAAGACAATAGTTCGCCATTGAACTACTCTTTCTTCTCTTCCCCGGCGGAGTAAACTAGTGAGCTATCATGTCCATATCACCTCTGATAGTATTGCATCCTGCAAAATTTATTATTTATACTCAACATGAGTATGCCTTGGATGATAAATCTACCAAATTCTCCCACAGAGTTATTCTGCCATGTCCATAATACTTCTAAGCGAATATATACTCAATGGGTCTCGATTTGAAAATACCGCTAAGGTAAAACAAAATTTCTTTACCGATAAAAAATAAAAAAAGGACAATACAAATACTTAGGAAGAGGATGGGTTAGGATCTTCCAAATTATTTACAAATATTGCAAGAGCATGCAGAACACGGACGTCTGACGATGCAAGCAGTCTACGTAGAGCTTCTGTTTTGGCATATTCTTCTTGTTTTTCCAAATCAACAGAAGGATGGCGGAAATTAGTGATCTCATTCTGGAGTGGGGTAAGGCCATCCAGTGAAGGACTAACAAGGTCTTACATAAAGTTTATCCTACATAGCTTAGTAAAGGCTTCTTTTTTTCCTCGGTAGGAGGTGGTATAGGAGCAGTAGAGGCGCAACCAGAGTTAGATGTAATGGGTGGAAGAATAGTAGATTCATCAAACTCTCTTTCCTCTTTTAGAGACTCATTTTGGGAAGCCACCAGCAAACTCAAATGAGGAATATTGAAATTGAGTAGCCAACTCTCTTATTTATAAATGAGTAGAATGATGGTTTGAATTTCCCCACATGATTCATAGAGAAAAAGGGGTAATAGTTCGGAACACTAATATTCATAAATGAGGCGACGATTAGTTTTTCGAGCAAAGAGCAGAATTTGAAATACCAAGTACGACGGTTGGGATTTTTTGTACTGCTCCAAAATTTCTACCGTTTCCACATGCACACACTTGATCTCCTGTCAGAAAGACTGTCATAATACGCATAAAAGAATATGCGTATCAGTCAGTTGGTATAACTATGCATAAATACACAGAAGAGACGTAGTGCGCGTAATACTCGGTCCGTTTCAAGGCACAAATTTGTGGAGGTAAAAACAACAAAAATCACTTATCAGTAATATGCACAATGAAGTCAAGATAAAATTTTATTGATACTTAATCATGATTATATATGATGGAGATCTATCACACCTAGATTTTTATTCTAAAAATTATGATTATACATATAAAAATCTATTACACCTAGATTTTCATATGATGGAGATCTATCACAAAGCCATCCCCATCTCTGTACCCTATCTGCTCCTGATGCAGATGAATTAAGGCACGAAAGAGATGAGCTCCTCAGTGCAAACCATAGTACAGGGAGAAGAAATCCATGTTGGGGGCAAGGATGCTATACAGGACTGGGCCTGTTTAAATTAGTATAAACCCATTTCTGTCCGGACTCGATGGAGGATATGGAGATTCAAACGGAAGCTGTTTCGCTATTGCCATCCAGTGCCACCACTAGAAGTCCCAGTTGGGATTCTAATTCCAACCCTATAATCAGCACAAGGGCCATATTAAGAGAGTGATTCCAGCAAACTGGATTTGAAGACAACGAACACTCTTAAGGATAAGATATCAGTTCAGCATGAATGATGAAACTTATGATATCCTTTCATACTACATCACACAAAGAGCTCGACGGCAACAATATCCAAATGAGCCTCTCAACCATCGTTGAGAAGCGTCTCCTCTTGCGTCTTCTCCGCGGCCAGCAAATCCAATAGCATCGTGTTATTACTGCCATCTTCTTAGATTCACGCTTAACAGTGGCCATGCTCAAGTCTTACAGCAAGAAAAAGATAATTCTGGGAATATTGGTAAAGTTTTCCTCCTATTTATAGGAGAAGACGTGCCAAATTCAGCATAGTTCTCAAAAACTGCTCCTGAAAAGCCGTCTACATCTCCTCAAAGACCGCGTCAAACTAAAGAACAAATCAAAACTGAATAAATTGACAAGATATATGCATATCCCGTGGCCACGTCAACAAAACTGTTAGGATTCTACCCAAAGTGCGTAGATAAAATCTCAACAACTTTTTATGCTTCTAATTCAAAGTATTTTGAATTCATCTGAAAGAATTCAAAAAAATTGAAGGGGGACTTATAGCATCATAAAAAGTACGCCTCTTGAAGATGGCGCAGTTTCCTACAAATAAACTGAGTAAGGAAAAGATGACACACTTTCAAGCTGTTTTCGTCAAGAAAGATAGGAGCACAAATTGCATGTCTATTTTTTGCCAAAATATTAAATGCAACGAATTTGACAACCGAACAGAAGTCTAGGATTCAGAAGTCATCGTTACAGCAGATCTGTTGGGCATAGACCCAGGTTGTCGTTTAGCGATCCAGTCATTGTGCTAACTTTATCAAAAGTGCATCGCTTTGCCAACTTCTTTAATAAAAGTGTGCCGCTGAGCCAACTTCATCAAAATTGCACCGCTGTGCCAACTTCATGAAAAGTGCGTCGTTGTTCCAACTTCTTCTAAAGTGTGCCGCTGGCCAACTTCTTCAAAAGAGCGCTTGTATAGCCATTCCAAAAGTGCGCCAATCTCCAGACCACTTTTAAAATGTGCCTACTATCATAACTAACAGTGAGGAGTTATGATTACGTATCCTGCATGCCATACTTCTCATAAAATATGTATAAAAAACTATCCCCCATGACCTGTGCTTTCCTCGTATAGGAAGCTACGTGTCAAGCAGGCAGCAAGTTGTGCACCCACTCATTAAGAACGAGGGGTGTTAGTCCACCAAAATTACGCGCACAGTACGAAATGTCCAACGTGCGCGCTCACTGTCATAACTGCTCTAAAATCCTATAAATATAGGATCATTGTGTACGTTACAGAGGCAAAAAAGGCTAGAATTTTCAAATCTTTGAAATTCAATGACAGAAGGAGAGAAATAGAAGCTTGTCGTGCCGTTATTGCCAAAGCTTTCTTATTGCTCAACTCTTCAAGTTGTTCACAACATCCTTGCATTTCTTCATCGTCGTATAGTCCAAGGAGTAAAGTGATCACCCGTATATCAAATCTCTACAGCTATACTTTCCAGAATTAATTGTAATTATATTCCTATTTAGGATCTCTTGTACTCTTATTTTTTCTTTAAAAGTTTGTAAAACAAAAATTTTGTTTAAATTTTTTTTCACAAACAGTGTCTTGTTCGTCACTGATGGCATAGACACTAACATCTCTGTATACGACAGAGGGATGGGTAGAAAGAACTGTGTAGTTGGAGTCTACACTGTCAGTTTCAGAATCAGGGGGATTGCTACCCCCAGCATCGGATTTTGAGGAATGGGGATTCCTACGAAAAATGAGCTATCATCTTCGAGAACAGGTATTTTAGTATACTCTCTCAAAGGAGTCGACAATTTGGTCAAATTTTTTTCTGGCTGGATGTTCTTAAAGAACTTTTTCTTGATTGTATCCCGCTACGGGGAAAATGCGATAACATGTACGCTGGAGAAAAGAGAGGTTTATCCTCATCATACTCCTTGTTGTCAACTTGCTTTGCATGTCGATGTTTGGGAGACATAGTATAGGCCAATCGGTCAAACACAAACCATTTTGCTAATGCATAGCAATATTTGATTACAACTCTACGACAATTGCAATAATGTTCATTAGGAAATACTGTTGTAAAGTGAAAAGGGTCTCTCTTTACACTTTTGTATAATAAGCTCACATAAATCAAAAGAGGGAAGAGAAAAGGAGGAAGAGGGCAGACTTTGTCTCTTTACATGAGATATATGAAATCTTCTACACACAATTTTGGTCCCCTGTATGTAAAGTAAAGTGTTGGCTTGATTAGCGAATGATTTGTAATCTCTCGAGCTTTTTTCCTACAAGGATGAGAGGAATTTGTTCCTAGCAGTCCTCTTATGCACACGCGCACAAACAGCATATTGTGAAGAGGTTGACCCTACTTGGTGCACTTTCTGTGGTGTAGGCAGAGTTGGCGCAGTTTGCCTACGTGCATTTGATTTTGCACGAAGGTCTTGGCGCGGCACACTAATAGTAGGCTTTTGATGAGTCGCACATAACTTTTTCTCTACTGTGCGCGTAATCATGATGTCAGGAGAATGATTCTACCTGACCAACACTTCATTTGTGCGCATGTAGTTTTTCCTATGCCGACATAAATTCTGGAGAAACTTTTGTCTCTCTTTGAAGAGTGCGCCTGTAGAGAGATTGGTTTGGGCAACGGCATCCATGACTTGCTTGTCCTGCATATTACAACGGATATACGTGGGTTCATAAGCTTGGGTGTGGATCACCCTTTGCTTGATATTGCGCGAGTTGCGCAAATTGTATCCCTTATTTAATGCAAGGGACTCAGAAGCTTGGGAGTGGATTACCTTTTGCTTGATATTGCGTGAGTAGCGCAATTTGTATCCCTTGTTTAACGCAAGGGAGTTGTCCACCAAGTCCTCGACCTGAGTTTGGTTGACATAATTAATCAGGTAGTTCCCGTCAACTATAATACTTTTCCCTTATTGGCAGCAAATTCGGGATATGTATGATGATGCTTGGGCAGCTACACTTTACGGATTTTTCTCGACTTGATTATGGTTGAGGGATTTACACTACCCCTAGAATAAAGCATTTCTTCATATGCTTGTTGGTCAAACTTCACGACCAAGGTCTTATGCATCTAACCGACCGACGTAGCATCGAGTTGAGCTATCACCTTCTCGTCAGAGGAGAAAGTCATCCCCAGCAGAGTCGTCATCTTGTTAACAATGAACAAAGCTTAAACAAAACTTTGTATTACAAACTATAAAAAGAAAAAAGATTACAAAAGATCCTAAACATGAATCTAAGTACAATTAATTCTGGGAAAGTATAGCTGTAGAGATCTGATCTGTGGGCGATCACTTTACTTTTTGAACCACACGACAATGAAGAGATGCGGGGATGTTGTGAACAACTTGAAGAGTTGGGCAATAAGAAAGCTTTGGCAACAACAATACGACAAGCTTCTATGTAACTCCTTCTATTCTTGAATTTCAAAGACTTAAAAATCTCCATCCCCGATGTCGAAGAAATGCAAGGATGCTTTGAACAACTTGAAGAGTTGGGCAATAAGAAAGCTTTTGCAACAATAGCAAGGTAAGCTTCTATTTCTCTCCTTCTGTTTTTGAATTTCAAAGACTTAAAAATTCTTCTCCCGTAACCCCCTTTGTAACGTACACAATGATCCTATATTTATAGGATTTTAGAATAGTTATGAAAGTGTGCACGCACTTTGAAAAATTTGTACTGTGCGCAAACTTTTGGTGGACTAACACCCTACGTTCTCAATGAGTGGGTACACAACTTGCCCCTGCTTGACGCATAACTTCCTATACAAGGAAAGCATAGATCGTGGAGGACAGTTATTTGTATACGTTTTATGAGAAATATGGCATATAGGACACGTAATCGTAACTTCTCTTTGTCAGTTAGGATCATAGGCTCACTTTAGAAGTGGTCTGGCAATCTTGCACATTTTTGAAGAAGGTGGCTATACGGGCGCACTTTTTAAGAAGCAGTCATGATGGCGCACTTTTGAGGAAGTAGCCATGATGGTGCACTTTTGTAGAAGTTGGCCGTGATGGCACACTTTTGTAGAAGTTGGTCGTGATGGCGCACTATTGAAGAAGTAACCGTGATGGCGCACTTCGGATAAAGTTGGCACAACAACACACTTCTAAAGAAGTTGGCACAGTGGCCCAATTATGATAAAGTTGGCACAGCGGTGCACTTTTGTAGAAATTAGCATAGTGGCACATTTTTAAAGAAGTTGGCACAGTGGCGCACTTTTGAAGAAGTAGCCGTGATGGCATACTTTGTAGTAGACTTTTGCCCGAGCATGTGACCTGGAGGAGCATACGATCGGTTGGTTTATGCAGCCTGACCTTCTTGTGCATGACTTAGACACGTATTATTCTTAGTGACTCCTTGTGCACACATAGTACTTTCTTGTTGGGATTATTTATTTTATTTGGAATGTTTTTTATCATCCTCTAGTATGGTTGATCCTAGTTATTGCTTGTGTTATGATTCTAGGGGAGAATGGACTTAGTAACCCGACCTTGTGCTAGAACTTATGCTTATGATCTTAGTAATTGGACTCAAATACCATATCCGTGCTGATACAATCATTGCTTGATATTGTTCATAATCTGTGCACCGAGGTACAACATACCGTGTTACGTGTTAAGGGATTTATATTTTGGTTGTACATCGAGAATGCCTCCAAATTCCTGAACGCATGATACAATAAATATACTTTTCCCCTATCACTGGCATGATATGCGAGTAAAGTACCAAAGCATGATTAGGATATTGATTTATTGAATGTTGCATACACGCTCGGGTGAATCCAGATTGAACTTTTATGGATTTGTATCTAGCGTGCCCGTACTTTGTACGACATCTTAAGAGAAATTCTCATGTGGCCATGCCTTGAGATTTCAAAACAATATAGGGTTAATTAGGCAACTAAAAGTGGTACATTGGAAGAAAATGGTATCCCGTGATCATGCCAACGAACCTTCCCACAGAGATTCATTCTAAGTGAGTTATGGACTGGTCATCATAGATATTGTATATCATCCGCCTTAGTGGAGTGAAATATCCGACCTATTATAAATAATGTCGAGCTACTTTTTTACTATAAGAATATTGGAACTGCTAATACCGTGATCTAGCGCGGTAGCCCTACGGGAAACTGGTATAATTCATGAAGTACCTGTATAATCATTTTATTTGGCTCAGTTAGCTCATGTTCGGCAATAACGTAATCTGAGGATACCTATTATGCATTATTCTAAGATAACCTCAGACTCCACAATTAGCAAGTCGTATAAGTGATTGGCCGATCTTATTAATTGGACTTGATTGTGATTGTATTATTATGTTAGTAGCCTAGAAAAATAGACTATCATAGTGTGATGGATTCAACCCTTATCATTGTTTGGTTGTAGAGTTGGGCCTTTGTGCTAGGATATGCCATAGACTTAAGTGTCATAACCCGCACCGAATATTCGGGTATGAGTACGTGGGTACGTCTAGCCTATGTTGCAATATCGATTGTAGAACATTGTCTGGGTCAACTTTACTATCTAAACATCTCACACAATATATATATAAGGCACCTGTCAATCATCTCAACTCCGAATGGAGGAACGATATGGTATCTCATAAATGTAAACTATACTCAATCATAATACAACTAAGGAAGATAAAGCACGAATGGAATAACAAAAAAAAAGAGTCATAATACAACCACAAGTCTGAAATAATATACATGCCATAAGTCTCAATAATAGTCTAATACAAGTCAAACAAAATAATATAAACCTCCTTAGGCTCTGGTACTAAGTCCTCCTACTCTAAATGAGTATCCTCTAATGGAACATCGTCTAGCGGTCTGTAGTATATGGGACACTGGTCTACGAGCCAATCATCTGAAAAATATATCCAATCAGGATTGGAGCAAAGTATATATCTCTGAAAGCAGTTTCAAATACATAATCGAGCATATAAAATTGATAATAGAAAAGAATACAAAATAACTAAACAACATAATAAAATGAATTGGAGTGAACAGGTAATGCACTGGAAAGAAGAACATACAATAGAATATCTGCAATATAATGGAGATAAATAAAATCTAGCTAATGTGCCATGAATACAAGTTCATTATATGATCAGTTTAGGTTGAACACGAATACAATATGGTAACTCAATTACAAGTATGGTATATAATCAACATGTACACGAATACACTGGGGCTTGATCACACAATCAACTCCTACTCCCCCATCCCCAATCAATACTAATGGATCCAATCACGACACGTTACGAACACGAATATGGGCACACTGAACATGATCAGTATGCGTACACGAATATAAGCACGATGAACACGAGCAGTGTGTAAACACGAAGTACACTAAATCAATACCTGATACACACGATAAAATATATGTGAAGGAGTACCCACTGAATATGGCAAGGGATAATATCTTCTGACAGGATCCTTGTAGTACCAGTCCGTGAAACCACTGTGTCAGAATCAAGTATACAGTTCTAGAACTTGTGATATATACACTATTATGAAATAAAAACTAACAGAAAAATATACTCGCCTGAGATCCTGAGCAAGGTGTGTCTCTCAATGCCCAAGCTGGTGTCACACGGTCCTATATATATAATATCAATGACAATTAGGTATTATGGATGATAAATGAGTTAAAATGCATCAATATGAATTTCTAGGCCATTTCTAGGTCCAAACTGTCAAACTATGGCACACTAGCTATTTCTAGGTTGTATGAGCATATATCTAACTTATTAGGTTGGTATCGCAATGATACAAGCTATACTAGCTAACACTAGATATTAGAATACCTTATAGTATCAATATAATATTCCTAACTTAAAATACTAGCTTACCAATTACCTATACTAGTATCAATAATACCTTAGCTAGTTATATGTATAACCATAACCCGATACCTATAAATAAACCCAAAACCCTCACCTATACATTATACTAAGGCACTGATACATTAAAAACACACTTAACACTAACTGTAATCATAACAACTAATATCAACTATTAATATACCTACTAACATCTAGCATACCCCTCAACTAACTGTTAACCAATATAACATCTAACTCCTCACACTAATATCTAACATCAAATCTAACACTCTAAACATTCACTCATAGCATACACAACTAACATATTAACAATTAACCAACTGTTAACACATAATACATTACTTAACATGTAACTAACCATCTAAACTCACACAACTAATCAGCTACAAATTAGTAACATCTTCCCTCTCGTCTTTATATCCACCACAGCATGTATAGCTGTCGATACTGCTCTAGCTGTGACTGCTTGCAATTGCTAATGCAAGTTGCTGCACTTGCACTGTAAGCTGCTAATACTGCTCTTGCTTTGACCGCTCTTGCTGCTAGTGCAAGCTGCTGCACTTGCTATGTGCACTGCAGTTGATGCTGATACTGCTCTTGCTGTGACTGCTCTTACTGCTAGTACAAGCGGTTGCACTTGCTATGTGCACTGCAGTTGCTGCTGATATTGCTCTTGTTGTGACTGCTCTTGCTTTTAGTGAATTGCTAGCTGCTGCAGTTGCTCGATACTCTGCTGCACTTGCTGCTGATGCAGTTACTACTTGATGCACTACAGTGCTAGCTGCACACTGATGCACTCGAGCATGCTATGCTAGTGTATTACAGTTGCTAAGATACTTGTTGCTCGATGCACTGCAGTTACTCTGATACTTGCCCTGCACACTGCATGCACTGTTGCTTGCAAACCCGACCACCCCTTTTCCAAAGCATACTGCCAACACCACCCTCTCACATACAAACACTTCACAAACACAACAAATGTTGCACAACACTTAGACACACACACAAATATATATATATATATATATATATATATATATATATATATATATATATATATATATATATATATATATATATATATATAGTTATTTGTGTGTGTGTGTATAGACACACACACACACACACACATAGGTTGAGTCAATTAAACAAATACCTATAGTACATCAACTAGGTTACCTATGATACTCCACCATTGAGATGCCAAACTCTCCAACACCCACAATTAATCATTCCTACAAGTCATATATATATATATATATATATATATATATACAACTATTAGAAATAATTCCAACATATAATGAAGAGAATTCATATAAATCACCCAAAATTGGCCATGTATCACACCGTATCACAAAATACCATGATACAGACTATACGTATCCATTTACGGACACATACCTAGTCCCATAACCCCGATCTAAGTCTAATTAGATCTAATTGGCCTCATGACACACAATTGATGTGTCAATTTTGTAATTCCCCCAACATATACACAAATTACCTTATAGATCTCATAATAAAAAGTTAAATAGCCTAGAACTTGTTCCTATAGGTAGTCCTATGCCATGGAGTCATTCCTAATGGTCAAATGCTTGATTAAGAAGCTATAATGAGAGAGACATTCATAAATTACTAATTGGGAGATAGATTTCCAATGAAAATATAATTCGACACGATTCGGACACGATCTCTAGCTCCAAAGCTTCTCCTCCTTGTACTCCTTGCTTCTCCAAGCTTCAAGGCTCTAAGAATGATGAATTGAGAACGAATTTGTGGTGAATTGTGTGAAAATTCAATTGAGAGAAATTTGGAAAATTAGGGATCTAGAATTTGGACACAAAATAAAATACAAATGAGGAGAAAGAGAGGAGAGCCCCCCTCTTCATATGGCCAGCCTCTTCCCTCTTCCCCAAGTAATGTCAAATATCCAAGTTTCCCCTACATGTTTCATTATGAAGAATAATTAAGGATGGGTATATTTGGAAGTCTCTAATTAATTGTAATTACACTAATCCTTCTTAATTTAATTAGTGGAATAACTAATTGGGCTTGGGTCTAAGTTGGGCTCACTATTTGTCATGACAATTTAAATAGGTCAATATGTGACAATTCTAATTATTGTCTAGTCTCTCTAATTAATTAATCAATCATAAGTATCTAAATAACCAACTAATGCTAGTCATAACAATCATAGCTCAACTTAACTAAATAATATAGATAATCATCACAAAATATTCAATATTATATTTCTAAAAATAAATACATATGCCAAATTACCAAACTACCCATATTTGGAAAAGTGAGGGTGATAATCCTACCCACCTTAGAAAAAATTAGTCCTCAAAATTATGGAAGAACTAACTACCAAAAGCAAATAATACAAGCAAGAAAGAATTATACATCACGGCTCAAACAGATAAGGATATCGCTCGTGCATCTTGACCTCTCGCTCTCAGATACTCTCTCCTGGTGAGTGATGCCTCCATGTAATGCATACCAAAGGAATCGTCTGGTTCCTCAGCACCTTCTCTCTCCGATCCAGAATCTCAACTGGCTACTCTGGATAGCTAAGAGTAGGGCCCACCTCTATCTCCGAGTGATCCAACACGTGACTAGGATCCGCCACGTACCATCTCAGCTGTGACACGTAGAATACGTTATGCACTCCCTCTAATGCAGGCGGCAATTCTAGTCTGTAGGCCACTGCACCGACACTCTCAAGAACACTGAAGGGTCCGATGTACCGTGGACTAAGTTTTTTGCCTCCACCAAAATGAATCATATTCCGTGTCGGAGAAATCCTCAAGAAAACCAGATCGCTCACCTAGCACAAAATACAGCCTTAGCACTCTAACAAAAATAAATAATCATAAGCAATGCAAAACAAAATCTATACCTCAAACTCCAATGGTCTCCGGTGGCTATCGACCCAATACTGATATCTGTCCTGCGCTACCAGAAGTCTATCCCTGATAAGCTTTACCTTCTAGCTGCATCTATGACCATCTCTGGTCTCAATATGGCTCTCTCACCCATATTATCCTATGATAACGGAGTGCGGCATCTCCGTCCATACAATGTCTCAAATGGTGATATCTCAATACTGGCTTGGTAGCTATTATTGTAAGAAAACTCTACCAAGTGAAGATAATCCTCCTAAGAGCCTCCAAAATCTAAAATACAGGTGTGTAGCATGTACTCGAGAGTCTGTATAGTCCTCTCCGACTTTTCATCTGTTTGAGGGTGATATGCAGTACTAAACTTGAGCTGAGTGTCCAAGCTAGCCTGCAAACTCCTCCAGAAGTGAGACATGAAGCGACTATCCCGATCTGAGACTATGCTCATAGGAACTCCATGCAATCTGACTATCTGACGCACATACATCTCCGCAAGCTTCTCTATAGACGTACCCACTTTGAATGGCGAAAAGTGGGCTGATTTGGTCAACTGTCTACAATGACCCAAATTGTATCTTTACTTTCTGGAGAACGTGGAAGCCCTGAAACAAAATCTATCATCACATGCTCCCACTTTAACTCTGGAATGGGTAAAGGCTAAAGTAATCCACTTGGCCTCTGTCTCTTTGTCTTTATCTGCTGGTATACCAAGCATCTGGATACGAAGCTAGCTACCTCCCGCTTCATACCATACCACCAAACATGCTCTCTCATGTCCCTATACATCTTGTTGGTACCTAAATGCATAGAGTACTGAGATCGATGTGCCTCCTGAAGAATATTCTCGTGTAATGCTCTACTAGGCACACACAATCTGGTACCGTGCCTCAATGATCTATCATATGTGATACTGAAGTCCTCTGCCAACCCTATCAGGACTTGTTCTCTGATGCTCCTCAAAGACTCATCCTTGAACTGTGCAGCCCTGATCTGGTCCATCAACTCTGACTGTACCTGAAGTTCCCGTATTTGTGCTGCAACTCCAAGAACTAATACCTCAATGCCCAAACTATCAAGATCGGCCAACAAATGTTTGTCCCTCGTCAAATATATAGCCACTGGATACCTGCTCAAGGAATCTGCGACTATATTGGCCTTACCTAGATGATACTGTATGTAATGTTGAAGTCCTTCATCAACTCCAACCACCGTCGCTGCCTCATGTTGAGCTTTTTTTGTGTAAACACATATTTCAAGCTCTTGTGATCTGTAAAGATCTCTATCCGCTCTCCATACAAGTAGTACTTTTACAATTTAAGAGCAAAAATAACTCCTGCCAACTCCAAGTCATGGGTAGGGTAATTTTTCTCATGCAGGCGTAATTGCCTGAAAGCATAGGCAATCACCTTCCCTTTCTGCTGCAACACACAACCTAAACCCTTACCTGATGCATCAATATATATAGAAAATTCACATGTCCATGTCGGCAATGTCAATATTAGAGCTGTAGTCAACCTCTTCTTTAGCTTCTGAAAAGCATACTTACAATCCTCAGTCCAGACGAACTCCACGCCCTTCCTGGTTAGTCTAGTCATCAGCTCCGTAATCCTGAAAAAATCCTGAATAAACCTCCGATAATAGCCTGCTAGTCCAAGAAAACTCCTGATCTCTGCCACTGAACTCGGGGTAGACCACGACTCAACTGTTAAAATCTTCTTCGGGTGTATTGAGATCCCGTCTCCTGTAATCACATGCCCAAGGAATTCAACCTTATCAAGGAAGAACTCACACTTTGAAAGCTTGCCATATAGCTTCTCCTTCCTGAGGGTATCCAGAACTATCTTCTGGTGCTTCTTATGCTCTTTCGGGGTCTTCGAATAAATCAATATATCATCAATGAATACTACTACAAACTAATCCAGGTGTTGATGAAACACCTTATTCATCAAGTTCATGAATACCGTCGGGGAATTGGTCAACCCAAACGGTATCACCAAGAACTCAAACTACCTATACCGAGTCCTGAAAGCTGTCTTCGGAGTGTCTTCCTTCTTCACTTTCACCTGGTAGTACCCCGACCTCAAGTCTATCTTTGAGAATACCTTCGCTCCGCTCAACTAATCAAATAAATCGTCAATCCAGGAAAATAGGTATTTATTCTTGATAGCGAGGTTGTTGAGTGCTCTATAGTCGATACACATATGTACTGACCCATCCTTCTTTGGTACAAATAATACCGGAGCACCCTACGGTGATGAACTGGAGCGGATGAAGCACTTGTCTTGCAACTCATCCACCTGCTTCTTCAACTCCTCCGTTCGCTATTTTTTACTCTATAGACGTATTGGGATATTGGCTCTGCACCTAGCACCAAATCTATAGAGAACTCCACATCTCTGTCTGGTGGCAACCTCGATAACTCCTCCGAAAAGACGTCTATATACTCAACAATCAAATGATGTGGTTACTCCTGCTCTTCTACCAAAGCTCCACAGAAGTCTCTTTTGCTCTGTTTTGCTGCTTCTCTGACGAACTCAAACTCTGGCTCTCCTGGTGTCTGGAACAAAACTCTGTATCCACGACAATCAATACTAGAATGATGCCTACTCAACCAATCCATCCTGAGCACTATATCGTAGCTCAAAAGTGGCATTATGATTAGACATACGCTCAACTCTCGGCCTCCCAAAGAAACTCTTTGATCCTTGCAAATATCATTGACCATGATAATTCCACCCCCGGTCGTGATCTTGTAAGTCCTCGCCAACGGTTCAGACTCAAGATGATGTTTCAGAGCAAAAGATACAGATACAAAACTATGTGAAGCACCAGAATCAAATAAAGTATGAGCTAGAAAAGAATTAAGATAGACTAAACCTGAGATAACATCACCGACTGGCTCCTCCTCCTCGACGGTCAAGGCAAAAGCTCACCCCTGTCGCTGGGCACCTCTCTACTGCTAGTGGTGCTGAGCGAACTGCTGTTGTTGTGGTGGTAGAGAAGGTCCTCTCTACTATCCCACTGGTGGTCTCGTGGGTGCTCTCTGTGCCTGAGCTCCGCCCTGAGCTGGACGAGCTGGAGCTTTAGGACAAGCCCTCAACTGATGGTCTCCTGATCCGCAGAATAAGCACTCACCAAATCTTATCCTTCATGCATCTTATCCATGTTCTTGCTTCTTACAGAATATACAAGGAATAGTTGTCCTCTGGATCTGGTGCATCTGCTATACCGACGCTCTAGCTGGCCCATTATACTGCTGCCTCGGCTGCTAGAAATACCTCTGGTGCTATTGCTGAAAATGAGGCCACTTTATTGGACCTGTATTGGTATTGGATCCTCCTATGTCCCTCGGTATCTTAGAGCCAAGCTCTAAATCATCCTCTGCCCTTTGTGCCTGCCTTAGAATCTCCTCAAAAGTAGAGGTAGGATCTCCATTTGTATGTGATTTGATCCCCCGGTTCAGGCCCTTCCTGAACTTCCTGGCTCTTCCTCTGGGGTTCTGCTCCTCCACAAAGTGGCCTAATCTATAATACTCTATCGCAACTCATCCACCATCATACCTCCCTGAACGAGGTACTAAAACTGGCTCTCTAACAATGTCAGAGACACATCTGGAAAGAACTTCTCCTTAAAGAGCTCTTTGAAAGCTTTCCAAGTAATTCCTGGTACTGAGATCCTAGAATTCGTCCTAAACTAAGTTAATGCAATGTCAAACATCATGCTCCCTGTGGCCTCTATCTGCAACCTCTCTGGAATCTGCACCAACCACAGGTTCCGCTCAATGTCTTCTATCCAATCATCCGCATAAATGATTCCTTCAGTGCCCTTAAAGTCCTTCGTCCCCATCCTCTTGAAGTCTATGATAGTCCCCGTCCTCGACTGCTGTTGGGTAAACTGAGGTAGTACCAATTGTAGCTGGACTAAGGCGACTCTTTCGACTACTGCGAGCGCAATATGATGAGCATTCTCAATGCCCTGCCTCATAACCTCTGACTAACGCTACTGCGCCTCCATCATCTGCTAAAAAAAGCACAAATATCTGTGTCTGATCGACTACGGATGGTGGGGGACAAAGATCCTTTGAATCTGTCGGTGATGCCCTCTGTACTGGAGGTAGAGCACCTCCGAAAGCTGTTGTGGAAACGCCCACCTGGATCGGTGAAGCTGACCTCTGGAATATAGCTGCAGGAATAACGTCTGATGGTGCTTCCCTCAAAGGCGATGAAGTGACCGACCTCGCTGACATTGCGTCTGCGCGCTGGGAACGCCTCTTCTACGGCATCCTGAAGATAGATTGAACAAAGGTATCATTATTGAGTAAGATACGATATCATCAATGAAGGACATATTTTATTCAAGGTAAAGAAAATAGTCAATATATAAGGATAGTAATTGAGTATACTCTCAGCCTAAATCATATTTTCTAAAGCAGGATCGTAGCAGTACTCTAAGTGAGTACTACTACGATATCGCTCTAATTATGACTCTAGACAGGAATGGGCCACCACTAAAAATATGTCATGATCCGAACCCGGATATTCGGGCACGAGTTACGTGGGTACGTCTAGCCCATGCCGTAACATCGGCTGTAGAACGCTATCTGGGTCAGCTCTACTATATAAATATCTTACACAATATATAAGGTACATGTCAAACATCTCAACTCCGAATGAAGAAATAATATGGTATCTCATAAATGTAAACTATACTCAATTATAATACAACTAAGGAAGATAAAGTACGAATAGAATAATGAAGGAAAAGAGTCACAATACAACCACAAGTCTGAAATAATATACATGCCATAAGTCTCAATAACAGTCTAATACAAGTCTAACAAAATAATCTAAACCTCCTCAGGCTCTGGTACTAAGTCCTCCTGCTCTAAATAAGTATCCTCTAATGGAACACCGTCCTGCGGTTCGTAGTATGTGGAACACTGGTCTACGAGCCAATCATCTAAAAAATATATCCAGTCAGGATTGGAGCAAAGTACATACCTCTGAAAGCAGTTTTAAATACATAATCGAGCATATAAAATAGATAATAGAAAAGAATACAAGATAACTAAACAACAGAATGAAATAAACTAGAGTAAACAGGTAATATATTAGAAAAAAGAACATACAATAGAATATATGTAATATAATAGAGATAAATAAATCTAGCTAATGTGCCATGGAATACAAGTTTATTATGTGATCGATTTAGGTTAAACACGAATACAATATGGTAACTCGATTACAAGTGTGGTATGTAATCGACATGTACACGAATACACTGGGGCTGGATCATATAATCAACTCCTAGTCCCCCATCCCCAAACAATACTAATGGATCCAATCATGACACGTTACGAACACGAATATGGGCACAATAACATGATCAGTGTGTGTATACTGAACACGAGCAGTGTGTGAACACAAAGTATACTAAATCAATACCCGATACACACGATAAAATATATGTGAAGGAGTACCCACCGAACACGATAAGGGATAACATCTCCTGACATGATCCATGTAGTACCAGTCCGTGAAACCACTGTATCGAAATCAAGTATATATTTCTAGAACATGTGATATATACACTATCATAAAATAAAAACTAACAGAGAAATGTACTCGTCTGAGGTCCTGAGAAAGGTGTGTCTCTCGATGCCCAAGCTGGTGTCACACAGTCCTATATATATAATATCAATGTCAATTAGGTATTATGGATGATATATGAGTTAAAATGCACCAATATAATTTTTAGGCCATTTCTAGGTCCAAACTAGGTCACACTAGCTATTTCAAGGTTGTATGAGCATGTATCTAAATTATTAGGTTGGTATTGCAATGATACAAGCTATACTAGCTAATACTAGATATTAGATTACCTTATAGTATCAATATAATATACCTAACTTAAAATACTAGCTTACCAATTACCTATACTAGTATCAACAATATCTTAGCTAGTTATATGTATAACCATAACTCGATACCTATATATAAACCCAAAACCCTCACCTATATATTATACTAAGGCAATGATACATTAAAAACATACTTAACACTAACTGTAATCATAACAACTAATATCAACTATTAATATAGCTACTAACATCTAACATACCCCTCAACTAATTGTTAACCAATATAACATCTAACTCCTCTTACTAATATCTAACATCAAAGCTAACACTCTAAACATCCACTCACAACATACACAACCTATTAACAATTAACCAATTGTTAACTCATAATACATTACTTAACATGTAACTAACCATCTAAACTCACACAACTAATTACCTACAAATCAGTAACAGCTCCCCTCTCCTCTTTATATACACCACAACATGTATAGCTACTAATATTTCTCTTGCTGTGACTGCTTGCACTTGCTAATGCAAGCTACTGCACTTGCACTGCACGCTGTTGATACTGCTCTTGCTGTGACTGCTGTTGCTACTAGTGCAAGCTATTGCATTTGCTATGTGCACTGCAGTTGCTGCTGATACTACTCATGTTGTGATTGCTCTTGCTGCTAGTGCATTGCTAGCTATTGTAGTTGCTCGATACTCTGTTGCACTTGCTGCTGATGCAGTTGCTGCTCGATATACTGCAGTGCTAGCTGCACACTGATGCACTCGAGCATGCTATGCTGATGCATTGTAGTTGCTCTGATACTTGCTGCTCGATGCACTACGGTTGCTCTGCACACTGCAAGCACTGCTGCTTGCAAACCCGACCACCCATTTTCCTAAGCACACTGCCAACACCACTCTCTCATACACAAACACCTCAGAAACACAACCAATATTGCACAACACTTAGACACACACACAAATATATATATATATATATATATATATATATATATATATATATATATATATATATATATATATATATATATATATACATACATACATACATACATACATACACACACACATAGGTTGAGGCAATTAAACAAATACCTATAGTGCATCAACTAGGATACCTATGATACTCCACCATTGAGATGCCAAAATCTCCAACACCCACAATTAATCATTCCTACAAGTCATATATATATATATAATTACAACTATTAGAAATTATTACAAGATATAATGAAGAGAATTCATGTAAATAACCTAAAATTGGCCCTGTATCACACTGTATCACAAAATATCATGATACGGCCTATATGTATCTATTTGTGGACATGTACCTAGTCCCTTAACCCCAATCTAAGTCTAATTAGATCTAATTGGCCTCATGACACATAATTAATGTATCAATTTCATAATTCTCCCAACATACACACAAATTACCTCATAGATCTCACAATACAAAGTCAAATAGACTAGAACTTGTTCCTATAGGTAGTCTTATGTCATAGGGTCATTCCTAATGGTCAAATGTATGATTAAGAAGCTATAATGAGAGAAAATATTAGAAACTATTAATTGGAAGATGGATTCCCAATAAAAATATAATTGGACACGATCCGGACATAATCTCTAGCTCTAAAGTTTCTCCTCCTTGTGCACCTTGCTTCTCCAAGCTTCAAGGCTCCAAGAATGATAAATTGAGAAGGAATTTGTGGTGAATTATGTGAAAATTCAATGGAGGGAAATTTAGAAAATTGGGGATCTAGAATTTGGACACAAAATAAAATGCAAATGAGGAGAGAGAGAGAGAGAGAGAGAGAGAGAGAGAGAGAGAGAGGAGAACCCCCTCTTCATGTGGCCGGCCTCTTTTCCCTTCCCCAAGCAATGTCAAATTTCCAAGTTGCCCCTACATGTTTCATTATGAGGAATAATTAAGGATGGATATATTTGGAAGTCTCTAATTTATTATAATTACACTAATCATTCTTAATTTAATTTATGGAATGACTATTTGGGCTTGGGTCCAAGTTGGGCTCACTATTTGTCATGACGATTTAAATAGGTCCATATATGACAAGTCTAATTATTGTCTAGTCTCTCTAATTAATTAATCACAAGTCTCTAAATTACTAACTAATGCTAGTCATAACAATCACAGCTCAACTTAACTAAATAATATATATAATCATCACACAATATTCAATATTATATTTCTAAAAATAAATATCCATGCCAAATTACCAAACTATCCCTATTTGGAAAAGTGAGGATGATACTAAGTTACGACACAGAACCTATATTATTATATATGTTTATTGCTTGAGTTTTTGTTTCTCTATTTTTTGCTTCTTTTGTGGTATTTGCTATTTTGGGGTCTAACCCCGCTGGTTTTGTATGGCCAGGTTTTAAGCCAGCACCCGAGGATCCAGTAAACTTTCTTTCGACTCATGGGGCTTACCAGGAACATGGTCACCGAGGATAACGAGTAGATTTTCTTCTTCCCTGCTCATCATTGGATATTTTATCTTTTAGGCGTTTAGCCACTGGAACTTGTTAGCCGGCACGTCTAGATATTTAGTTTTCCTTATGTGATTGTATTAAATCAGACTACAGCTGATCACTATCATGTACTTTTGATATTCCACTAGCTCTTTATTTTTTACAGCTTATCTCCAGAACATCTTGAGAAAGCGTTTGGTATGCATTATTGCTTTATCATATATGCTCTATGATTATTGTTTCTTGTTTGATTGTTTGAGACATATATGTTCGTGTGACCCTAAGTGACCTGATCGTAGCATGCACCCCCTTGTTTAGTTATAGCCGTGATCGCCGTACGACGTATAGTACCTTGTACGGGATAGCTGGCCGTGTCCGTCCCCGTATTCTGGTACTGGGGCGTGACAGACTGCAACAGTACATGGGGGTTATGGCAGAGGCAGGCTATGACCCTCAAACTGTAGGGTAATGGTGAAAGGGGTATGACATCGATAGTTCGAAGTATCAGGATTCCCATAGACATGGAGGCCTATGGTTCAGGGAGGCATGCACCAGACTAGCGTCAGCAGTATGGCATATATGGAAGGAGATGAACAATCGGATCTTTGAGGGACTCTGTACTGCGAAAGTTGGCATTTTTCATAATATAGAATTTGATGTAAATGGGTTGCGAGCAACCAATCTCATTATTTATAAAAATTACCTTCTTCCAAATATATATATATATATATATATATATATATATATATATATATATATATATATATATATATATATATATATATATATATATATATATATATATATATATTTATTTATTTATTTATTTATTTATCAGAAGGATACTCCTTCAATGTTTGTGGACAAGTACTACCTAGTAGGTGCTGGATATATCACAATACTTGGTTTTATTACCCCTATATTGGAGTGTGGTACCGCTTTAATTTGAAGAAGGATCATAAACCTACCAACCTAAAGGAAATCTTCAATTATAGGTACTCCAAGTTGCACACTAAAATAGAATGGGCATTAAACTCTCAAAAAGAGGTTTTACATTTTGGGGGAAAAAAATTTATGACTTCCCTACACAAGTTGACATGGTGTTAGCAATGAGGAGTTAATCGTCCTCGACGAGAAACTGTAATAGAACTGGGGGATGTATATGATAATAATTTGTTTGACTACGGAGATTTTTCTAAAAATTCTCAACAAGTTCAAAGAGATGCGAAGAAGGCTTAGAAAGATAAGCGTGACAATATTGCTTTGCAAATGTGGAATAATTACATTAATGGACGTGTTAGGGCTTAAGAAATTTATGTATGATATTGTTGTCTTGTAATATCACATTTTAGATTTTAATATAGTATGATTCTCTTCTCCTTATCGTTTGTAATAAAAAAATTATGTATGATACTATTTTCATACGCTACTTTACATGTTCAATTATAAATTTAATATTATTTTGTGAACTAAATGTAAACAGGTAAAATATGAGACAATTTTTTAAACCATCGACCCTTCTAAATGCATACACTTTCGCCCCTACTTAGTTAAAGAGAAAATCATTGAGATTAGTTTAAACTCCATCCGCAGAATTGCACAATGATGTTCAATTCTGCACAAAGTTGAAAGTACATCCCCCCCCCCCAACATTAGGGGCACAATAATGATCCTTTCTTGGAATCTTATTCATTTGTGCAAAGCGAGGCTTCTATACCTGATATCACCCCTATAGAGGAGGTGGTCACTTCTCTATCGAAAAGGAGATTATATAAGAAGCCAACTAAAGGGGGGATGAATAAACAAGGCACGCCTACTAAATGTTGGCTCGATAAACATTTTGATAAACTTCTTAAGGTTCTTGCTTTTGAAGCCGACCAAGGTCAAAAAAGCGATAAGACCTTCAAACATAGTGCCTTCCTGTATGTGCACGCATGGTTAATGTAATATTTAGGGAGACATATAGTGGTGATAATGATATTGAACCATCTGAGGGGATTGAAGTCCAAATGTTTAGATATAATAAGAGCAAAAGATTTATCGTGGGCCGGTTGGGTCGATGACCTTAAGATGATAACTTTTGAGCCGAAGAGCCTTGAAGATCTTCAAAAGGTAAGTAATATGTAATATTAGTTTATTTTTTATATGAAACCATGTTTTGAACTACCGACACACTTGCTATAAATTTCTAGGCAAGATCCAAATTAGCATCGTGGATCAACGTCCCAATAAAAAATTATGAATTGTTAAGAAAGGTTTATGGGGAGGACCATGCAAGGGGGACAAAGCAAAGGATACCTAATCAAAATGGAGAGGAAATGATTATGTTGATGTTGACAATCCCAATAGTGGTTCTCAATAAAATTTGAAGGATACAATAAACACTTCGACATGTAAGAGGGAGACGACAACCCGAAGCACTCAATCATCAAGGGAAAGACATAGTAGGCAAATAAAGGATGGTAACATGTTAGTTTCATGACGAGCGCCCTAACGATAGTGTTTAAGGGACCTATTGTAGACAAGCTTGGAGGCAACCTCTAGGCTTTGTTGGATTTTGACAAGAATGTAATGAAGGCTGCCTACACATATCTTACAATAATAATTAGACGAACATATTTAATAGCATGCCAGTCTTTATGTGCACCAAGTGGTTAGATAATTTTCAAAAGTAAAGGTATTTACAATCCCCAAATAACTAAAAATTAGTTCAAATTTTACTGCTTCCATTAGATGGTAGGGTTGCCTGGATGACATATAGCTTAGTGCATATGTCAAATTTTAGTGGCTACTATGGCCCAAGCAGTTTGATTTTTAATATTTGGTGAAACATATGAACTAAATCACTAGGAACGAATTGTTTATGTTGTTTCGACAAAATTTGGGTATGTATTGTAATATGTTATGTAACTAAACAGTATGTATGTGTTGTAATATGTTATTATTATAATGTTTGATTGAATTTCTCACTATATTTCTAATTCGATAGATTTTTGCACCAAAATTTGTACTAAAATCTGCACATTTATGTAACAATATATATATATATATATATATATATATATATATATATATATATATATATATATATATATATATATATATATATATATATATATATATTCTACTATATTTTTGCTTCTGTAGAATCTGTACCAGAATATATAGAATCTACCCCAATTTTAGCATAAACAACCTAAAAATTTGCAAAATTAGCAGAAACTGCACCAAAATCTACAGAATATGCTAAAAATTTGTATAATCTGCACCCAAAATTTGCATAATCTGCTTAATATGTACCAAAATATGCACCATGATCTACAGAATCTACACTAAAAATTGTATAATCTGTAAAGTCCCTTCTAAAATTATTATTATTAATTATTTATTATTAGTATTATCTTAATTATTTATTTATTAGCACCATTTCCTAGTTATCTAATTAAAATATATTTTCTATTAATTAAATAAATCTATAAATGCTTTATATACAACTAATGTTGCCATATATACATATATATTGTGTTATTATAATTTTATTTGTTTTAGATTTTTTCCTGAATTTATTCATTTATATATATACATATTTATTATTTATATATATGGTAGTTATATATATAGTTATAAAAAACAAAACAAAACAAATAACCTAAAACTTATATGATATTCCCACAGCAAACCCGAGACCACCCTACAAGCTTCGGTTAAGATTTTTTTAATTTTTTTTCTTGAGATTTCAAATTTGAATACATTCCATGTCCAATCCCACTAAGCCCTTCCTTATTAGCACAAATCAATGCTCTATTATTCCTAATCAATACATACTAAGAAAACTAACCTAGGAGTAGTAGCATCCGATCCCCTTCAAATTGTGTTCTTTCTTTAAAGAAACCTACTCCAAAAATCCAAACCTCAAGCCCGACACCCTAACCGCCCAGCAGCCGCCGGAGTAGCCAGAATGGCCGCCCGCACCCCCCGCGCACAGCAGACCGGGAACCCGACCCCCCTACTTTTGGGTATGATTTTTTCTCCTCGCTCCTTCATTTTTTTGATCCGCTTCTTTTGCTTGATTCAAAACATAACCCTCTAGAAACCCTGTCAATTTGATTTTTTTAAATTATTTAAAATGAGGTAGAAATTGACTCAAAGTCGATGAAAAGCTATTGTAAATCGTATTTAAAAATAAGTCCAATCACCCCCTTCGGAAGACCCGTATCTTCTTCCCCAGTTGGCCAAACACAGAACCAATTTCACCAGCATATAGATAACATAACCCCCTTCAAAACCCAGTAATTAGTTTATTTTATTTTGTATTAGAACTGTAGATAAATTAGGTAGAAATCTAAAAAAAATCACGTTTTAGAAAATTGAAATTCACCGATACGGGGTCTGTCCCGACAAACCAGAAAATTCTGTCGTATATTATTTGTATCTAAAGGTGCATATAGTAATCGTGGTCGTGTGAGAGCTGATGAAATTCGAATTAGTCGCGTGTGCAAGATGAATTTGACCTGTATCCGTCAAAAATTACCGTAATGGCCTTTTCTAAAATTTCTCAATTAGTTTGTGCACGTTCGTTGTGTCACAACAAAACATGTGCCATTGGAATGGAAGCATTGCGCTGGTACCGTAACCCAAGTTTCGTTTGATTCCAAAAATGTTGACCACAACGTCGTTTTGCTAGCCCCGCGATCCGACTCAGCAGGCAATTTTGTGATCGGCTCATCAGAATCCAATTTTGGATATACCGTTGAGTTTGTATCGTCATTCTGGGATCGTTAAATATATAGTTTACTGATTTTGTTGAACTTTAATCCTGGCATATTTTTTAGTACAAAGTGGGCCACCTATGGATTCCGTTTTGACCTGAAACTGTCGTTTTTGCACTGAGTCCAAATTGGACTTGTGGGTAGTCTATTATGACTATTTTACTCATTTTGAAAATATTGATAATGTTATTTTCAGCATCAGGAGATGTTTATTCGTATTATATGTTCTCGGCAGCTATTGACTTGCTGAGTTCACTACCTGGACGTTGTCTAACCACCATTCAGGATCCAGTCAAGTATACATTATTGTGTTTATAGTGTTTACTCTTTATTTACAATATTTACTTGTATATTTTCTTATTGATTACATTCTAGATTGTATAAACTACGCGTCCAAGCTATACTTGGTTGCAAGCATCTAGATTAGTCGCTCTTGTGACTTGTACTTATTTTATGCATGTGAACCTAGTTTTAGGGGACTACCTTATGATAGGGGAATATCTTACCTTATGATAGGGTGATATCTTTATATCTCCTTTAGCTATGACACCACATAACACGATTGAGACATATTTCTAGGTGCACGGACTGCGTATTTGGTTGGCAATCAAGTACTTAAGGAACATGTGACGGATAGAAAATATAACTATTGTGATTAGTGTATTAGAGACTATAACAGTTACAAACTGGACATGTTGTGTATTGTCACTCCTCGTTTCCAATATACGTATTTGGAGCATAATAATTTTTCTTGCTAGCGTAGTTATATGTTGTAGAGAGACTAGACCCATTCTATGGTTCACTGGGCGCTTGGGTTATTTGTTTGGTTTGGTTTTATCATGAGTTGAACCCATGGTCCAAACCTCAAATCCTCCATATATAACCCAACTTCACTCTCTCTCTCTCCTCTCATTTTTTCTCTTTCATTCTCTTTCTTAGGCTTTTCTCTCCCCCTCCATAGGCAAGTACATCTTGCAAGAAATAGAGAAAATATTTATATTTTTGTTCCATTATGTTTCTTATATGATTCTACATGCATTTAGAACTTGGTATTTTTGGATTTGGTGGATGGATTAGTGTAGATCTAAGTTTTAAGTTTTAGGGTTTTCTTTGTGTTCTTTAGTGTTCTTGTGTTTTGATCTCTTAAAACTTAATATTTTCAAAAACTCCTTGTTCTATGTTGATGAGCACTTAATTTTGAGTAGTTTAGAACTTTACTTTGCTGGATTTGGACATTATTTGAGGTTTCTATGGAAGAAACAAAATATCATTTTTGAGCTTTTGGCCATGGCCGAAAAGCTGTTGTTAGGTAGAGACGAAGGAGTGCTATGCGGCACGAAGTGATATGCGGCCTGGACTTCTTGTCTCGAGTCAGCATGTGGCCAACCTTGTTGGACGCATGACTGAATTTGCCATGCGCCCTTAGCCAAGTGCATGAACTTGAACGAATAAAATTTTACTAAGTCCAAAAAGATTTCATGCGGCCAAGTGTGCATGCTGTCACTACCACATTTTTTAGAAAAGTATATTTTGGTCATTTCATAATTAATTAAATATTATTCATGTTGTATAATTATTTATTATATTATTTAATTATTGTTAGATATTAGTTTATTATTTTGGACTTGTGTTAGTGGACCTAACTAGTTTAGATTAGATCCATGGACCAACATTTATATTTAGTTAGAATTGAGCCCAATTAGAAGCTCATTCATTAGGAGGATGAATAATTAAATTAAACTCATTCGACTAGAACCTTCCCTCCTTAATTATTTTTTCATGAGAGGCCCCAAGGGGTAAATTAGTCATTTCATAGTAGCTTGGAGAAGGGGCTAAGGGGGCCGACCATTTAAAAGATGGAGGGATTTCTCTCTCCTCTTTTTCATTACAATTCTAGATCGAGAATTCCCTCTTCCCAATTTCATCATTTCCACACCAAATTTCTTTCCAATTTTCTTTCCAAATCACCATTGGAGACTAGTAGAGCAAGGATCTACAAGGAGGAAGCAATGATCTACAAAGAGGAGCAAGGACCTACAAGTTGAAGGCTAATTTTACCAAATTTGGAGGTTGTATTGGAAATCCATCTCCCAATAGGTACAATTTAGTTTTTCCTCTTTGTGTACACTCTAAATCTATATTTTAATCATTAGGAACCACCATATATGCTAAGTCTACCCATAGAAATTGGAATTAGGTTCATAGACGGCCTATGGAGAAAGTTATGTGTTATTTTGTGTCAATTTTGGGAGAATTCTGAAATTGACATATGTTTGATTATGTGTGGCTAGTGTCATGTCCACAATTGGATACGTGTAGGCCGTATCTCGACAATTTGGAGATACGGATTGATTTGGAGTTTTTTCTACAACACGGGACTTGTGTATGTCATATTTTGATACGGACACGTAGATGAGTATTTGAATCTTCGTATTGTTCATATATACTATTTTAGACTTGCTCGTGTCCTTCGGGGTACGTTTAGTCTTGTGGTGGACTCGTATCGCAAGTGTATCATAGATCTAGTGTGATACGGGTGCGATGCACTCCACGTGTTTATTGTATTATATTTCTATATTTAATTTATATTGTTTATAGGTACTGGTGATATATGTATCCCTATGTGTGTGTGTGTGTGTGTGTGTGTGTGTGTGTGTGTGTGTGTGTATAAACATAACACACACACACACACACACATAGATATATATGTGTGTGTGTGTGTGTTATGTTTATATATATCTATGTGTTATGTTTATATATATATATATATATATATATATATATATATATATATATATATATATATATATATATATATATATATATATAAACAACACACACACACACACATATTATATATATATATATATATATATATATATGTGTGTGTGTGTGTGTGTGTGTGTGTGTGTGTCTGTGTGTGTGTGTGTGTGTGTGTGTGTGTGGAGTTGTGCATGTGTATATAGTTGTATAGATAGTGTATTGATATGTATATATAGATGGTTGTATGTGCTAGGGAGGGGGTCGGGCACTGAATGGAAGGGCAACAGCCATTTACAGTGCATTCAGTTAGGAGAGGCATCAAGGAAGTGGGATGCAGTGATCAACTGAAGAGCTTTCAGCTCAGCAACTTCAGTTTGCAGTGTGCAACATGCTCGGGCATCACTGCAGCAACCCAGCAGCAAGAGCCCGCAGCTACCAGTGCAGCAAAGCAGTGCATCAGTTATAAACTGTGCAGGCAGCTACAAGCATGAGTAGTGTAGAGTTTGTAGTTTGCAGCAACTAGGCAGCAAGCAGTTTGCAGTGTCCAAGCAGAAAAGAGCAATTTTAGCATACTGCAGTGTGCAGCCATCAACCTGCCGAGAAATGAGCAGCAGCAACTGCACATCATCACAACTACAGCAAGTCTCAGCATGCATAAACAGCAGGAGCATTGTTTCAGAATATGCATACAGCAAGGTAAGAGGTTAGCAGTTAGTTAAGGTATGGTTTAGCCGTTAGGTAGTGGTTCAGTAGTTAGTTTGTTAAGGTTAGCTAGTCCATTGTTAAGTAGCTATAGATAGATATATTATTAGCTAATAAATTATATATATATATATATATATATATATATATATATATATATATATATATATATATATATATATATATATATATATATATATATATATATATATATATATATATATATCCTTATTAGACTAATAACTATTTGTATATATGTATATAAGTATTGTATCTATGTATGGATATGTATTGATGGTAAGTTAGTATGTATTATTTGTATATATATATTGTATGTTCGGTAATTAGTAGTATTGTAATAGTTTAGTTATGTTAGCATATAGTTTAGTGTATGGGTATTTGCTATAAATATATATTAGGATTTGAATTACCTTGTGATACCAAGGTAATGTCAAGGTATCGGTCGATACTCAAGGTATTGGATTTGAGTATCAAGAAGGGGGTGTAGTGGTGCGATACTGAATTAGTTCAAGGCCAAGGTATCCAATTTGCATTAGTTAGCTTAGATACTATATGTATTATCTTATATATATATATATATATATATATATATATATATAAGATATATATATATATATATATATATATATATATATATATATATATAAGTATATTATATCTAATTTCTTGCGTATCTTATGATACGGTGTCTTAGTATCCTAGTTTAGCTATTGTGGCCTAGTTACATAGTGTATGGACCCAATATCCTAGAATTAGACTCATACAACCTAGAAATAGCTAGTTTAACCAAGTTTGACTAGTTTGACTTAGAGTTGACCTAGTTTGACTATTTTGACTTAGAAATGGCTCTTTGACCTAGAGGTTGACCAATTTAACTTATTTTTATTCCAAAATCTTGTATTGATATTATATTCCCTATCTAGGTCTTCGAGGCACCGTACTGGACATATGTGATACTGTGCATCGGATTCCAAGCGAGTACATTATCTTATAGTTTCTCATTTATGATATCCTCTATGTCTCTTGTATCTAGTGTAGATATCCTTGATTTTTTGACACGATGGTTACACAATTGGTATATTCGGATCTCGTCATGAGATATTATTCCTTGTATGTATGGTATATCTTGTGCAAGCCTTGTTTTCTTGTTCTTCTTGTACATGTACAGACACTGATTCTCGGGGAGACTTGCTACCTTCCTAGAGAATCCCGTGTCATGACGTACCATGGTTGGATCCACTATACCATTCGGGGGCGGGGAGTATTTAGTGTAGATATGTGATCATACCCTCCTTGTGCATGTCTTGTTCCTTGTGAGTGTTGGTCATACACCGCACGTATGATTAACCAGGCCCTCATCCTTGTACAAGTTTCCAAGCCGATCACATGTTAAAGCTAGTACTCACTCACTTAGTCATTAATATTCTTGTTTATTGCCATATTGTTCATTCTTGTATTTATTTCAGTATTTTTTTATTGTATATCTCTTGTATCTATATATTGCATCTTGTATATTTTACATCTATTTACGGTTACATAGTTTATATCATTTATTAGACCTACTATTAGAGATGTACTCTGCTCCTTTCCTGACTGAATATATTTTTCCCAGATGACACTGAGGAGTGGTACCCCACTCATTACGGACCTCAGGATGTTGTGGGCTTAGAGCCAGAGACCTTGGCTCAAGAGGGTCTCATCTCGACTAAGACAGACGACCCAGAACTCATAGCTTCATAGTTAGACTCTTTTGTACTGGATTTGTCTCCAGCATTGTTTAGTTTCTCTGACTCATGTGATATTATTATTTTGACTCTTGAGTTATATTATGACTATTATATTCTTTTATCATATTCGTGCTGATTCCATTTTAGATCTGTGATTGAGTATATTCATATTGTTGGTGGCATATTCATATTGATAGATAGTTTTCCCAAACAGCGTTCTACCGCCGATACTGCGGCATAGGCTGGGCATTGTTCACTACTTGCATCCCTACACCGGGTGCGGGTCGTGATACATGCGGCCCAGAGGAGCATGCAGCCTAGTCGACCATGCGGCCAGGAGCAATGCGTCCCACTCCTTCTGAAAACATAACTTCTAACTGACTCGGCACGACTTTTCATAATTTGTCTTTTCTTCTGATACACTTTTATTGTTTGTCACATCAGTCGATCACTTTTCTGACTTGACTTGACTTACATTTATTGTTTGTCATATCATACGTTTCCCGAAGATTAAACTTTGCTCTGTCTATGCGGCCTTGACTTTATGCTACCTTGACCCTATGCGGCCTCGATGTTATGCGGCACCTTGCTATGCGCCTTTGCTCCTATGCATATATTATTTCTTACTCACTTTGACACATGTTTGGTTTAATATTTCTGTTTGATTAAATTATTATGATATTATGTGTTAACATAGAAATGACTTGTATGAATCAGATGTGACTATGTGATAAATGACTAAGCACTTGGCATGAACCTGTAGATATGGCCCTACATGTACTTACTTGTTGATTATACTACTTTTCCTAGATTACCTTATCATACATTAGACAAAATAAGGGGCGTAGTTCAACTCGAGGGAGGGTCTGCAATCCCGGTTCTTATTTGGTTTAAGGATTATGGATCTGATCTCGAAGGGTTCTCGTACTACTCTTATTTTATCTGCCGATATAATAAAATGACTAATTATTGTGACCATAATTTGCTTGTCCACAACCTTGATACTAGAACTTGTTCCTGTCCTGACTATTGTATACGTGCTGATACACTTGATCGCACAAAGAGTTATACTCGATATATAGTGAGCCGTCGAGCCACATACACTTTCTATATGACATATATAATTATTTTCTTGCACGGATCTAGTAGTTGGACAGTGACTTTAGCCATGGCTAGATAGTATTGATTGCTGCATCACACTTAGGTGAATCCAGATTTAAATTTAAGAGACAATATGGATTCGTATCAAGAGTACCCGTACTTAAAGTATGACATTTATGGAGGAATATTCATGTGACCATGGCATGAGATTCTAAATCACCTAGGGTTAACTAGACAATTTAATTTGTAGAGCATTGGGAGGGAACGGTATCTCGATATCTTGCATGTCGAACCACCCTAAGTTAGCTGGGAGTAAAGGCTGGCCACCACGGATACTGTATATCATCCGCACTAGTGGAGTGCAATATCTGACTTATTTATAAGACGAGCAAGTATCTTTCCTATAGAAAGCTTGGAACTTCTACTGATTATTAAATTAGCTCTGGGCCCTTATAAGGGACTGGTTTATCATATATTCTTGCTTGTATATCATTGGTTCAGTCATTCCTGCTCTATTATGGCACGATCTGAGGATACATATATATTATATTACTGGGATATCAGAGATCACATATCAAGCCGTAACACATGGTTGGACGTTAAATCTATTTTAGTTAGAGAAGTGGGCCATTGCAGCATGAAAGTTCAACTCATGTTGTTGTTTGGTTATTGTATTGCACTGTTGTGTTACAACGGGACACGAATCGAAGCTACTTGTTATCATTATATTATTTTACTTAATATTGTAATCCCTGTTTGTGTATGGTGCCTTCTGTTGAGTGGAATTAGGGACATAGACTATCGTAGCATGATAGTTTAACTCATGTCCTTGTTTGGTTGTTGGATTGTGCTATTGTGTTACGATAGCATGTGGACTGAAACTACGACGCAGAGTTATTCTAGCTTGACCATAATCAAGGGACATATTCTATCTTAATATGATGTGGCACTTCCTGCCCTTGTTTGGTGAAGGGGTGTCGTATCATATCATGGATGGGACATATGCCATTGATTATGGGTTTAAGCATCTCATGCTATAGAACTGATTTTGTTTCTTTATTTCATAATTTCTTTGTGGTACTTGCTATTTGGGGTCTGACCCCACTGGTTTTGCATGGCCAGGTTTAGAGCCAGCACCTGAGGATCAAGCGTATCTCTCCCTCACTGATGGCAAGCACCAGAAGGATGGCTGCTGAGGGTCACGAGTGGGTTCCTTTATTCACTACTCTTCTTTTGCAAACTACAATATTTATGGGCGTTTAGCCAACCGGCACCTGTTAGTCGGATAATCTGGACACTAGTTCCCTAAATGACATATAATATATTCAGACTACAGCTGACTCACTATCATGTATACTTTGTTTTTGTATCTGACATATCTCTTGTATTTGTTAGATCTCTATAATATTCTGATGCGGCATTGGGGACGCCTTACTGCTTATTCTGAAATATTCTATATTATTGCTACTTGTTTTAATGATTGAGATATAGAAGTTGTTGACCCTATAAGACTTGATTGTAGTATACACCCCCTTGTCTCTAGACAACCTTAACGCATTGTGGGTTGCTTCGATATTCCGCAAGGTGTGGTTGATTGAGTCATTCCCCCGCTCTCCAGTATTCTGGATCTGGGGCATGACATGTATACGACTTGATTAGTCTTGGGAATACGAGGGAGGACAGTCGATAGACGCATGGGAACTTTTACACTTTACTATATCATATGGAACATTATTGATGGTGTAGTTGGTATCATGATACTCTTGGTATCATGATGGTATTGTTATTTGGGAAGAGTATCATAGGTGTCATGGGTTATTGGCTTGAGTGTGACTTATGTGTAGGTGTATCATGAGAAGCATCATGGGTTTGGGGTATTTAGTGTAGGTTGTATATATATATATATATATATATATATATATATATATATATATATATATATATATATATATATATATATATATATATATATATATATATATATATGTGTGTGTGTGTGTGTGTGTGTGTGTGTGTGTGTGGGCAATGGTTTCAGTCGAAGAGAAAAACTGGGATTGGGATCAGTCATAGTAGGTTGTGCCAGGTGAAGTGGCAAGAAGAGAGAGCTGTAGAGTTGTTGCATTAGAGTGTAGGGGCTGCTTTCAGCCAGCAAGTGCATGTGCAAGGTAGGTTTGAGTGCGGATGAGTAATGATATAAAAAGTTGGCCTCTAGTATTTGTTCAACTCGATGCAATCTATATGTCTTGTGTAGACAAAAGGGTTCTAGTCTTAGATGAGTGTTTGGCCTATCATATTCAGTCGGAGCTCCCATGCATATTATAATGTCTTCTAAATTACAGAATTAAGAGCTTAGAACTACCCTTGCATCAGTTATGAGTTTATTATAGTATACATATCTCGTATTGTTTTATCTTCCTATGTCCCCTGAGGACCCAGTTCCCTTCCAGGTGCAGGTGATCATCAGGAGTACCCCCAGGTGTAAGGAGCTGGACTTGAGACATCACTTGTAGACGAGGAGGTCGACCCTTCCGAGTTTTCCTGATTATCTTTTAATTCTTATCATTTCAGTATTGACTATCGTACTTGGACTTATTTTATTTCATTCAATGAGACTGGATTATTTCTATTCATTTTAGTTTATTATAGTCGTTGGCAGTGGATTTGTCTCCACCTGACTATCTACTTTGCTTGATGGATACTTCTAGACTTTATCATTGCTTCTTTCTTATCAGTTCATTATCTTTATTATTTTGGATGAGATTAGATTATTATTGTGACCATTGTTTCTATTGTGAGCTGGAGTTCATCTACAGCTTAGGTATCATTCATAGGTTCCATAGATTGGAGTAACTTACGTATGCATGCTTGTTGGCATCGTCCTGTTCTAGTTCCTATGTATTTGGGATTGGGGCATGATATATTTTTGGTGGCCTATACAGGTCATGAAATTATTTTTTCGGTTACGTTACTGTATCGAGCATGCCTGAATATAGTTTTAAAGTATATGATCTCATCCATCTACTTGACTATATTTTTTTGAATTCACTTCGAACTCTCATTTGATTGCTTGTTTGCATCCAGCTTGATTATGTTCTATTGAGATAAAGCTCCGAAGTTGATACATCGCCTCTCTTGCCATTACCCCGAGTGAGGCAGCAACTCAAGAGGAGCAGGTTTCCCCGCAGCACCAGTTAATTTCCCCAACTACTCATCAGCGGGGATAATCATTACGTCCAGAGATGTAGATACCACCTCTTCAGCAGCAACACCAGGTTATTGGACCACAGATTGGTTAACCTAGATATCAGGCAGGTGTACTCAGGGAGGGTACATGCTACTACCATAGTTTGTACCGTATTTTGCTTAACAGATGTCGTATGCACCTCCCCAGCAGCCAGCTCCAACTATGGATGGGACACAAATATTCCAATTCTTTCAGGGGATGATGTAGACTCATTGGCAGCAAAATGATCTTATGTGGTAGAGTTTAAACCAGCGACAAGGAGGAACTATAGACAAGTTTTGTCAGATGAACCCTCCACCTTTTAAGGGTACTAAGAACCCCAATAAGGTCATTGCTTGGTTAGTGAAGACGAAGAACATGCTTGAGGCTTCGAAGCTACCGAAGGAGAAGTGGGTAGCAACTATTCGACTATAGGTAGAGGATCTGGCACATCATTGGTGAGCAGGCAAGGAAAGCTGCCACGCTCCAGTCCCAAAATATAAGAGAAGAGCCACGTGGCAATAGCCAGCTGATACAGTCTAGGATAGATTTTTTAATTTAATGGATCCATCTATATGTACTATATTGTAGAAGTACTAAAGGCAACACATAATATACGCATGATAAGTAGGAAGTCTAAACTCATCCATGACATAATAAAGGAAGATAAAAGTCTGACAACATAGAGAATCTGAATACAAAGTACAACTGAACAGAGTCTGGTGGGAACAAACCCACAAATATAAAACTATAATTAAATACTGAAAGGAAAGCACAATGAACTGAAAGATAACTAGGCTCAAGTATTTGCTAACTAGATAAGATACTCCAATACAAGAAAGCAACCTACCACAAGTTAAGAAAACTCCTCTGGAAGCACCTCGAGATCCTCAGCAACAAATTTGGGCTCTAGTCCCAGCCAGTACACCATCGGGTATAAATGCTCGTCCGGATCTGAAAAGGAACCAGGTCCTCAGAGGGATGTAACAAGATACAAAATGTACATGCAATAACGTAAATACTGTATAAACATAAAGGATGAAGTAACTAACTAAGTGAATGCACTTTGAAGACAACCTTGGTGTGTATCAGTAGGTCAAGGTAGGTGACTGGCATAGCTCAAAGCTAGGTGCCATAAATATATATGCTACCATATATCATCAATCGACATAGCTCAGAGCTAGCGACCATCGCCTGATATACTGATTAACATTTATGCCTATAACCGGGTAACAAAAACTATGTTATAACCCCGTAGTTTCCTCCAAAGGCTAAGTTAGACAAGTGTCTGTCCCATAAGCCTACTAATTGTATTCCCTGCCCAATGCCAATGTATAAGTTGTGAATACGACGTGGACATTTCGTAACTATAATGCAAGTCATAATAAACTAAAACTAAATCAACTATGAGATATATTGACACACGAGCTAGTCGTACCAGTAGCTAATCGAGTGTGTAAGTCTGCATCCTAACATGAACTCACTCTGTGTCATAAAATGATTTATTTCAAGGCCTTGGAGATATAATGATAACTCCACAACTTCAGGTACGTCCACTAGAAACTAGGTCTATACACAAGTCTAAACATCGACGCCTTCATCGACTGCACCCGAGGCATTCTCAGAAGTGCATATATAGATTATAAAATGAGCATAAGCATATGAAGAATACTAAATAAAATTTAAACATTACAACAAGGCAAGGTATACTTGCATGAATCTCCGAGATGAGAATACAACGATCCTGACCCCGCAACCAAGGTCGAACCATCCTGAAAGCCTATATATATAATAATATAATATTATTCACTATTATAGAGTTTTCTATACATACACAATGTCATTAATTACATACACATATGGTTGTTTATGAAACTAAGGTCTTGTCACAATTAGGAGAAAACTAGCTTTAGAAAATAGGATCTTCCGATCGCCTAACAACTTGTTATCATAAATGTTAAAATATAACCCTAGGTTAACATGATTCATATTTTACTACTCAATATGTGATACTTGTGTTTTTCCTACTAGGTTTAGTCTTAAACAATGTGACTTAGTGATTATACCAAAACCTCATAAAGTGTCAATTTAGTTATAATACTTTCTAGGATTAAGTCTCAAGTTACCAACTAAACCACTAATCATATAAAATCATATTTGCATTATTCCTAAACTATTCCAACACATTAACTCATGTCAGAATTAGAAAGGTTAACTATATTTATTCCTACAACTTGCCAATGTTGGACTAGTTATAACTTGTGATTGTCAACATGTTCGACTTGTCAACTTGACGACTACCAACCCTATATGTATAATTAATATGGTTTCCTAGCATCTCATACTTCATGTTAACATGTTACAACATGTAATCTATTTGTCCAAATCATAATGTAACATACACATATCGTAAATATGTTCTAACAACGTAATTTGGACACGTTCTAGCACAAACTAGGTACTGAAATTTCTGTCACAAACACCTATTGTTGGGCTTGGTAAATCATGTTTGATAAGATTTTTTAGCATGGATTTGAGGTTTTATATAATGGCAAAGGTTTGGTACATAATCATGTATAATTCGAACATAAAATAATAAGTTTAATACATGTAATAGTGTACAAGATTAATATGTTCAAGTTTAATACATGTAATGGTGTACAAGATTAATATGTTCAATTCTAGAATGCAGACTAGAACGGGATCAAAACATAGTTTAAATATGGTTAATCATGATTCTAACTTGGTTCCTACATATGATAATGAGGGGGGTAGATGTAGGTACATATACATGGGGGTTTCATGTGTTCGTGGGTGTGTTTAGCATTGTTAAACTTGGTTTTTCATATTTTAATTAAGATTTTTACCTATGTCATCGAAGTTTCTACTTGGTCCTTAAGTTTCTTGACATAAAATGAAAGAAAAAGTAGGTTACATACCTCCTTTGCGCAAGTGGATAGTGGTACTTTTTGAATGATTTGAGCAGCGCAGTTGGTTGTTTGACAACGACTACGAAAGAATAATGGAAGGAAAACATGGAAGAATATGTAAGGAACTAAGAAAGAGGGTTGTAGGTGTAGGGGGAAAGAAGATTTGAAAGTACTTACCACTTAATTTGATGTGTGTTCAATAGTTTATGCACAGAATTTTCAGCATAAACTATGAGGGTTTCGGTCGGAAGTAGGCGAGGAAGGAGAGGGAAAATATGGAGAAAAATGCATAGAAATGAAGTATAGTCTATAAGAGATGGAAAAGAGGGGGTAATGGCTTGATTTAAGGGTTGCTTGGAGAGGTAAGAAGGTAGTTTTGCAAACTAGCAAGAGGATGAAGCCCCCCCCCCCAACCCGTGAACAACACAGCTTGGGTGTGTTGCTGTCCACAACTGTTTGGTGCATTGTTTGGGTCCATGAATGACTTAGTTTGGGTCCCCTCACACCCATGTACATAAGGATCAAGTTTGCGTTTGATTTGGTTTTGTTTGGATTGGTTTTTCTAGCCTAATCTAACCAACTAGCTCAACTATACTAGGTAGAATTTGAACCAACATGTCAAGCACCTATTCTAGTCCTAACATAGGTCGCACAATTCAATGTCTAATAGTATCACTAATATATATATATATATATATATATATATATATATATATATATATATATATATATATATCTATATATATATATACCTTTAGCTAGTTTAATATGAAATATTAAAATTTAGGGGTGGGGTTTACATCATTCCCTACTTCATCCCCAAAATTAAGAATAATGGCAAAAGAGAATGATAAGAACATAATGTTAAAGGTATCGAAAATGCAGTACGTAAATTTGTACATTGGTATAAATTCCTGTTCCAAAATTTGGGTTTTTTGTTTCTCAGTTCCCTTTAGTAAATAGAAAAAAAAAAACCTTAGAAAATTAAATAATATATTAAATTTACTCTTAAATAATAAGTTGGTTAGTGATATACGTTGATTAAATAATTGTTGGCTAAGTAAGCTACAAAGATAATAATTGTTAATAGCACTATAGTTATAAATCTAGTATAAAATAATGTAACAGTTATATCTTTAATTAAAATAGATAAATAGATAGAAAGATAAGATGAACAAACAAATAAATTTTGGGTTTTTTTGTTTCACAGTTCCCTTTAGTAAATAGAAAAAAAATCCTTAGAAAATTAAATAGTATATTAAATTTACTCTTAAATAATAAGTTAGTTATATACGTTGATTAAATCATTATTGGCTAAGTAAGCTACAAAGATAATAATCGTTAATAGCACTATAGTTATAAATCTAGTATAAAATAATGTAACAGTTATATCTTTAATTAAAATAGATAAATAGATAGAAAGATAAGATAAAAAAAAATTACCGAACTCGAGTGACTCTTGGGGTTACCAAGGAGAGGTATAAGACCTCGGTTGGATGGCAGAATGTCAGTAGATCGAGCCACAGGGGCGTATTATTCCTTCTATTTATAAATAGTGTGATACGTCGGATCCCGTACGTTATTTCGAAAAGTCAAAAATAAAATTAATAAAATAAAATAAAATTGAATAGAATATAGAAAATAGAAAATAGAAGAGCAAATAAGCATATGGACATATATGGTTATCTGTGATAAACATATAGCTAAAAGATATGGTTAAACTTTTAAACAAAATTCCTATTGAACTCAATCTATTCAGCTGTGCCGAATCTTTCTTCCCCTTCTCTCTCCAGACCATATATAAATATATAATTGAATGTAAATCTCTCTCTCTCTCTCTCTCTCTCTCTCTCTCTCTCTCTTCATCTCCAACTATAAACATAACCAAAGATTAGCCCCTCCCCTGATACTCCCCGCTTGGACTTCATCAACCATGCTCGCCCAAGCCTTACTGATGACTGAGCTCCTTCTTCATCAAACCTGGAGCCCGTGTGCACTCCCGACCATGCCGCGATACCTTGACCAACCGTCCAGTCGCCGCGTTGACTCACGCGCGAGTGCGCTTATTGACTCGTCCCGTCATGACCCCTCTTATTCCTCCAGTCCACCGAGCCGACCGACTTGGCCATCGCTGCCTTGGCAGTCTCAACGAGCCACTATTCCTCTTTGACCTCTCTCGATGGATGCGGTCGTCACGCACTCTGACCCCATCAGACGGAGTCGTGCCGTGTTCACGTGCATTCCCGACAAGTTGCCGCACTCCCTCATGGAGATTTGTCGACCCGGTTGTGCGCGAATCATTGCCGAGGAGGCGGAGAACTGCGGGACTCACCGTGCGACGACTCGTCAAAACCTCTTCCTTGACAATATAGCGGCATGTTGGTGGCCGACCCACCTTCCCGAAGCCACTGTAAACAAGATGAAGAACCATAACAGAGCATTTGATGAACCTCTCTGAAGACTTAACATGTAATAAAATTCTCACCCAAACCCCTCTACTTTTTCTTTATTACAAAAAGTTCAATATAGATATATTATAAAATAGTTAGGTGTAATACTTGATATATAAGTATTAAGATTCAGGTATATTCCCAAAATTATAGAATAGAGGTAGAATTAGCTAGAAAGCATATGTAATAGCCATGTATAGCTATATATGTCTAAATAAATAGATAATGAATAAATAATAAGAACATACAAACTTAAGGGTAATAAATAATTATAATCTTGCTTGCTTTACATGAGTCTTTGGGATTTATGTTAGGCTTGAGATCAGGCCATATGGCATCTGCAAACTCAACAATATTTGGCGACAACTCCAGGTAAGTATACCTTACTAAGTTTTTAAATTCATGTAGCATGTTTAATTAGTTTAATTTACTGATTTTTAGATGACATATATTGTTCCCTTTTGATTCACACGATGACAGTTTTAGAATTTATTCTTGATAGTACTTAATTAGAAATACTTGTCATAGACCATGTATTAGTTTGGATAGCAATGGATTGTATAAACCCATGTGAGTGTTAGACACGCGAGACGATTATAAACACATGGATTATTTTCTTCTCTGCTTTCGATATTCCTAACCATATGGCCACTAAGGTCGGGTTATCGTTTTGTGACCCTATGACCACTAAGGTCGGGTTATTTGTTCACCCTGTGGCCACTAAATCCCGGTGAGTATTTTCTTATCCGTGGTTTACTTACGATCTACGGTGTTTGTATCCCGTCGTATTCTGCAGTTCATGTGTAGTTAGTTGTTCTCTTTCATATATAATTATAGTATAGGTTTTGCCTTAGTTATTTTTCTGACTGCACCTGTTCATTTTAAATGCTATATTTGATAAACTTTGCATGCTTTTATTGTATCTTGTGACGTCCCTTTGAGGACCTGGATATGGATTTTGTCCCTAGGCGTAGAAGATCACGACTATTCGCAGGAGTACGGACTAGGACCTGCTACCGAGGAGCTCGTTCCCTTCGAGCCTTTTGATTCATTTAGTTGATGTACCCTTTAGTTGATACAATCTTTTTATTATTTTATTTTAGTTGGAGGTCGTAATCTATTCTTAATCTAGTCGGGTAGTGGATTTGTCTCCACCCGACTATTATTTCTTGGATTATCTTCGTACCTCATTATTTGATCTTTTATTTGTATTTTTTTATGACTTTTATGGATGAGATTTAGCTATGCCCAGTGACTTTTGACAATTATATACCACTTATGAGCTGGAGTTCATATACAACTTAAGTATGTATTCTTAGGCTTTATATATTGGAGCAGCCTACGTATACATAATGATGGCATGGTTGCGTATCCTGGTCCTACGTATTTTGGGACTGGACATGGCATATTTTTGTTGTGGCCGATGCTAGTCGAAAATATATTATTCCTGTTACGTTACTGTACCGAACAAGCCTGCAATTAGGATTAGTGCATAGGATCTCATCCACATATTTAATCACCTTTCTTAATTCCATTTTTGAACTCTTATTTGACTGCTTGACTTGCATCTTGCTTGATCCTTTTCTAACGTAAATTTGATTTTTTTGTGCTTAATAGAGGTTAAAAAATGACTAGTACTCTCATAGGTCAATTAAATTGTTAGGTGGATTATTTTGGTAACTAAGGATGCATTAGAGGGATTTAATTTATGTTATGAACACCTTAACTTTTTTTCGAGGATTAATGAACATGATTGAATAATTTGAGAAAATTTTCCTTAAAGGGATAGTCTTATACGATAGATTGATAAATTCTAAGTTGGATAGAAGTGACTCACCTGGAGCATGATGCTTCCATGCAATACGAACTAGAGGAATAGTTTTTCCTCGCAAGACTTTCTTTCTCCGATACAGAATCTCTATTGGTTGCTCTTCATAGAATAGACTCGGCCCGACAGTGATCTTTGAGTTATCCAGTACGTGACTAGTATCTGACACATACCTCCTCAGCAGAGATACGTAAAACATATCATATATACCCTCCAAGGTCTATGGAAAGGTAACATGTAGGCAACTTCTCCAATCCGCTCTAGCATGTCGAAAGGTCCGATGTACCTCGGACTCAGCTTTCCTTTACCTCCAAATATGATAGTACCCTTAGTAGGAGAGATCTTCAGAAATACATGGTCACCTTCCTTCAACTCTAGAGGTCGAGGATACAAATCAGCCTACTATCTTTCCCTGTCTTATGCCACTCGTAGGTGCCCCTGAATATGCTTCACTTTCTCCACAGTACGAACCACCAGCTCTGGCCCAATAATTTATCTCTCCCCCATATTACTCCAGCATACAAGGAGCGACACTTCCTACCATACAATGCCTCGAAAGGAGCCATATGTATGCTCGTCTGATAACTGTTGTTATAGAAAAACTCCACCATATGCAAATAACCCTCCCATGATCCACCAAAGTCAAGCATACACGCCAAAAATATATTCTCCAAGGTCTATATAGGCGCTCGGACTGCCTATCTGTCTAGGGATGATAAGATGTGTTGAACTTCAGGCAAGTTCCTAGGATCTCCTGTATACTCCGCCAAAAGTGTGACGTAAATCTTGAATCCTTATCAAATACTATACTGCCTAGTACTCTATGCAACCTCACTATCTGCTTCATGTACATCTGAGCTAGGGCCTCAGTCGTATGACCAACTCTGAAGGGAAAGAAATATGCTGCCTTGGTAAGTCGATCCACGATCACCCACACTTCATCCCGACCACTCAATCTTCTCAGGAATTCCATGACGAAGTCCATGGTGATGTGCTCCCATTTCCACTCAGGTATCGAAAGAGGTTGTAGTAACCCTGTTGTTCGCTGATGTTTAGACTTGACTTGATGACACACCAGATACTTTACCATGAAGCGAGCTACTTCCCTTTTCATGCCATGCCACCAGAAATGCTGCCTCAGATCTCTGTACATCTTCTTGCCACCCGGATGGATTGAGTAAGCAGAACTATGTCCCTCCGCCATTAATTCTTGTCGGAGCTATCCTTTAGGAACATAAATACAGTCTCTACACCTCAAAGTTCTTTCCTCATGTATCTGCAATCTAATCTGCATAACAGCCTTAGTTCTCTCTTGTAATCGCTGGAATCTTGCATCCATAGGCAAGGGTGCCTTGATCCTCTCCATCGATGATGACTGGACCTGAAGGTTTGCCATTTGTCCAACTTTTCTTGGCAGAATCACCTCACTGAATCAAACATACACTTGAGGATGGTCGATTCTTTTAAGAGAGTGTTAAAAATGTCCCTTCTAGTCGAATATTGTGACTCGTGCTGGGGTATATCTCTACATATTTACTAGTTCATAATGTTCCCATCATGACCTATACCTTCATAAATCGATTTCAAGATGTCGGAGGTAATTACCCTCCTAGTGATGTGAAGGTGGACGGCTATATTTCTTTTAGCAAAAATCATCAATGGTGGAGAATTTGACCAATTTGATATTGACCAAGTTTGAAATAGACTTGAAGCGACTCGGGCTTTATTATGTCGTCTGATGAACATACTATAGGATCAAGTTGATTCTTCCACACTTCCTCAGAGTCTTAGAGCTATACAATATCATGACTTACTATATTCACACCAACAAGCAAGCTAGGTTTCACTCTTCATGAGATGCATGAGGTCTCTCAACTCCTTTATGGGGAAGAAGATTACGATGAATGTCCCATGTGACAAAGAATTGATGAAGTGGAAGAAAGGCAATCCTGAGCTTTATGAAACATACAGGGAGCTTATATGTTATTTTCATATCTGCCATCAACTTTATTCTTCGAAAGGGAGCTCTGTTGTAAGGACCGCGAAGTGGCTTGAATATTTGTTTGAATATTTTTCATCCACTCACAGAGTGGACTACCACCTGGTCTCTGTTGTGGGTCTTGACATTGTTAAAGAGAGATCAGACATTGCCAACATAGGAATATGACCTTGAAAGATTCCTTAGGATGTTTACCAGCGAGGACTTGCTTAGCCAGTGCACACATGCATGCTCTATATATCCATTATCTCATAAGGCTACATAAGCTAGTTATATTTCACTATGATTGAGGAAATGTGTGGTTCCAAGAGGACCCGAGGACCATTTAGAAAGGGCACTTTTGTTCCCGGTCATAAAGATAGCCTTCGACTTTCCAATAGCTTTTCTCCTTGCCATGGTGAGTTGTCTACACCATGGACTCCAGACTGCTGCTCGTGTCTTGGAGATGAATCCAAATTCTAGAAACTTCCCGAGAGTTAAGATGCTTTATACCTACTTGATAGGGTGGTTGATCTTACACCACCCAGCTCTTATGACTCAAGATATGGTAGGATTGTCTGATAGGAGCAAACCATTCATCTTTAAATATGAGAAGTCTCACTAGGTCCATTCGATCCATCCATATGTCAAGAAAGTGCTACAGAAGCCAGCATAATTATATAAACTTTTAAGGTACTTCCTGAAGGCTCGCTAATTGAACCCTAGGGAGATATTGACGGATGGAGGCAAGAACTGTTCTACCCTATCCATAAGGGCCATTCACTTGCTGCTTTCAATTCATCTGTCTCATTTGGTTATGAGGACCGGAATAATAATTTTTTGGAGCCTAATTTCTTGAGTCGCTGTCATGCCCCGATCTTTTGCAGGATCGATCGCCCTCGCTGGACACGAATCACCGTGTCAGTGTTCCCGCGGTACAATTATTTCTATCAGGACATGATGCCACACGAGCATGGAGTTGCGCCCGTACGAGGCAAATACTGAAACAGTTGTTGATAACTAGTTCATAGAGTCATCATAGCAGAAACATAGAATAAACACATGTATTGAATCCAAAACAAGCTCTTTATTGATATGAAGTAAATATTACAAGCGGCGCTAGACCGAGATTATTAGTCGCTCATGCTCTCTCTTTCTCTCTCTCTCTCTCTCTCTCTCTCTTTATAATGAATATGCCCTTATGCTTACAACTGAATCAAACACTCTGGATGATGATGTTCCCAAATATTACGTCTCATATATGTGAGCTCCAGGTCCGTGCGCCACGCTCCAAGACGCCAAGTGTGGTCCAGCACCTTGATGTGTGAAGCAATCTCGGAATCCGTGCATATTCTTCTGCACCTTATATGCAGTATGGTTGGGTACCAGTACATTGAATGCACTGGTGGGGAGGCCTCTCGCCCATGCTACAAAATAAAAATATTTATTAGTTATGTGCACCGACTGATTATGTTGTCTTTCTAATCATTGCCTTAGGATCAGTTTTATGGCAATATAATTAAAGTAATACCCGTATCTGAATCAAGAGTGTCATACTATAATTAACTGAGTTCGTCTTACCCTTTCTTACCATTCAGCCTTCCCTGTCATATGCAACAATAAAATCTATAATCTACTAATTAGCAAAGAACATCTATGCAATTCAAGTGTAACAATTGTGTCTCTGCCTTAGACATATTTTACTCGCTCTATGTTATATACCGTGCATCCATTCTAATTGTGCAAAGTTTTATGCATTATGCTCTTCCATGTTACTCCTCTTCTGAATGCGGATCGCCTCTATGCATGCATGAATTATCTATATGAAGGTCACTGGCTCTGTTAGCCATATTGGACATAATCTGAGATGGAACGGCTGCGAGCCTTACTGGGCGTCCTGAACCATCCGACGAGTCAGCTATCTTTTTCAGGTCTGTAGCAAGCCTTGTTGGACGTTCCACACTCCTCTACTAGTACTTCAGCTGGCATATTACCAGGACGACACTAGCATTGTCCTCCCGGGCTGATACTATTTGGATGCCTTAGCAATCATGTCGAGGACTCTTTCTCTATCTGGTGAGCAACCAGTTGTCCGTGACCATGAAACTACTTCACAACTTCCATCCTAGCTGAGAACTTCCTGCTCGATTTCTCTAATCCAAGGACTTCATCTCGATTCAATCTAGCTGAGGACTACACTGGGATCTTTCTTTTTTGTGCAGCTCCCTGATTAGAGACTGCCTCAATGATCTGGATATCCCGAGTACTTTCTTTTATTTTCTTTTCCTGACTCAAAAAGACTACTTATTAGTCATCCTCGTCTATATATAGAAATATGACTTATACTCTATCTCGTGTCATATTTCTTGCAGTATCGTACATCAATATTTTAAACGAGATCTACTTTGTGGCATAACATATGAAACTACTCCATTTGGATCGATACTCTAAGTTATGCACTAGCAAGGTAAAGTTTTCATATTCTATATACAATGATAAAACGGGATTATTCCCTTAGCTATGTGCGTTCATCTCTCTTTTTATTAGCATACAAACGTTATCGCTTAAAAACTAGCATGTATCATCCATTTTCTTAAGTATGCAGCTAAGTAGAGACAGGTTCACTGGAGCCACCCACCTTAGCGATGAATCTCATCGGCCGAGCGAGACTTTGACACGCCTCTGAAAAGTCTAAGTCTGAACTCCATTTGAAGGTCCAAGTCTGAATGCCTTTGTATCGAACGAGTTATCTCGCTGAGAAAGGCAGGTCGGTTCGCTACACTTGTGCCATTTGAATCAGCTTTCAGGTTGAGTGGAGCAGGTCGTTACATAATATACTGCTCAGAACATTCTCGTCCTCGAGACTTCTTGACCAAAATTTGTACTATCACACAACTTCTAAACCAAACTCTATATGTCTCTCCTAACTTCAAAAGATTGTTCAAACATTATATTTATTTATTTCCTCACCTCGTGCTATGTACGCGCTTAGCCAATCTCATCGAATAACTCTATCGTTCAATACAATTAAACTATACTTAACTTAATCATTGCATTCCTGACTCAACTCTATTGTGCCTAGCGCAGGGCTGTATTACTCAATCATGGGGTATTCTATAACTCAATGTATACTAGAAAACTCAGACTTAGGATAAACTTTTCCAATTATTATATTTTATCCATGCGAACCCAAAATATATCCTACCGATCACTCGATGTCGCCTATCGAAACCCAGCGTTATGCCTAAACTCAATCCAGAAATCTTCAAGATTTTAAGTTTGAATCTCAGCTAATCTTCCAATCTCGTCTTGCATCAAGATCTATCTTCAAGACTTCAAGTTCGAATCTTGCTAAGCAAACTTACTATCACCCAAAGTTGTCGCATTGAATTGCCTACATCTTCTGACTCAGCCTTTATTGCACTTTAGCACGGATCTAATTTGCCCAACATGGGGTACGTTCTAATCCTCCGCTTCTTTGGTCCGATCGAACATAACTTCCTATTTATTTTCTTATTCTGTTCTGCACGTGTGCTTAACCATTTTATTGAATAACTCTATCATTCCATTATTGTGTTCCCTGACTAATCTCTTACTACGCCTTAGCGTAGAACTATCTCGTTCACGTGGGACACGGTACAATCTTTCGTTTAAGAAATTCTAGGCTGAGGCTAACTCACTCCAATTGCCATACTCATCCATGTAATTTTAAACATTTTTACTTGTAGCTGCATTCGAGTTATGCATATTGCTAAGTCTGGATTATACCCATATTCAAGGCATCCCCCAAATATGTGTATTTTAACCAAGCTTAGTGATAACGAAGTCGGACATGCTACTCATGAAAAGCTTTCGAATTGTCAATCGTTTCATTACTCGACTAACTGAACTTTGGTTCTTTTAGTCATCGTCTACCCCAATCCCACTCAAATTCAAGTATTGCATTACTAGCAACGTATATTTTCCAAGCAACTATTCAATTTATTATGCCAACTTATCTTGAATATCACCAATTACAATCAAAAGTATCCCGTTCGATAAATCTCCAATACCGTCTTGTTCCTCTCCATCGCATAACCCATCTAATCAATCAATTATCATCCAAGTCCTATCTTTCATTGCATTTATTTCAACACCAACGTCGCTAGCGTACACTCCCAGTTCCAAGTCCTAACTCTAAGTTTTATTGCCCTAGTTCTATCATTTTCTTTAACGATACTCTAAAGTCAGTCACTCCAGTTTAACTCACGGCATAGGATCGTCTGCCTAACCACTAGGTCAGCTTACTAGGTCATAAGTACCGTTCGAGTTTGTAACTTATCGTGCCAATCTGTTGCACGATGCTCGTTCCAAGTTTCTAAGGTCAAACCACTGTTCATTCATAAGGGATATTCTACCCAAGCTTGCATCACTCAGATTTCTATACATCGAGCATAGATCGTTCTACTCTTGTCCACAACATTCAATCCAAAGGATTTAATTTTGTTTCATAAAGTCATTCCTAAGACACATTCGTTCAGCCAAAACCATGATATATTTACGTCGTACGTCAAATCTAGCGATTCTCATAGTCTATCTCCTCAAACACATAATAGAGCCTACATATTTATTCCTTTTTTAGTCTAGACTACTAAGTCATGATTCAATTTTTAACTCTTCGATCCCAATCATAAATTTAAAGTCGTTCAATACGATTCATGTATCCGTTCACGAAACCATCAAACACAATTTTACTTCACATTCTAGAGTCACTAATCCACAAAACACTTTTGATTCACTTGTATCTAGAAACTCGTCTTATCGTGTAAAAGCATAAGTTAAAATGATCCTTCAATTGTCATGCTCCGATCTCTCGCAAGTTCGATCATCCCTGCTAGACGTGAGATCACCACGCTAACGCTCTCGTGGGATAATCGTCATAATCTGGACCTGACACATATGCAAGCAAGGAGTTGCATAAGCACAAGACAGGAATGTCAAACGTTATGGTTATCTTCGAAGCTATCAAGACACATTATCATTATGCTTCGTCTTATCTAAGTTATATATTAATCCATTAAGTCATGTTCATCTTAATAACCATTCATGCCATGATCATAATTCGCCTAACCAAAATGTCCAACTTTAATATTACCGTTTGATCAATTTGTAGTCTACTTCTAACAGTCCACAAAACATTCAAGTTCAAATCCACTAGTCAAAGTCTATTCACCTCTATTACGTTCTATTTTATCGAGTTAGTCTGCATAATCGTCGAACATGTTAGGCCCTGATCTCCCGTGAGTTTGATCATCTCCGCTGGACGTGAAATCACCACGCCAGCGCTCTTGCAAAATAATTATTCTCATCTAGGCCAGATATCGAGTGTTATCTTTCGAATTCGATTCAAGATTAAGTCTATAATCTTCTATCTCAATCATCAAATCACAAATTTGCTAATTTGCATCAATCCATTCTATCTTCTAACTATCGATATTATATAAAATCTTCCAAATTTGAAACCATAACATCCGTACTCAAGCTAAATTCTATCAAGCGATATCCTTCTCGATCTTGATTTTCCATGCGCGCTATCTTCCATCGTGCTAACTCCTGATCGCATCCTCGATTATTCTATCTCAAACTCAAGTTTTAATCTATTTGACTCAATTCAAAATCGCTCGTATAATCCACTAAGTTTTCTCAACCCAGATATTAATTCCAACACTTTGAGTTCCTATCTGATATAAGCCTTATCACTTGTTCAACTCATTCTAACTCGTTCGAATCAAATCTCGCACGATTCTTTCGAATTCGCTTACTTGCTAGGAATTACTTATAGTAAGGCTTCATACAATCATACTATTTTCTGCTAGACTCATTTGCTATCCTAAAATCCATGATTTGTTCGAACATTTCTAAGATGACCAATACACCTCGCAGGGTTCGAGCTATACTCTATGAATCTTTTAAAACTTACCCCATTCTTAAATCGCTTATTCGTTCCTGAGACTATCACATATACCACTCAGGAATTGAGCCATTATATTAACTCCCGAATCATGTTCGCATCATTCACTCGTATATCCAATTCGTTCCTTAGAACTCCAATATGATCTCTATGTGTCGCCTCGATAAATCTTAGTCTCGTATACCTCTACCAATAATCATCCATGCTGCCATATTTTGATTTATACTTATCGACATGAACTACCATCCAAAATATTCCTCAACATCCAAGCATGCTCCTCTATATTCGCCTTAGCGATAATCCGATAACATCTCTATCAATTTGTATTCTAAGTCTAACTTTGTTATTATCCTAACGATACCCAAATCTCATTCACAACCTGCTCACACCAAAGGGTCTAGATGCGCAATACTCAGCACAACCTAGCCGAATGGCTGTGTGCATAACTATCCCATCTTGAACGATATTCTAAGTCTCATACACCAATTTCTAATATCAGCGAAAATCTAATTTGGTTCTCATATAACTTGCTAACCCTAGCACAAGTCTGCTCACATAAGGTCTGACTCAACTCGGCATAAAGGCCATCGCATAACTATCTCGTCTAATAATCCTCCGCACAAATTTTTATAATATTTAGACTCATTATATGAAATATTTATCGAAACATCGAGAGAGAGCGTCTAACACATCATCAATGCACAAGTTTAAAACTGAGAGAATCGATACGAATTCCAAGAACGTAAAGCTGTGCTCTGATACCAATATATCATGCCCCGATCTTCCGCAGGATCGATCACCCCTGTTGGGCACGAATCAACGTGCCAGCGCTCTCACGGGTCTATCGTTCCCATCAGGACGTGATGCCGCGCGAGCCTGGAGTTACGCCCACGCGAGACAATTACCGAAATGGCCGTTGATAACTAGTTTGCAGAGTCGTCATAGCGAAAACATAGAATAAACACAAGTATATAATCCAAAATAAGCTCTTTATTGATATAAAGTGAAGATTACAATCGGCGCTAGACCGAGATTACAAGTCGCTCATGCTCTCTCTCTCTCTCTCTCTCTCTCTCTCTCTTTATAATAAATGTGTCCTTAGGCTTACAACTGAATCAAACACTCTGGATGATGATGTTCCCATATATTACGTCTCATATATGTGAGCTCCAAGTCTGTGCTCCATGCTCCAAGATGCCAAGTGCGGTCCGGCGCCTGATACGTCAAGCGATCTCTGAATCCGTGCGCGTTCTCCCTGCACCTTGCATACAATCTGGTTGAGTATCAATACATTGAACACACTGGTGGAGAGGCCTCTTGCCCACGCCATAAAACAAGCATGTTCATTAGTTATGTGCACCGACTGATTATGTTGTCTTTCTAATCTTTGTCTTAGGATCAGTTTCATGACAATATAATAAAATTAATACCCGTGTCTGAATCAAGAGTGTAGTACTGTAATTAGCTGATTTCGTCTTACCCTTTCTTACCATTCGACATTCTCTGTCATACGCAATAATATAATCAATAATCTACTAAGTAGCAAAGAATATCTATACAATTCAAGTATTATGATTGTGTCTCTGTCTCAGACATATTTTACTCTCTCTATGTTATATATCGTGCATCCATTCTAATTGTGCGAAGTTTTGTGCATTATTCTCTTCCATGTTACTCCTCTTCTGAATGCGGATCGCCGCTATGCATGCATGACTTATCTATATGAAAGTCACTGGCTCTGTTAGCCATATTGGACATAATCTGGGATGGAATGGTTGTCTTTCCAGCTCGGTTGCGAGCCTTACTAGGCGTCCCGAACCATCTCACAAGTCGGCTATCTTTCCAGGTCGGTAGCAAGCCTTGTTGGACGTCCCGCACTCGCCTGCTAGTACTTTAGCTAGCATATTATCAGGACTTCACTGGCATTATCCTCCCTAGCGGACACGATTCAGATGCCTCAGCAATCGTGTCGAGGACTCTTTCTCTACCTGGTGCACAACCAGTTGTCCGTGACTATGCAACTACTTCACCACTTCCATCCTAGCCGAGAAATTTCTGCTCGGTTTCTCTTTTCTGTGGACTTCAGCTCTATTCAATTTAGCCGAGGACTACACTCGAATCTTTCTTCTTTGCGTAGCTCCCTGATTAGAGACTATCTAAGTGATCTGGATATCCCAAGTACTTTCTTTTCTTTTCTTTCCCTGGCTCGGAATGACTACTTGATAGTCTTCCTCGTCTATATATGTAATATGATTTATACTCTATTCTGTGTCATATTTCATGCAGTGTCGTACATCAATATTGTAAATGATATCTACTTTGTGGCATAACATATAAAACTACTCCATTTGGATCGATACTCTAAGTTATGCACTAAGAAGGTAGAGTTTTCATATTCTATACACAATGATAAAGCATGATTATTCCTTTAGTTATGTGCGTTCATATCTCTTTTTATTAGCATGCAAAGGTTATAGCTTAGAACTAGCATGTATCATCCTTTTTCTTAAGTGTACAGCTAAGTAGAGACAGGTTCACCTGAGCCACCCACCTTAGCGATGAATCGTATCGGCCAAGCGAGACTCCGAGCGTGCCTCTGAAAAATCTAAGTATGAACTCCATTTTAAGGTCCAAGCCTGAATGTCTTTGCATCGAACGAGTTATCTCGCTGAGTATGGCAGGTCGGTTCGCTGCACTTGTGCTGTATGAATCGACCATCCGGGTTGAGCAGAGTGGGTCATTATAGTCACTTTGCTAGATAATTTGTCTATGACCAGCTATGTGTGGGTAATCCTCATCGACTTTGTGAAGTACAGGAGTCCTATTAGATAGAGCCAGGGCTTGGGGATATTTATCATGGGTTGTATTTGAACTTGCTTCATTCTGTTGGACCAAACTCCTCTTTTATTTTTAAATCTCGCTTTCACTAATCATTACTGCTCCAACAATCAATTTAAGAAAGGGGTTGATCTTGGTACCAACTTTATGTACAATAGTAGAGACTGGGGAGCCGAGGTCGGAGGCGCAGATAAGGACCCAATTGTGAGAATAGGTAAAGGTTCAATTGACTGAGAGGGGCTTGATTTATCTGTGTTTGATAGAGATTCCTTGACCCAGGATGATGCAGATCTTGACAGTAAACCAGAACCTCTTGTGGACCCAGCCCATCTTGATGCTTTAGAAAAAGAGGTTTGTCTCACCATTAGGATCGAGTCAAGGAAGAAGACAGATGTCACTCATTTAATTCCAACCAAAAGGAAGAGGAAGGCTTCCCGACTTGCTCTATAGTCCCATTAGTGGGATAAAATAGAAGGAAGCCACGGAAGGTGTGCGCGCATAAAACACCCCTTGGTTCAATTCCAAGGCCTTTGTCCATTGACTTCGAAGAAACAGATAGAGTTTTTTCTCCATCTTCAGCATCTCTTGTATGTCCGGGTAGATCGATCCTGGAGACAGAAGTATCCTCTGATTTAGATTTGTTGACTCGACTATCGAGCCCAAGAAGGGTTGAGGCATCGATCTAAGTATTAGTCCCTTCAGCTTCTTTCACTAGGGACATAATTTTAGACCACTCTCTGCATGGACCTTATGTTCCTGAATGTGTACCTAATACTGCACTTGTTGTGATTAGGCATTCCCACTCTGGGTCTGGCTCCGTACCAGCTTTAAGACTTCCTCCCAATGCATAGAAAGATCAGGCTTCAACTATCCAGATACTCCAGGTGGGCTGTCTCATACCTTCGGTCAGTATGACGTCAGATAGTGCTGAGAAATTAAGTATAAACCTTAAACCTCCTACCTCCTTTTCTTTGTTAAAGAGGGTAGAAAATGTCACTACCATATTCCAAAATAGGAGTAATTTTGTCTTTTTATTTATTAATAAGTATTGTGTATACTCATTTTTAAATAATTGCATGATATATATATATATATATATATATATATATATATATATATATATATATATATATATATATATATATATATATATATTATGTTCTTTAATGCATGAGTTAGTAGACTAGACCTAGAAGCCCACTAGATGAACCCCTGACCGAAATATAGGATTATGGATTTTAATTTGTATTATTCGGGGTTAAATATAGAGGATTATAATTAATTATCATGATTTTATTTATTTGTTGTGCCTTACCGTTGCTTCGATATTTGGAGCGCTACCTTAGCTTTTGCCTTCCAATAAATTTTATACCCCTGTCCTAGACGTGCCCGTCTTCCATTCTGACCCTTGAGGAACTCATAAATATGCTCTCTTGTGCTTCATTTTAGTCACACAATATTCGTTACGAATGTTTATTTTTAATTCCAAATAAATCCAACTTTGTATCTTTGTGCATTCCAATCGAAATTGGAGACACAATCTTGATACGTTTTATGCAACCCAAATTATGATAATATTCTATTATGAGTCTTCTATGTCTATGACACTTGTGTCCCACCTAATTTTAATCCCATATACTTCCAGTTAATTTTAGAACACCTTTTACATTAATTTTAATTAAATTTGTGTAAGGACCCAACTTAACCCAAAACTAGACCCAACACCAAACCAAACCCCCACTCACACCCTCAAGACTCATACTAAATACCATACACCCTTTTTAGCTACTATATCACACCAAACATGGTGTTTTCCCTCATCCAATCCCAATTCTTATTTTTGTGCAAATTTTCAATTATTCGGGACTTTATTGCAAAAGTGCAGTGAGGTGTCCACATTCCATTGGACCCAACACATGAAGAAACCCTCCCCTTCACATATGAATTTTCTCCATAATTTTGGAGTATGTAACACTCAACATCCTTCCCCCTCATCAAATCCAAGCCATACATTTCAAACAACACCATCTCTACCCTTTAAATTTTTATATAAAAATAAGCCAAACCCAATCCCAAGGTGTACTTGGGCGGCCCAAATTCCTAGGGCTATATCACCCTACTTTTTTTACATATATATATATATACAACTTTACTCCTTAATATTTTCATCTTCATCAACCCTCACCCATCTAAACCGAAACGCTAGCCACCCTCTTCCCTCCTCCAGTCATCTTTTCCGCAGCCAAGCCCCGCCCCGCCGAACTCCGACAGCAGCGACAAACCACCATCATCATCATCACCATCATTATCATCATCACCATCATCATAACCTTCATCATCATCATCATCATCACCTTCATCATCATCATCATTATCATTATCAACATCATCGTCATCATCACCACCCTCGACGGAGCCCAAGCACCCCCTTCGATCATGCGTACCCCGAGGTTCGAACCTGTCCCCTCTTCTTTCATAGTTGTGTATATATGCTTGTGTTAATGCTATTAGGGATTTGAATTGCTTCATGACAGTTTAGTAACAGAGGACCCTATGTTAGTAAACCAAAACTAGTAGCGTGTGCATGTGTGTTACTAATTAGGTTGATAAATATATTTTATAGGAATTTGATTACTAGTAATATGTACTATGTATTATAGATGTTGAATGGCCATAAATGTTAGTAGTAGGTATCCTGTATTTATATTTGACTGTAATAAATGTATGTTGTATGACCCTAGGCATTAACTGTGGATACCATGTATATGCATATGACCATAAGTGATAATTGTGGGTATCCTGTATTTACATATGACTATGTGACCCTGAGAATTAGTAAGTTGACTGCCTTGTGTATACCGACGTACTGGCTAGACGTGTTAGTGATTGACTGTCTGATTATGCACCGCATTTGAAGACATAACACCCGTGCATTTTGACGCATGTTTGACCCTACTAGTGGACTAGTTAGCACCCTTGCGTAGTTCCGAGCGTAGTATAATTGTGTTTGTGTGCTAGTGTAATGGCTGATGCTGTATTGTATTATATTATTTATATATAGGACCATTGGATTGTTCTGCGAGACTACAGGAGCAGGATATTGGTATTACCAGCTCAGGACCCCAGACGAGTATATTCTCTGATAGTTTCTTCTTTTTGATATCCTCTATATTTATTGTATTTAGTATGGATATCCATATTTTTTGACACGATGGTTACACGGATTGGTATATTCGGATCTCGTCATGAGATATTATTCCTTGTATATGGTGTATCTTGTACAAGTCTTGTTTTATTGATTATATTGTACATGTACAGATACTGATTCTCGGGAAGACTAGCTATCTTCTTGGGAAATCCCGTGCCATAGCGTACCATAGTTGGATCTACTATACCAGTCGGGGTGGAGAGTATTTTAGTGTAGATATGTGATCATACCCATCATATAAAAGTCTTGTTTTCATGTTAGTGTTGGTCCTACACCGCACGTATGACTAACCAGGCCATTATTCATATACAAGTTCCCAAGTCAATCATATGTTAAAGCTAGTACTCACATACTTAGTCATTAGTATTCTTGTTCATTGTCATATTGTTCATTCTTGTATTTATTTTCAGTATTTCTTTTATTGTGTATCTCTTGTACATGTATTTGTATCTTATATATTTACATCTATTTACTTCTATATAGTTTATATCATTGATTTAGAACTGCTATTAGAGATGTACTTCGTTCCATCCTGACTGGAAATATTTTTCCAGACTGCGACTTAGACGACCGGTGTCCGATATTTTACGGACCACAGGGAGAGTAGCTGCAGCCTTGGATCTTGTAGTTCAGTTATGATTCTGGAAGGTCTAGCCGGGATCACTAGTTATTTCGATTAGTTTCTTTTAGCAGTTTATTGTACCTAATTTGTTTCCGGCATACTTTAAGATTTGGATGTTATTGTTTGCAGGTTAGACTAATTTTGTTGTTTAAACTTGTGATTGTATTTTATTTATTTCTTCGATATCTTATCGTGCTCTAGTTATATGATTGAGTATTTTCATATTATATTGTGATATCTGTGTCTTCTTATGGAGTTGGATATTTGAGAGATATTGATTAGATAGTATTATGACCTAGACAGCGTTCTACCGCCGATGCTGCGGCATAGGCTGGATGTACCCACGCACTAGTGCACCAAATTTCGGGTGCGGGTCATGACATATTTTTAGTGGTGGTCCATGTAGGTCAGACTTCGCAAGTAGAGCGATGTTGTGGTAGTGCGACAACTTAGTTGTACTACTGCGTGCCTGCAGGATCTAGGATATAGCATACTAGGATGAGAGCGAATACTCAATCACAACTAGGAATATTTTTAATCTATCTATCTTGTTATCCTTATTCCTTCTGAATATTGCTTCCTTTAGAATTTTACTGTCCTTCCTTGATGATATCGTATTTATTGCCTAAATTAATTCTTTTCGGTCTGTCTTCAGGATGCCGCCGAAGACAAGATCTATGAGAGTGGGAGCATCAGCTTCAGAGGGGTCTGCCACCTCTCGACCTGACAGACAGACATCTGGAGTTTCTCTTTTCCCACCTATTCTGAGTGTTGCCCCAGCTATGACGGAGAACCTTCCTCCTCCACCTACTCTGTTTCTCGCATGTATGCCCGTTGACGGGGCATAGATATTTACTTTAATCCAAGGCATGGTAGATGCCTAAAGAGTGACGGCGGAAGCTCGACGAGTTCAAGCTGAGGCTCAGAGGGTACAAGCAGAGGCACACCAGGCACAGACAGAGCTGATGAGAGAGAGCATGGAGAATGCTCATCAGGTGGCTCTCCATGATGTGGAGAGAGTAGCACAACACCAGTAGTATCCTGGCCAGCAGCAACAGTAGAGACTAGGCACTATAGTTGATTTCAAGAGGATGGTATCTCGAGAGTTCAAGGGTATCGAAGGGATACTCTACGCCGATGACTGATTAGAGGATATAGAGAGAAGCCTACAATTGGCCCAGATTCTGGAGAGCTTACAGATAGAGGCGGCCGGTAGTCAGATGTTCGATATCGCACTCACGTGGTATCGTACGGAGCCGAGACTTACTGCACAAGGACTTACTTGGGAGACCTTCATGGAGCTTTTCAAGGAAAAGTTATTTTCGGACGTGGCCGTGGGAGCTTTGGAGAATCAGTTTCATGACTTGGTCCAAGGAACCATGTCGGTCGACGAGTACGTCGCAAAATTCTGTCGATTGAGCCGTTTTGCATCATCTATGATTTGGGACCCAGGAGATCGAGCCTAAAAGTTTAGAAAGGGGCTGACGAGAGAGATTAGGTCACGCACTTATGGTTGTCGTACCGCTACCTTTGAGGATATCTTGATGGATGCCCAGATTATAGAAGAGAATCTGGATCTCAGGACTAAGAGGAGTCACAGTATTTTTGGAGATACGAGTGGTAGCGCAGGACCGGCCAAGTGTCTCCATATTCAGCAGCAGCCGAGGATATTTTAGTATAAACACCAACAGCACAAGGCACCGGTTCGTGTCCAGCAAGATCAGCAGACTTGTCATTTTTGTAGGAAGCCAGGTTACCTTTGGGAGAGCTGTAGATTAAGGCTAGGACTTTGTTTGTGCTATGGCGATACGGGATATCGAATCAGGGATTGTCTTCTAGTTCCTTATCTTTTCGGACAGCGCATAACTCCAAATTATAGAGATCCGATTAGGCCACCTGTGAAATCGCAGATTGCTCAGCACCCGCGGAGGGAGCCACCCCAGCAGGACGGAGCATTTGTGATGACGGTCGAGGAGACCGATACTGCAGGTGATGTGTTAGCAGGTTTTGTTCTTTTCCTTCTTTCTGTTCCTTTTTCGTCTGTTGATTGATTGATTTCTTAGTACCGTAGCTTGTATCAGTAATTTTCTTGCTAGAATGTAGTTAGTAGTACACCCTGGCAGAGACTGCAATACCATGATAAAACAGACCATAAACCATATATATATTTTTTTAGGTTATATCTTGTATGACTGTAGGTTGGATTTTCTTAGACTTGATTGTTGGAGGTTTGACTGTAGTGAAGATTAAAGAAGAGGTTATGACTGGACAGAGAGAGACAAGGTACCTTAAATTTTGAGGATAAACATTAATTTAAATAAAGAGCTGAGAAGTTAATATGGCAGAATTGACGATTTTAGATTTTTATGAAGATTATGATATGATTGAATTTGTCATTAAATTTTGAAAAATTTAAGAAGATTATTATTATATTTATTTGACTAAAAGATATAAATTTAAATTTATACTTAAATATGGTATTTGAAGATTTTATAAGTATTACATCATTGAGTATTGTGTGAAAAAAGAAATCGAAGAATAAGATCACTAATGGATTAGAGCTTGGATTCAAATTTTGGGATGAGATTTTAAATTTTCTAAATATATATTGATTGGATTTAAATTAGAGGATTGGATATTAAATTTTTTGAGTATTTAGTTATTAACTTAAAATTTTGGAGGAGATTTTAATAAGAATGAAATTTGATTTTAATTTTAAAGATTTTCAGGAATATGATATTTTAGAATTTTGAATTTACAATATGGATTTACTTTATGATTATATGGGTTGTTGAATTTAAATTTTGATGGTCAAAAAAATATAAAGTAAATACAACAATTGAGGATTTTAAATTTTGAGGACAAAATTTTTCTAAGAAGGGTAGACTTTTCACTACCACATTCTAAAATAGGGATAATTTTATCTTTTTATTTATTAATAAGTATTGTGTATACTCATTTTTAAATAATTGCATGATATGTGTATATATATATATATATATATATATATATATATATATATATAGTGTTCTTTAATGCATGAGTTAGTAGACTAGACCTAGAAGCCCACTAGATGAACCCCTGACCAAAATATAGGATTATGGATTTTAATTTGTATTATTCGGGATTAAATATAGGGAATTATAATTAATTATCGTGATTTTATTTAATTGTTGTGCCTAACCGTTGCTTCGATATTTGGAGCACTACCCTAGCTTTTGCCTTTCCAATAAATTTTACACCCTTGTCCTAGATGTGCCCGTCTTCCATTCTGACACTTGTGTAACTCCTAAATATGCTCTCTTGTGCTTCATTTTAGTGGCACAATATTCGTTTCGGACACTTATTTTTAGTTTTAAATAAATCCAACTTTATATCTTTGTACGTTCCAATCAAAATTGGAGACACAATCTTGATCCATTATGTGCAACCCAAATTATAATAATATTCTATTATGAGTCTTCTATGTCCATGATACTCGTGTCCCACCTAATTTTAATCCCATATACTTTTAATTAATTTTAGAACACCATTTACATTAATTTTAATTAAATTAGTGTAAGGACCCAACTTAACCCAAAACTAGACCTAACACCAAACCAAACCCCCACTCACACCCTCAAGACTCATACTAAATACCATACATCCTTTTTAGCCACTACATCACACCAAACATGGTATTTTCTCTCATTCAATCACAATTCCCATTTTTGTGCAAATTTTTAATTATTAAGGACTTTATTGTAAAAGTGCAGTGAGGTGTCCACATTCCATTGGACCCAACACATGAAGAAACCCTCTCCTTCACATATAAATTTTCTCTATGATTTTGGAGTGTGTAACACTCAACATCCTTCCCCCTCATCAAATCCTAGCCATCCATTTCAAACAACACCATCTCCTCCCTTTAAATTTTTATGTAAAAATAAGCCAAACCCAATCCCAAGGTATACTTGGGCGGCCCAAATCCCTAGGGCTACATCACCCTACTTTTTCTACATATATATATACAACTTTACTCCTTAATATTTTTATCTTCATCAACCCTCAGCCATCTAAATCGAAACCCTAGCCACCCTCTTCCCTCCTCCGGTCATCTTCCCCGCAACCAAGCCCCGCCCCACCGAACTCCGACAGCAGCGACAAACCACCATCATCATCACCATCACCATCATCATCATCATCATCATCATCATCATCATCACCTTCATCATCATCATCATCACCATCATCATCATCACCTTCATCATCATCATCATCAACATCATCGTCATCATCACCACCCTCGCCGGAGCCCGAGCACACCCTTTGATCACACATACCCAGAGGTTCGAATATGTCCCCTCTTCTTTCATAGTTGTGTATATGTGCTTGTGTGAATGCTATTAGGGATTTGAATTGCTTCATGACAGTTTAGTGACAGAGGACCCTATGTTAGTAAACCAAAACTAGTAGCGTGTGCATGTGTATTACTAATTAGGTTGATAAATATATTTTATGGGAATTTGATTACTAGTAATATGTACCCTGTATTATAGATGTTGAATGGCTATAAATGTTAGTAGTAGGTATCCCGTATTTATATTTGACTGTAATAAATGTATGTTGTATGACCCTAGACATTAATTGAAGATACCATGTATATGCATATGACCATACATGATAATTATGGGTATCCCGTATTTGCATATGACTATGTAACCCTAAGAATTAATGAGTTGACTGCCTTGTGTACACCGATGTACTGGCTAGACATGTTAGTGATTAATTGTCTGATTATGCACCGCATTTGAAGACATAACATCCATGCATTTAGACACACGTTTGACCCTGCTAGTGGACTAGTTAGCACCCTTGCGTAGTTTCGAGCATAGTGTAATTATGTTTGTGTGTGCTACTGTAATGACTGATGCTGTATGGTATTATATTATTTATATATTGGACCATTGGATTATTCTACGAGACTACAGGAGCACGATATTGGTATTACCAGCTCAGGACCCCAAGCGAGTATATTCTCTGATAGTTTCTTGTTTATGATATCCTCTATATTTATTGTATTTAGTGTGGATATCCATATTTTGACACAATGGTTACACGGATTGGTATATTCGGATCTCGTCATGATATGTTATTCCTTGTATATGTTGTATCTTATGCAAGTCTTATTTTATTGATTATCTTGTACATGTACAGACACTGATTCTCGGAAAGACTAGCTATTTTCTTGGGGAATCCCGTGCCATAGCGTACCGTGGTTGGATCTACTATACCAGTTGGGGTGGAGAGTATTTTAGTGTAGATATGTAATCATATCCTTCTTGTACAAGTCTTATTTTTATGTTAGTATTGGTCATACACCGCACATATGACTAACCAGGCCATTATTCATGTACAAGTTCCTAAGCCGATCACATGTTAAAGCTAGTACTCACACACTTAGTCATTAGTATTCTTGTTCATTGTCATATTGTTCATTCTTGTATTTATTTCCAGTACTTTCTTTATTGTGTATCTCTTGTACATATATCTGCATCTTGTATATTTACATATATTTACTGCTATATAGCTTATATCATTGATTTAGAACTGCTATTAGAGATGTACTTCGCTCCATCCTGACTGAAAATATTTTTTCAGACTGCGACTTAGAGGACTGGTGTCCGATATTTTATGGACCACAGTGAGAGTAGCTGCAGCCTTGGATCTTGTAGTTTAATTGTGATTCCGAAAGGTCTAGCCGGGATCACTAGTTATTCAGATTAGTTTCTTTTAGCAGTTTATGGTACCGGATTTGTTTCTGGCATACTTTGATATTTGGATGTTATTGTTTGCAGGTTAGACTATTTTTGTTGTTTAGACTTGTGATTGTATTTTATTTATTTCTTTGATATCTTATCTTGCTCTAGTTATATGATTGAGTATTTTCATATTATATTGTGATATATGTGTCTCCTTATGGAGTTGGATATTCGTGAGAGATTGATTAGATAGTATTATGACCTAGACAGCGTTCTACCGCCGATGCTGCGGCATAGGCTGGACGTACCCATGCACTCATGCCCCAAATTCTGGGTGTGGGTCGTGACAGGAAAGATTAGACATACACGAAGTGGTCGAGGCCGCTCGTTGACGTTTTTCTTTTCCTAGTGTTAGTTATTTACCCATTCTCGCAGAAGGGGAGGGAAACCCCTTTCCGATAGGTAAGCCTTGACTCCCTTTTTTTATTTTTTGATATCCAACCTTAAATGATTGTTTCTTATAGCAGAACAACATGGAACATCACTGATGATCGAGGAGACTCCAGCCAATATTGGAGATGACTCCATCCCTATTTTTCCTATATCCTCTGAGATCACAGGTATTAATCAACCCATGGATCGATCTTCAATAAAGGACTACTTTATTGGAGATGCTTCCGTCGTGGGAGTCCGAAATACTAGAAGAGCTACTACCGAAGAGGGAGAAAGGATTGATGTGTTTAAAGATTCGGCTGTTGAGGTTTCCCACATATGGGATAATGATGAAGAACTTATGGATTACGGTAGCAACGGGGGCCCATCGAGTGTGAATGTCGGAAGCAAGGATTCTGGTGTCGTTGATGCCACCGACCCTAACATTTAGACTAAAGGAGTTGATTCTGTAATGGGCTCGTCTTTGCTAGAGACTCTTTCTTCTGTCATCATTAGCGACAGTGCTCCTACTAATCTTATGAGGTCAAAATTGGGAGCCATGCTTGCACACGTATCTACCGCTGCCAAGACCTCACTGAGGACCTCTTCTTCAATTGCATATGTTTCGTCTGTGGTTATAAATGTTACCTGTATGACTTCTTCGGCATAGACTTTAGTTTCACAGAATCGGGCATTAGCTACTTCATCTTCGAAGGCCCCAGCTATTGAAATTATGTCTACTCCGTAAACAGGGACCATAGTGGATAAGATTATGGCAGGGCAGACCAAGAGTTTCCATTATTCTCTTCAGGTGGGCTTGGAGTTCGTCTTCGATAAGGGTCTTCCTCTAAGTATCATGCATTCAACCTTGGAGTAGTATATTCAATCCATAAGGATTTGGAATGCTCTGGAAAAGGCTCGTGCATGTGAATACCTCATCGAAAAGATGGATCAATTTTATGATCAGTGGGTAGATTTGCATTCAGATAGAACTGAATCCTTGATCACTGATGAATTCCACAAGCTTTCAACTCGGTTTGAGTCTTTGTTTGCCGAATTTGAAGAAAAAAGAAAGTACATGAGGATAAATCTACCGGGTTACTGTCAGAACATATTTCCACAGCCTCTTCTTGGGAGACAAGTACCTCCCTAATACTTGACATTAATGGAAAGCTGACCCAGATTGTTGATGAGATGAAGCTTCTCACGATCTGGCAATCCCAACTTGAGGCTCATAAGACAGAGGAGGTAAATAAGGAATTCATTTGTAAACATCGTATGACTGAACTTGAACGGGCTTTTTAAGATGAAGATACTATTTGGGTAGCCATTGTAGACGTTATGGCTCCTTTCTTTGCTCAATATAATAAGGAATACTTGCACCGGGAAGTTGTAACCCGTGCACAAAAAAATGTTACGTAGCTATCTTGGACTCACTATGATGCTAGCTCGAGGAGATGGGACGATGTGCTTATTAATAGTTGTCTCTATATCATGTAAATACTCTAATTGTAGGGCTCCTGATGTCTATTTCATTTCTTCTTCTTTCTCACCTCCTCTTTTTTCATTTTGTTGATCTACTATTTATTGTATACTCTATTAAGAAGTAAATAGTAGAAATAAGACTTCGATGACAAGTGATTGGATTATCAGAGGTAATATTGACGTGATAACCTAATCTTGGGACTGGTAAATAACCCATTGATTGAATGTTTGGGGATGGACCAATATCTATTAAAGGTGATATGGACATAATAGTTTTTGATATCCTTTGTTGCTTATTGGTCAAAGGTAATATGGACATAATAACAAGTGGAATTGGGGGCTTGGAAAGTGCCCTCATAAGAAAGGAGGGAAGCTCTATCAGAGGTAATATGGACATAATAGCTTTGTCCATCATTCGTTGTTCAAAGATAAAGTGGACATAACAGCAAGAAGATTTAATTAAAATTAGGATATACGACCGTTCAAAGGTAACATGGACATAATAAAGAAACATTTATTATTTCCCCCTTTCCTTTTGAGGACGATGCAGGAAAAAGAAAGACATCAATTGCTTCAGAGGTATCAGTGGACGTAAAGATCGAGATATGACAATTTTGTAGGCAAAAGGCTTATTGTCGAGTAATATTGGCTAATTGGGCCAGGATGTCGAATGTGTATGGTTTCGTAAGATTTGGAGATACATCCTTCTGCAGGGTTTTATCAAATCTCATATATTCGATTTTTTTTTGTGGTTGGAGACTTTGATAAGTCTTCTACTGGACTTGTTGTTGTAGCGGATGGCATATTTCTGCAAGGGACTTGGTTATATATTTTTGTATACTACATGCATGTTCTCGTAGTCCCTAGTTGGGCAATGTCTGCGTCAGTTGCGTGAGCGTTCTCCTCTTCCTCTGAATCTGATATGGCATCAATATAGAGAGGGTTAATACCAAAATATGATGACATAGCGACGTTTTTAGCAACGTCTTAATAAAATGTCGCTAATATTAAAGACTTGAGCGACTCCAAAAATAAATGTCGCTATACATCGTTGTTGGCGACACATAGTGACGTTTAGCGAATGCACTTCAGTTTTTTAAAGAATAGTCACTATAAGCTTCTTTAAAGTCGCTGATTTTTTCGATTTAGTGACGTTTAGCGACGTATTTACCGACGTTGTTTTTTTTATTTTTAGCGATGTTTTTAGCGACATCGCTAACATCGTAAGCTTTTCAATTAGTGACATTTAGCGACGTCTATTGATGATGTCGCTAAACTTTTTAATATAGGGTTCAGGATTTTATTTTTCCCCATTCTATCGATCCCCAAAAATTCGAAACTCCCCCCTCTTTCCCCCTCCCTCCGGCGAAGTACCCCCCTCCGGCGTCCTCCTCCTCCCCCGGTCCCTACTCCCCCTCCTCACCGGCTCCCCCACAGCCCCCCTACTCCGTCTCCCCACCCCCGAGAGCCCTCCTCCCTCATGGCTCTTCTCTTTCGGTGTGGCTCCTCCCCTCCAATGACCTCGGGCTTCTCCTCCTCCTCCTCCTCTAGGTAAACCCTAACCCTATCTTTCTCTCTTTCTCTCACAGATACCGACACGATATGACACTGACACAGACATGACACACACACACACTGACACAGACATAACATACACTGTCACAGACAAACCCTAACATAGACACGACACACACACATACTGACATAGACACGACACATACATACACTGACACAGACATGACACACTGTCACAAACACACACACTGAGACATACACGACACACACACAAACACGACACGACACGATATATATCCATGTCATTAATTAATTAACCATATTAACACACATTTTTGTTGTAAAATAGTATTGCATGCGTTTATTTAACTTAATTGATAAATGATAGGTGTGACCATCCTAAATAAGGTTTCTATATATGTATCAAAAAATTAAGTCAGAGATTTTACTTATGCATTAATATAGTGTGCGAGATAAATTCATAGAGGCTGTAAACCCTAACCCTCTCTCTCTTCCTCTCTCTCTCTCTCTCTCATAGATATGGACACAATATTTGATAGAAAATATGACACATACACAGACATAGACATGACACAGACACATACACTGACATGATATATCACTGACACGGCACGAGACATGACACAGACCCTAACCCTATATCTCTTCACTTGCACGACAGAAGGCATGACAAAGACCCTATCTCAAAGCCGAGACACAACACAGACCCTAACCCTATCTGAGTTAATTAGACGCAGTCTTGGGTATCAAGTGAGGTATTGTACAATGCACACTTGTGCACAGTGTAATGAGGGGTATGTGTGTATATATCTCGATGTTACGGACACTACCTCTATCCTAATCCTAACTCGGACACACACACACACACGGACACTAACACTAACCTAAACTTGGTCACGCAGACACAATAACACGCATACACTAACCCTAACATGGACACGAACACACACACACACACACATGTTTGTATCATGTTATCTCATAATACGTATGGTAAAATTGTAGGACACATGGATATGAAAGGTTAGGACACGATATCGATGATAAGGTTATAAGCATTTTATCGGACATGGACATACGCATACATGTCAAGTATGGATATCTAGTAGTGTATTAATGAGTGTCAACTATATATCATGGACCCAAAAAAAATTAACACTGGATATCCATGACTTAACTTTTCAACTAGAAAGTCATGGCCTAAACAAATATCAAGTGTGTATATCCAGGATACAGAGTTGACACTCACTGGCACACTTCAATATGAGTATCCAGGATACAGAGTTGAACGAAGAAGTATCAGTGCTAGGACTAGGTGTATCAGTGCATGTATTATATTCCTGAGTATTTTTATGTGTGTGTAGACGAGTAGACTTGTGACATGTACTGTAATTTAACTATTTTCTTAAATAATGTCTATTCATATTTGCATATCTGCAGTGAGTATCATTTGGAAAATATACACTATCAAATATTCACATGAGTATATACTTGAACGATGTCTATTCATCTTTGCAGAAGTATCTAAAAATGGATATGAATTACTATATGTGTCATTGTTCGTGGATGTACAACCGTCATCCTGATGACATTTGCGGTGTACGGGATGAATTTATAGAGGGTGTACAATAGTTCCTGCAGTTCGCCAAGGCGTTCTCTCAGTACATGGACGGTACCAAAATTATGTGTCCGTGTATGAGATGTCGTAACTTAAAATATAATCCAGAAGTGGAAGTCACACATCATTTGTACTCGAGAGTTTTACGCCGAATTACTATCAGTGGATCGCGCACGAAGAACTTATGTCTTTAGCATCGGAGTCGGAGCCTTATGTAGAAACGTATATGGATGTCCATGACCACGCTGGTTACGACGACGGGTGGGTGAACATAATTTTTGATGCGGCGGGGCCTAGTTTCGATCCAGACAATCATGATGCAGCTGAAGAGGCACCGAATGCCGATGCTGTGAAGTTCATAGAGTTGCTTGAGAATGCAATGACTCCATTATATCCTAGTTGTAAGGATCATTCACCATTGGAGGTGGTTACAAGATTATTGAGCATCAGGTCCAATTTTAACATGTCGTAAGAATTCTATAACCGACTGATGGATTTGATTATAGAGATCTTGTTAGATAGTGCAAAGTTGCCTAAAGACTTCTATCGATCTAAGAGGATGGTGAGATCGCTTTGGATGGGATACGAGAAAATTGATGCATGTCGCAACGGGTGCAAGTTGTATTATAAAGATGACAAGGATGAAGATGCATGTATATTATATGGTGTTGATCGCTATAAGGCCACTGGCTAAGAAAAGTATGTCGGTGCAAGAAAGCCTACTGATTCGATGCACTACTTGCCTTTGATGCCACGGTTGCAGAGGTTGTTTATGGTGAAGGAGACTGCAAAAAATATGAGTTGGCACAAGCGGAAACAGATTGAAACAGTATTGGATCATCTATCCGATGGAGAAGCATGTAAGCACTTTAATCGAGAGTATCCAACTTTTGCTTCGGATCCGCGTAATGTCAGATTGGGGCTCTTCTCCGACGGTTTTACCCTATTCAGACTTTTGGGCTCCCAGTATTCGTGTTGGCCTGTGATCGTCACTCCGTACAATCTACCGCCTTGGATGTGCATGAAGACTAAGTATATGTTCCTAATCATTATTATCCGGGGTCCAAAGAATCCGAAGAGGAACATCGATGTGTATTTACAACCGTTGATAAATGAGTTAAATCAGCTGTGGAAAGTAGATACCAATACGTACGATATTTCTAGAAAGCAGAAATTTTAGATGAGGGCAACACTTATGTGGACCATCAACGACTTTTCGGACTTTGGAATATTATCGGAATGGAGCACTCATAGTCGTCTCTCATATCCGTATTGCATAGACCGCACTAAGGCTTTTCGTTTGAAACACGGAGGCAAATCGTGCTTCTTCGATTGTCATCGATAATTTCTGCCGAAGGATCATCCATACCAGAGAAACAGGAATGTTTTTCGTACGGGCGTTGTGGAGAAGGTCAATCCACCGCTAAGGTGGCCTGGATACACAATATGGGAAGAGGTAAAAGAGAGAGGTAAAAAATAAGGCACGGGTTGAGGGCTCTATTTGTGAAGCTTATGTTCTCAAGAAGATTACAAACTTTTGCTTGACGTATTTTAAACCTCATATTGCTAAGTGTAGAACGAGAGCTCCGAGAAACGATGACGGATATCAGGAATGTAATGATGCAATACTGAAAGTATTCAATATGTCTGAAAAGCCTTCGGGGTAAATATAGAAGAGATATTTAAATGACGACGAGCTAAGGGCTGCTTAGTTGTATATATTACTCAATTGCGACGAGGATGAAGTGGAGAAGCTAGAGGGGTAAGTAATTAATATGTCCACGTTTATGTCATCTCAATATAATAGTATAAGCTAATATCATGATACTAATCAACGGTTGCTTCATTATTTTTCAACACATATAATAATGAGTTGAGGTCGGTTATACCCTACATAACAGATGAAGAAGTAGAAAAAGAAATGAGACATCATTTTCCTTCTTGGTTGAGCGCATATGTAAGGAGCTCGATAATTATTTTTTCTGTATGCACTTGCACAATAAATAACTTACTATAGCTACTTTGGTATTTGGGTCAATCGTCTAATAACACCCGAGACTGAATCTATTAGAACTCTAGCTAAGGGACCAATTACTATTGTCAAAATATGGCCAAGTTAGTGTGTGAATGGGTTTAGGTTTAAGTCAACAAATGCTCCGATCAGAGACAGATTTCTGGATCTTGATTCCACAAAAAATAGCTATTTCTGTATCAAATCTTCGAACTACAAAGACGTCGATCCAGGCAATGATTTCTTTAGAATTTTACGAGAGATTGTGGAGTTGACATATAATTATGGCACAGAACCTGCTAAGATCGTACTATTCAAGTGTGAATGGTTCGATCTGATTCAAGATCAAGGTTGAAAAATTGACAAGCATGGTCTTGTGGATATAAACTACAAGCGTAGATATCAAGGCTACGAATTATTTTTCCTATCAAGTCAGGCTCATCTCGTGTACTTCATAACTTATCCTAGACGGGGGACAGCGAGGTCAGATTGGTGAGCAGTATGCAAGACTAAAGCTAGAAATACCTTTGACGTTGACGAAATAGCTTATCAGGAGGACGAGCTACCACTTGTAATAAATATTGTAGATGTGGACTCAAAGAAAGTTACTCATTACATGACTAATAATGAAGAAAAATTAGAATTATCCGAAGAGGAAGACGATGACGAAGTAGATGAAAGTGAAGATGAGGAGGAAGAGGAAGAGGAGGACGAGGAAGGCGAACAAGATAAATTTTCTGAAGATGATTAAAAATAAAATAAATCTATTTGGACTTGTGACATGTATTATATTTTGATTGTAGAATATACTATCAATTTAGAATTGTGACACTACTAATTATTTATTGTGCAATTCTACTAATGCTATAAGATATGTATAATATTTTGACTGTAGAATGTACTATATATTTGTTTATTTGTTCTATCATCATATGTTATTACCAAGTATGGCAGGACGACGCGGAGCGTTCGGCAAGTCCCGAGGTAGACGGAGTTCTCCTCTGATACTGCATACTGTTGGTTCTGGATTCTCGGTGCCAAGTACTCCAGTATATCAACCAGTCACATCTCCGACCGCGACGACGTTACGTGGTAGCACTACTGGGACGAGTAGTTCCAGGCCTGAGACTATTCCATCGTCCAGCGTTCCTCCTGCTGACGGAAATATGGAGGCATGTGAGCATATGGCGGAGGTTGAGCCGACGTCGTCCCAGCATCAGCGAGATCCTCCATGCGCACCTCCGGACAAGACGAGGACGGAGATTTGGGCCGACGGTACAAAGTAAGTCAATTAGTTGGTTTAGCATCATATATATCATGTATTTCTTTATTCATTATATATTCACTTTTTCGATAAAAATAATTATCTCTGTATAGATATCATCCATCGTCGGTACAGAGACGCATGGGCCACTTTCTTAGGTCCAACTATGGTAGCCCTTGGATCAACTACTCTGATGCTCCAGATGAGAGGAAGGCGTTCTGGTTTACGCACTTCAAGATAAAAGTATATTATATCAATCATCTAATTTATGTATATTATATAACTTACTAAATTATTTTTTGTAACAAACGTATTTCTATCCACCGCACCAGACCGAGTTGATCGATCAGATATTTTTTGTCGTTGCCGCTAAGCTGATCCATGATGCTCTGGATGACCAGAAGGTTCGTGATCGCGAAGGAAAACCGATCCAAGGTTGGATCATGCCTAAGAAGTGGACTGCGATGAGGGCTAGATTCGACGATCCGAGGTACAAGGAAAGGTCTGAGAAGGCCAAGGCGTCTAGGCAAAAGGCAACAAAGTGGTGTGGTGGCTCGATTTCGATGACCGAATATTTTTATCGTTTGGTATATTTTTTATTTTAGATATATTATTTTAATACAAGTACGATAAAATGGTAGTAGGATAAAATATTTAATTTGAGTACTAAATAATATATTTTTAACGGGTACAAAGGGGTGAGGATACTAACATGGTGACCGTCTTCCTGGCCACCCATCGAAAGGGCAAGAATCTCATTGATGAGAGGGCCTCGCAGACCTATGTAAGTATTACTTTACTTTGTGTTAATTTTAATATAACTTAGAAAATATGCAAATAAATATCCATGTAGTTAGTAATAAGTACCTTAGACACATTAGCAATTATTGAGTATCCAAATTTTTCTAGGCAGAGTATCTTAGGCTGCGTGAGCGGGCGACTGCTAGTGCACCTACAGCGGGAGAGGCTGGTACTTCCTTGCAGCCCTCTTCAGCTCCGTCTTCGGACGAGCTGTGGGTGACCCACGCTGGTGGTCTCGAGAGGGGTACGTACTACGATACGGGATCCTATGGCACCCTTGTTGCGATGCAGTCCTCTAGGGCCTCCACTGTAAGTGCACATTCTCCACAGCCCTAGCAAGCGTCGGCCCGAGTCCAGGAGACCGTTGACCGTCAGATTGCGTCTCTCCGTGACGAGTTACTGCAAAGGATGGAGGAGCAGCCCCTGTCCCAGCCGCAAGCGGATGATGTGACGCTCATCACATAATTTGATACGCTCGAGCGCAGCATCATGGAGCTCAGGGATATGACTACTGATCTTAGAGCATCGACAGAGCGCAGCGTGACGGAGCTGTAGGCATCATATCTGTCCATGGACGAGAGGCTAATGATGATGCAGGTTTCAATGGTTCATAGCAGTACGAGGCTGTTATCTACCATGGATTCATACAACCATCGACTAGCAGAGTTAGAGCAGATACATCATCCTGGTGCGCCTTCATCGACATAGACTCCACCGACGTCACTGCCTTCTCCATCGATATCGGTGTCGATTTTACGGGAGCAGTATGATTTGTTCTTATCCCTTATGCGCGTCGGTGGTCATCCTCCTACAGATCTATAGTAGTCCTAATTAGGATAGTTTACTGGTTGTTTGTGTTTGACCTATGATATTTGGTCATTTATGAATATTCTTTATTTTTGAGGCTTTCAGACTTTATTTCTTGCACTCGGTTGTGTGGATATTTATTGTATTCTTTACGACGAGATTTTCTCCAGACTCGGTTTGTGATCTCAATGTTTTATTTTCTTCAAATTTTACTATATTATTCATATTAAATATATATTAATTTACCGGTGTTGAGTGTTCAACCGAAGGGGTCGACGAACCCAGAAAATTCAACAGAGTGTTGCTCCGGGTCTATTTATATAAATTGTGAATTCGTAAACTGCAGGAAGATTGGTTTGTAAACCATTATATATTCTTCTTTTTTTCACTGAAAATTTTGCGATGTTTAGCGACGTTTATATACGTCGCTAAATACGTCGCTGAATGTCGCTAAATACGTCGCTGAATGTCGCTAAATTGCTGATATTGCAGTATTTGTCAGGTCAATATAACGTCGCTAAATGTGTTACAAAATATCGCTAAATAAAAAAAAATTAGTGACGGATATAGACACAAAATATGTCGCTAATTTAGCGATATTGCGTCGCTAATATGAAAATATTAGCGACGCAAATACGTCGCTAGAAAACGTCGCTACAGTGACGTTTTGCGATATTTTTTCTGTCAGCGACTAGATTAAACGCGACTTCACTGAAAGGTCGCTAATTATGTCGCTGAATTTTTTAGCGACTTTTTTTGGCCATTTAGCAACGTTTTTTGACGTCGCTAATTTGTCTCATTCTGGTAGTGGGTCTTCTTGGTCCAGAATAATGGAATTACATTTCCTAAGTTATTCTGGGGACGAAGTCCATTAATCATCTTGGAGGAGATCTAGGTGTACCCATTATCTTTCCTTTCTTTAGCATAAAGGGCACCAAACTGTAGTCTTTTCTGGGGAGGTAGGTTGAGCTTCATCTCTGTCATTGGGATTGGAACTATGCCATTTTGAATTTATACCAAAGGGAAGTAACCGAAATGTACTTATACTATGTTGGTTGTGACCTTCTTCTCCTCGTTGCATACCGTGAGAACCAAATTGTTTGAATACTTGTTCTTGCCTCTTTGTCAGATACTTTCATGTCTTTGCTGCATATTATACATATAAAAGTGTTATATGTGGAATTCTATGCTGTTAGGATATATGAATTGGTTTTTGATTAATGTCCCTCCTACTTTGGTGTTTGGCAATTGATATGTATGCAATTGGTAATCATCATAACATATGTATGCTTAAGTTTTATTATTAATTATATTATTTGCTAATTAGTTTTATAATTTGTCGTCTTATTATTTGTGTGGTAATTAAAAATTATCACAAATTAAAAAAAAAAACAAATGTTTCGTGTGTGTGTGTTTGAGAGAAGGAGAAAGCGTACCTATTTTCAAAGAGAATAATCATATCACTTTTCAAGTATATGACTTCATTACAAATCAAATATAGTAACTAAAAAATTATATTTTCTAACTCACTTCAACAACTATCCAATCACCAATTTTTAAGATTTTTTTATTTTATTTCGGGCCTCCACTTATTCGAAGCACCTAAACAAAGAAATACATGACGTGTATATGCAAACTCTAAACACTTTTAAATTTTGCCAACCAAACAACCGAGGGACATAAAAAAAGTTGAACAATCCACCAAATATACTAATCCGCTCAAAAGCTACGGCACAAAAGTAGATAATTCACACATGTACTCAAATTCAAGTCAAGTTTGACTTGTTCATTTTTAACTTACTTTTCTCTCAACAAATAAAAATAAGCAAGCTATAATTGCGTACCAATCAATTTTTTTTTCCTTTTTTGGTTTTACTAACAAAATTCACAATTCCAAATCATCCCTCCCCAAATATTAAATTCTTGTCCAGAAGACGATTGCCAAGAATTCCGGAGGGACCACAAGAACTTAATATTTTTATTTCTGAAATTCAGGTGATTTAAATTTATTTTGCTATCCCCACAGTGCTGCCAGGGAAAAAGAATAATCATTGAAAGATATTTTCAGGCCCAAAATGAATTGGTCCCCACCCTAGTGGCACATATTAAGCCCAACAAATATTACAAAAACAAAAAAAAGGAGCATGCAACATTAAAATTAGCATGGGAACTGCCAAAATTACAATTTTGCCTCTAGTTCTTTCTATAGCTGTCATCTTTACTCAGGTGTGTCATTCAATGTTTTAAAGATCAGACCGAAAATCAACTCGATCAACACATTGGATTAAATTAAACCTATCCAACTAGTAGATTAATTTGGTTGAACCAGTAATATTTATTTATAATCTTACATTGAATATATACACAATTATATATATGCCATTTAGAAGTTCTAAGCAATTTTTTAGTTTTCTTTTAGAAAGTTGGATACTATTCTTGAAAATTGGTACTTTAATTAGTCTTTGAATTTTAATCAAAAGAAAATTGAGTTGAAAAAATTAAGGTTGAATAGGTCTAAAGTTTAGTTGGGTCAGATGATTTGATTGTTTGACCGATCAAATTGACTGAATTACACAAAAAATAATCAATTAAAAAAATAGTGGATCGATATCAAACTAATCCTAAAATACTATTGAGTCACGGAATGACCGGACCAGCCAGTTCGATCCGATTTTTAAAGCATTGATTAAAAAAAAAATTTTGATTTTTTTTTATGGAAACAATGAGTTCAAAAGACATAACGTAATATGTACAAAATTTTGAACGTTATATGTGAAGTCGGACATCCCCCCTCCCCCCCAAAAAAAAAAAACCTATTCTCCGTAACCACCAACCAACTGCTTCCATAACCATCTACAATCCATACTCAAATGTCTTCAATTTGAAGACTAAAAAAAGAATATTCATATATTATGCCATCTTCAAAATTTTACATATTTAATCCATCAATCCTCAAATAATAAACAACCATTATTTATTTTTACATAAATTTATTTCTTCACAATTATTTAATATAATCATATACATTAATATTTTTAAGTCACTGTATTTTAATTTTAGAAAATTTAATGTTATTCTATTAATTTATGCCAAATTATTTAAATATTATTTTATTAATTAAATGAATATAACAAAAATATACTAATAACAAATATATTCAATATTAGACTCTATTGGAAGATCTCAACAAGAACATTTTAATGATAGAATTATTATATTATTTGTAATTATAAATTAGACAATATGGTAAGTTAATTAGACAAAATGGTCATGAATAGTGGATCGTCAAATTTGAGAATTTTTTTCTCTTTTCTCTCAAATTTGAGGATCCATCCTCCTTCCCTAAAAAAATTTGAAAAAATTCACTCATTTTGAGGATGGACTGGAGATGAATATTGAAAAAATTACCTCAATTTGAGATTTGAGGACTTGGGTTAAAAATAGTCTAAGGGCAAGAGTGGTCGTTCAGTGCCTTCACAGACGAAATGTTGATAAGAGGGGTGAGCATTATTCAATTTTGGACCGAAAATCGAACCGAACAAAACCGAATAAGAGATTCGGTTCGGTTTTAAAAACTTCGGTTCGGTTTCGATTTTGAAAATATTACTTTTTTTCGGTTTCTGGTTTGGGTTTCAGCTTTGATCCAAAACTGAAAATCGAATAAGAAAAAAAATAAAAAAAAATAAAATATATATATATATATATATATATATATATATATATATATATATATATATATATAAAGGTATATACTAAATATATATAAATATATACTAAATATATCTAGGAATATTTATTTACTATATATATTAACAAAAAAAATCGCAAATAAATCGAAAAATAAAAAAATCGAATAAACCGAAAATCATAAATCGAAACGATTTAATTCGATTTGGTTTGATTCGGTTATGATTTAATTCGATTCGATTTCGATTTTGCTTATTCGATTTTCGATCGAATTCGATTTTTCTTAATCGATTCGATTTTGAACTGAATCGAACCGAACCGAACCGATACTCACCCCTGTAAGAGCAAGAGGACGCATGTGGGCCGCCCCACAGAAACAGCATGTGTGGGAACCACTGTTTATGTTGGGATTAGGACAACTACTAGAATTGGCACTTTCGCCACCCAATTGCATGGTTTGAGGATGAATTTGACGGATAATGACGGTAGTGTCATCATGTGTGTGTGCTGAAGAGTCATACTCAAATTGAGAATAGTTTTTCAACTTATATTTGCCATGGTATACTAGGTCAAATTGTATATTCAAATTGGAAACGGACAACTACAAGAGATTAATACCTGGTCCTTAAAAGTAGACTATTATATATGTCTTGCTCGTATTTCATAGCAAATAACAACTTTCTTAAATTTTTTTTCTTCTATACATAATTACATAACAATTCATATTAAATTTAATAAACGAATTTAATTAGTAAGGTGAAATCTAAACTTTTCTCATTATATAGTATAGTAGTATTGATAAACAATTTTAATTAATGAGCATAGATAAAGATATTTTTGAACAAATTTTTTTATAGCCATTTATCTGATATTTTTTGAACATCTGATATTTTAATTAATGAGCATCTGATATTTTTTTAACAAATTTTTTTATGGATAAAGTTGAGAGAATATTCGACGACCTACTATGATGATTCAGATGAGTACTGAAGCCATTTATCTGAGTTATGAAAATTGCGAGTTATTGTAGCCAGATACGCATTGGCACTGCATGTACTCTAAGTTGAAGTAATTTCTGGTATGTATAGGTTTTCGGATATTATTGATACTATGTCCTAAATGCATCATGTTTGGTCTTTTATTGTCATTGAAAAGTTACACCCGAAATATTCTGATTTGCTTGACTTTGCCCTTAATTAGTAAAGGAAACATAGATTGTATCGGTATTCAAAAATAAATAAATTATGACATTCCTGAAATTTCGAGGACGGAATTTTTATAAGGTGTGTAGATTTGTAATCCTCTGTTTCCCAATAAATAAAAATTTTAGTTTAATTCCAAAATTTTAAATAATAAATAGTTTTGCTATTACCAAAAGTATCAAAATTTGTTTAAGTTCTAATAATTACTTTAGACAAATTAAATTCCATAAATTTATTTTTTCCAAACATCAAATGCAACCTCACGGACTGCTCCTTCGGGCAACCGCAGTCTTCCGTACGACCAGACGATGCCCCATCTCTAGTGGTTGCAAATCCTTGGCAACTTCACCGACCTCATGGCAAGCGCTTCCTTCAACCAACGACCCTCGTCGTCAACAGGTCACTGCCATTGTAAGCCCCTTCCATCTCTAAATTTTTCTCTAAGTTGGAACACTATAAACATTATTGAACGATAGGTGCATTGTAGAATAAGTAGGAAGTCTTAACTAATATTATATAGGAAGAATACCTGTGAGTTACTAATGTTGGTGTTTTCCACTTAGCTTTAGGAGTTGTAGTTCCACATTGGAAAACTACCAATGTGTATATCTCAATATATAGCTATGCTTAGTATTGGTATATGCACATGGGGTGGAGGCCCATGTGGGTTGACTTTCCTAGAGAGATTAAGTGTGAACTCTATTATGACAATCTTTGTTTTGTCACCACCTTTGGAAAGTTTTCCTTATAAGCTAAGCCCTGAAGGAGGTTAGCGACTCGGACTCGGACTCAGACTCGGGCTCGGGTTCGAGCTCGAGCTCAAGGGCCCAAAGTGGCACTTTGTTGGCGCACTTTGCACTTAACATCGTCGCATGACGCTCATGCGCTCCTTTATGCACGAGTTGCTAGCTCGGGCGCATGCTTCATAGAATTATGCGGCCAGGGACTATGCGGCCAGGGTCTTTGTGGCCAGGCTCTATGCGGCCTGGGCTATGCACCCTGGCGCTATGTGGTCAGGTTTGGGTGAGCGAGATGCATGTGGAGGGGACAGGGTCTGCCACAGGCGGCCCTTGTGGTGCTGTCTGCTCTGTGCAGTCCAGCACGCGGTCGGCACAGGCAGCGCGGTCAGTGCATGAGGCATGTGTCTCTCTATGCCATGCGACTGCAGCTTTCGGCGCCTGGCGGCCTGTCTGCTCTGTGCTGTATAGCGCAGGCGGTGCATGTAGCGCGGGCGATGCATGCGGATTTGACACCCAGATTTTTGGGGATCTGGTTGGTCAGCGCATATGCGGCCTAGAGTTTTTCTCAGTCCGCATATGTGCTATTTTTTTCTATTTATAGAGGACCTCCTCTTTCATTTGAGGAGATAGAAAACAGATGAAAAAATCGAGAACACCAGATCATATGCGGCCCAGAGTGTCTCCTTCTTACATGGTATTTTTTGAGTGTTTTTTCGAAGGTGACATTAAGCGTTCCAAAAGTTCATTTATGAACTTGCTGGTTCCTGGGGGCATATCGTCTATACGACGAATCTTGCTTTGAGCAACGGTGGTTTTGACCACTCCAGCAATGAGCTTTTCTTCAGCCTTTCCTGTGTTTTGTTCTTTCTCATTGTAGAGTCTGCAAACGTAAAGAGAAGAATAATTTATTGTTGCTTGTTGTAATCTTCATTATATTCGGTGCTTGTTTGTAACCTGTTCTTGGTTCATGCTTCGTTGGAATCAAGATATATCAGATGAGAAAATCTTGTGTGAATCTCTGATCTCGACGACAACTTGGGTTCTAGTAGAGAGCGGACCTTCGAATCTTGCTAGTAGCTCTGTTATGGCCCGCGTTCTACCATCTTTGATCCATCTCGGGACTAAAAATCTCAAAGTAAGATCCAAAGAAAGATGTAGAACATTTGATCAAATCTTCTCGCCAACAAGTTTTCACAAACTTGAGGAGATTAACGTGATACACGTCGAACATTTGAATGAGGGAATGAGTCATTTGTCAAATATTGAAAGTGAGTTGTCGGAACCTACCATTTCTTAGGATGGAGGAGTTAGCATTTGAAGGACGGGCATTCCAATTGGAAGGAAGATTACAAGCTGATCAAGGATTGCAGAGTTTGCACATGACATGACTTAGCGCAATATAGTTCTTAGCGGTTGGCAAGACTTGGCCGCATGGCAGACTCTTGTCACGTAAAGACTCTTGTCTCATGGGAGACTCTTGCCGCATAAAGACTCTTGTCACATGGAAGACTCTTGCCACATAGAAGACTCCTGCTGCATGCCAGACTCTTGGCAGATGGCAGACTCTTGGCGCATTATGGTCCTGCCGTATGGCAGAGTTGGCCGCATAGTGGCTTATGCACATGGACATCTCTGAGCATGGTAAGATTGGTGTATGGTGGCCTAGGTGCATAAGATTCACTATACTAGACAGGACTTGGCGTATGGCTGGAATTGGAGATTGAAAGCAGAAATAATTCAAACCAATATAGCAAGGTATATCTAAACTTGGTTCCTCTGATTACTTAGCTTGGTTGCTATAATTGCATAGTTTGAGTTATCAAGCGTGGTTACTGACTGGTGGATAGACATTGGAGCATTCGTCCACGCATGCTCTGTGAAAGAGCTATTCACCAAGGAAGAGCACTATCTAAGAAGAAGGTCTCTATGGCGAACAAGTGTCAAAGCAGAAGATCTAGGGATCATGATTATAATTCTGGACTTCCGACTTGAGGAAGATATTGCTCTTATTGAGTTGTGACGCATCTGACTAAGACATATCTTTTTCAACAATGATGTCTATTTTAGGGATATCTCCAAGATGTGGGGGAAATGAGGTGGAGACACGTGATGGCTATGTTCAGACATAGGTAGTTAGGAAAAGGTTTAGACGGATGACTACAAGTACAGATCCTATGGAGCTGGTACACTAAGATATCTGTGACTTCTATTTTCCACAAAGGTCCGGGATAAAGTTTATCACTTCTTTCTTCGACGATTTATCGGAAAACACGTTCGTGTATATTCTCATAATCTAAGGATGAAGCATTCGAAAACCTCAAGGACTTCAAGTTTGGAGCTGAGCGTCATATCGGTCTACAACCCAATAGACTATAAGTTTTCAATACGAAGAGCATCGTTCAGCTTAGAACATGTAATTGACTATGGAACATGCATCATTCTTTGAATTCGCATCGTTCAGCTTAGAATATAAAATTGACTCTAGAACATGCATCATTTTTTAGATTCGCATCATTCAGCTTAGAACATAGAATTGACTATGTAACGATATCTTCGTACTCTCCTAGTCCATTGGAGGTTCATATAGAAAGGACGAGCAGTTAACAGTAATGATGACTTCTACATTGTTGTTCAAAGGGCCTTCAAAATTATCTGTGGGAGAATGTTGCACTTATGGTCATATCCTTAGTTTCGTTCGTCACTTCTGATGTAACTCTGGTTCAAAGTCAGATTCACATGAATATCATTCGATCATGGGGGGTTTTCGGAGGATCGTATCAGCTAGAATTGTTGGCACTTCTCTAGAAGAAGACGTAGTCCAGGAAGGAGTTATCTTTTAAGAGACAACATTTAAACCAGAACTCAGAGAGCAGTTTACTAGAAGAGTCTGGAGGTCGAAGGACCAAAGATGATCTGATCACCTATCATATGGAGGTCGTTCCACTTACTAATGATGAGGTGATGAAGACCAGGGACTCAGTCTGCTGGGAGAAGACAGTCTATAACAACACTTGGATGTTGATCAATCTTCCTGAAGGAGCTAAACCTATCAGATGCTTATTTATCTTCAATAGAAGAAAATAGAAGCATACATAACAGTTGAGTTCAAGACTAGGCTTGTAGCCTAAGGGTTTTCACAGATACAGGGGACTGAGTTTTGTGGTACCTCGTTGAAGTGTCATATATCAGGATGATGATTGCCGTAGCTGCTATTCATAAGCTGATTGTTTATCAGATGAAGGAAAGACATCAAGACTTGGAGTAAGACAAGCATGAGATATTTACGGACAATAATCATAATTATTGTCATTCAGGTTTGAAGATAGTCTGCGGGTTGGTGATATCTCAAATACGACCTGAAGCAAATCCTAGGATGTGCCAACAAAAGTTTGATGACTCATCTAGTCAAAGTAATCGCAGGAACAGCGAGACAAGTGTGTGTATACAAAGTTTGCTGATAAGAAATGAGTCATATTTTGTATCTATACGGACGACTTGCTAAATCCCAACTGTGGATATAGAAGTGTCACTAGAATAAAGATGTCCTTTTGTCCAGACTCAGGACATGGGATTGCGGATGTCATCCTAGGGATATAAAATAGTCCGGATGCCAGGTGGGCTTGCTCAGTCATAAGCTCTCTGCATAAAAAGATTGGTCACACGCTTTGGGTATCAGGGTCGATACTCCTCAGGTGTAACATAAAGATGAAGAAGCCTAATCCAAGGGAAAGCATCAGACAGTTGGTGTACTCGAGCATCATCAGGTGCATGATTCAAGTTGCAAGTACCACCAGGCCTGAAATAGCTCTCGCTGTAGGGATGCTGAGTCAGTTCACGAGCAGTATGCGTGTTGTTAAATACTGGAAGCTGTGAAGAGAGTCATCAGAATTCTCAAGTAGACTTAGTGGTATATCATGCACTACAACAGTTATCCAGATATGATAGAAGGCTTCAGTGATGCCAGTTGGTGCTAAAAAAAATAAGAGTGAAAGATCCACAAGAGGACGTGACTTCTCCAGTAGTGGTGCTTCTATATCGTGGAGGTCAAAGAAGCAGTCTTTACTCTCAGAGTTCTTTGCACTATCAACTGCAACATATTAAGCAGGATGGCTCTAGAATATCTCAGATGATCTTCCTATGGTTAGTACACAGATTCGGGTGATATCGATATACTGTAAAAAGTTAAGAAGCTGCAACAGTAGCATCTATTCATCTCTTCAAGGGTTTGAAGAGAACTGTGTGGATAAAACACAGAACACTGAATGAGCGCAGCCAACGTAGATCATTACAGTGGTTAATATTCGGAGCTAGGTAATTTTTGGCGAATCTGTTCATGATAGGCCTCACGGGCCAGTACATAATACTGAATGAGCGCAGCTAGCGTGGATCATTATAGTGGCTAAAAGATCAGAGTCAGGTGAATCTGGTGGATCCGTTCATAATAGGCCTCAAGCGCCAGCTGATTGTAAGAACTATAAAGGAACTGTCACGACCCACACCCGAAAAATCGGGCATGAGTCGTGGGTACGTCCAGCCTACGCCGCAGCATCGGCGGTAGAACACTGTCTAGGTCAACTATCTAGCTAACAATCTCACACAATCAATATATAAACCTGTCAAGATCTCAACTCCAAACGGAGGAGCAATATCATAATGATAATCACAAGTACTCAATCACGAATCTAAGCACGATAAGATAACACAGAAGTCTAACAACTACAAAGTCTAAACAACTGCTACTAAAACAACCACAATATCAATAATAATAATACAACAATATCCAAAATCATATACAATACAATGTCTCAATCCAAAACCGGAGACAAATCCGGTGCTAAAAGCTAATAAATACAATAACAGGTCCTAGTGATCCCAGCTACCAACCTGGAAATCACTTCTAAACTAGAGGGTCCATGT
>JAYESA010000017.1:78750863-78873363 GCA_036927795.1 Iris macrosiphon | reverse complement strand
GACACAACATGAGGGAGTGAACCTCGGCTTTAAGCCATGTCACAGTGGCGCAGCACCACACGGAAGAGCAAGGCTTCATGCTGGGAGGTAGTACAACACTACTAAGAGGCCTGTAACCTCATGCTATAGTGGGTGATACCACATGAGGGGTGAACCTCGACTTTAAGCCATATCACAGCGGGGGTAACACCGCACAGGAACGCAAGGCTCCATGTTGTGTGTAGTAACGGCACTACTAAGAGACATGTGTCCTCATGCTACAGTGGTATGACACAACAAAAGGGGGATCCTCGGCCTTGGGCGACCATGTCATGCGGCGTAGCACCGCATAGAAGCACAATGCTTCATGCTGGATAATAAACTCTCTATAGTGGAAGAACTCACCTAAGTGTATGGATAGAGATGTAGGTCGTCTCTTGAGGGAAAGCTTATAGACGCCCAAGTACATATATTTAGACCAGGTCAGTACATGACCTTTAACGTGCGACCTGGCATAACTAAGGTTATTGTGTGAGTGGGAAGAATAGAAGCTATGGTGCATAATTCAAGGCTTAGTCCATTTTTGTATCGTACTGTTGTTTGACCCATGCGGAAAGATTCAAGTCGTCGGCGACATCTATCCTAATGCATAATGGCAGTCACTGTTAGGGACGCTCAACTATATATTGTGATATATGTGGGAGATTGTTGGTATTTTTCACTTAGCTTTCTGAGTTTTAGTCCCACATTGGAAAACCACAAATATGTATATCTCAATATATATATGCTTAGTATTGGTATATGCCCATGGGGTGGAGGCCCATGTGGATTGACTTTTCTAGAGGGATTAAGTGTGAACTCCATTATGACAATCTTTGTTTTGTCACCATCTTTGGAATGTTTCACTTAGGAGCTAAACCCTGAAGGGGCTTAGCGACTCGGACTCGGGCTCGGGCTCTGGCTTAAGGGCGCAAAGTGGCACTTTGTTGTCGCACTTTGCACTTAGCACGTCAGCATCGTCGCATGGCGCTCGTGCGCTCCTTTATGTGCGAGTTGCATTCAAGGTTGCTAGCTCGAGTGCATACTTTGTGGCGTATGCGACCTGGCGCTATAATGCCAAACTGCATTGCGTCCCAGCGCTATACGACCAAGGCACTATGCGTCCAGGTGTTATGCATCTAGGGGTTATACGGCCTGGCGTTATGCAGCCAGGGGCTATGCGGCCAGGGTCTTTGTTGCCAGGCACTATGCGGCCTGGGGATATGAGGCCTGGTGCTATGCAGCTAGGTTTGGGTGAGCGAGATGCATGTAAAGGGGACAGGGTCTGCCACAGGCGGCACTTGCGATGTTGTCTTCTCTGTGCAGTACATCGTGCAAGTGGCACAGGTGGCGCAGTCGACATAAGAGACGCGTGGCTCTCTATGACACGCGGCTACAGCTTTCGGCGCATGGTGGCGATGTCTGCTCTATGCAGTACAATGCGCAAGCGGGGCATGTAGTGCGGAAGGCGCCTACGGATTTGATACCCAGATTTTGGGGGATCTAGTCGGTCAGCGCATATACGGCCTAGAGTTTTTTTTAGGCCGCATTAGGTACTGTTTCTTCTATTTATAGAAGACCTCCTCTTTTATTTGAGGAGAGAGAAAACAGATAGAAAAACCGAGAACACCAGATCATATGTGGCCCAGTGTGTGTCTCTCTCACGTGGTATTTTTTGAGTATTTTTCGAAGATAACATTGAGCATTCCAGAAGTTCATTTATGAACTTGCTGGTTCCTGGTGGAAGATCGTCTGTACGACAAATCTTGCTTTGAGCAACAGTGGTTTTTACCACCCCGATAAGAAGCTTTTCTTCAACCTTTCCTGTGCTTCATTCTTTCTCATTGTAGCATCTGCAAAGGTAAAGAGAAGAACGATTTCTTATTGCTTGTTATAATCTTCATTATATTCGGAGCTTGTTTGTAACATATTCTTGGTTCATTCTTTGTTGGAATCAAGATATAACAGATGAGGAACTCTTGTATGAATCTCTGATCTCGAGGATAACTTGGGTTCCAGTAGAGAGCGGACCTTCGGATCTCGCTAGTAGCTCTGCTATGGCCTGCATTCTACCATCTTTGATCCGCCTCGGGACTAACAACTAATACATTTTTCTTTAGTAATTATATAATTGTATAAAATATTCTCTTTGTTTCTTTGTTTATCTAGGAAGAAGGAATCTTTTTTTTTGCTAGGAAAGCATAACAATAGTAATAACAACATATTAGGAATGTTCACGTGCATACATGGTTGCATTAAGAATATAAAATTCACAAAGTCCCTTGAAACTTTGGTAATTGCATATTAGACCCTATAGCATATATATGATATATTATAGTAGAATTAAATAATAGTAAAGTCCTATAGATATTGTATTTTTATTTGTATTAATAAATAACTTAATTATTTCATATAACATAGTAAGGTTAATTAAAAAGTTAATTATTATATGTATATTTGATTATAAGAATTAATAATATAGTTATATGGATGTGTGGTCAAGAATGTATACAAATATATTTATATTTTTATGAACATATGATTGTATATAATAAGGTTATCGGTATTTGCACAAATACTTATTTATTACTAAGGTAAATTATGTATATTTGTTATATATGTATTTTAGATACAATTTTGTTATTTATAACCTGTTTTATAAACATAAATATTGCTACCCATATGAGATATGCTTTTATAAATGTATTAAGATCTATAAAAAAATGTGTAAGTATTGCACAAAAGAAAGCATTTTCATAATAATGTAAAGAAGGATTTTGACTACAAGAGTTTTATTTAGAGATTATTTTCGTAAAACAAGCCTTGTAAGGTTCTGCTTAGATGCATGTATAGCCGTGTGGTGATTATTGGTTGCTTGTTTGGGTTGGTAGATTCTTTGAGGGCCTTTTACAGCACTAGTAGGATAGGTAGGTTAGACCCTGGTATTTGTGATCTCAGCTCAGTTTTGGACGAACCTGAGGCAAGTATGCCTTGCCTTATGATTACAGTATCTACATATTTTGCATATTCTTCAGTTATGATTTATTTTCATTTTGTTACATGTATCTCATGTTCCTTCTTTCAGTCTTGTTGTATCGTACTACCTGTTGACACACATAGGATAGAGACACAGATGTTCATATTGCTTGTTTCATCGAGTTGCTTGTATAGTTGTTCCGGATTTGGCATGATAGACTTGACTTGTTTAGATTCATTGGGTGGGGAGGACAATTACTATACACATGGGAATTTTTGTACTTATTTCTGACGATATACGCAGTTGGCCGTTGGCGTAAGATCAACGCTATGCAATCAAGTTGTCTTGTATAGACAAAAAGGATTCTAGCCTTGGATTAGTGCTAGGCCTACCATATTTATTCACAGCTCCCATGCGTACAAGTGTTGTCCTCAATTGCATTCACTTAGATTGACTAGTTTAGTATACCCTATCACATGTTATAGTCATACCATGTACTCGTTTGCATGTTATTTACTGTACTTCATACGGCATGTATTTTCTGTATCTTTTTACGTCCCTCTGAGGACATGATTCTCTTCCAGGTTATTGCTGAGATCTTAGTTGCGTAGTAAATAATTGCTACTTCAGGATTCAGGTATCACCAGTGGTACTCTTATTGTTCTTCCATATTTATATTTCTTATCATGACATACCCTGTTGTTGTAGCCTAGTTTTGTAGACTCATATTTTCTTTTGTCTATTCGAACATATATGCTAGTGGGCTGCAGACCATGAACCATATTGTTCCTTCTTAATTTTATTCTTATGTGGATTGAGATATAGATTGACTTGCTAATTAGATATGAGACAACTTATACGTATTCGAGTCTGACTGGAGTCTACTTGAATGCGTAGTTGGCCATTGTAACGTGGTCTAGTCCTGCGTATTTTGGGACTGGAACGTGACATAGTTTTTGTGGTAGTCCATGCAGGTCAAATTATATCTTATTGGTTACGTTACTGTACCAAATGAGCCTACAATAGGATGAGAGTATTAGGATCTCAATCCATAATTGATATTAAAACTTCTTTGATTTCTAATACCTCTCGTAAATCTCATATTAGCATTCAATCATACTTTTTTGAACTTCTTATTATTGTTTCTCGTCTTCTCCTATTTCGGGAAGACGAACACTCATCCTTGATAAATCCTTTCGATTATATCTTTTTATAAGATATAAATAAGGTTGAGAGAATATTTCTAAGGGGAGTGATTATCTAAGTTAGTAATGTTTAGGGTAGATACCTCTTCTAGATAGACAGTTGAACGAAATAGCAGATAAATTTTTACATATGAGGTTTAGTCTTAGTAGGATAATTTTTTTATTTAATGAATATAAACTCTTGCCATTTACTAAGCAGATAAAGTTGGATTAGAAGTTTTACACCATCATAAAGATTGGTTAGAGGGATAAAGATAGATTTTAGTAATGCCTAAAATGACTAGGCATATGATAGTAGAAAATATATAGTTGAACTTTGGAGATTAGTATAGCACCCAAAACAAAATAGGATCAGATGTATGACGGACTTTATAAAGTATGAGTGGAGATATTTATGGATAAAATGGTTTGATAAGCCTTGTACTAAAGACTAGACAAAGGCCTACATATAATTCAATCATTGCATTGAGCTTGAGAAATTTTTTACTTGGAGGATATAAACATGACCTCGTGCATATATAAAGAGGTAAAATTTAAAATAGGGTAGTAGTCTATTCGAGAGGACCTCCACTCGAGAAATAGATATTGAATTATCCTATAGGAATAAAATGTTACAGAAAAGGATGATAGGCAACATGGACAATAATACAAAAAATATTGGATAGAGGGGAAGAGCTTGAATATGATTTAAAAAGATATTTCTCCAAAATAGATAAGCAATCAAAACCATGATTTGAAGATTGTCCAATAGTAAATATTATGTCATGAGTAGTAGATCTAGGTACCTGTTTAATTGAGCCTCAACTCTTACCTAATACGTAGGTATAAGAAAAGTTAGGCGTACTGTGAGAATGGTATAGTTTGTTATAGCTAGAAAGAGTATATTGTTAATTGTACTGTCAAGGAGATTGAGATATATCCTATCATAGTATAGTATAGTTTAAGGATTGACTGTGATTTTCATATCTTCAGTGTGTAATCATAAATAAGGACTTGGGATTAGAGTTAGATGTCTTATCCTAAGTAGTCTAGTACCTATTGTTATGTTAAGCCATTGACCGATACAGGTTAGCTGAAATCCCAAAAGATTATAATTAGATCCGTTATATTGAATTAAGGAAACATAATGGTTATGAAGAGAAAAAAAGTTAATATGTTTAAGTTGAATGATTGGAGAGAAAAAATGATAAAATTATAAGAATTTTTGATATGAAGTAAGGTAGAAATTGATTGAGTATCATAAGGTTAATTGAGATGAGGATTAGAATAAGAATTATCTATGATGACATAATAAGGATACGCGAGAATGTATGATTAAGCAAGTTTTGTGGCGATAAATTTAACCTGATGGACCGTGACTCAAAAAAAAAGTATTAGCAGGTTAGCTCGAAGGAATAGAGGATACAATTTCATGATACGAATGGGTATCTTATACAAGTCATGGTAATGCAAGAAGAAGTTGTTAGTGCTATAGATTATTTAAGATTCATGATTACGATTATAGTTGAAGACTTTCATGAACCAAACAAGCAGTAAAATGGCCTAAAATTTTAAGAATGGAAGATGAGAATAAAATGGAAGTGGAGTATCCTTAAATAGATTGATAAATGGTACCTAGGGTTGGAGTTGTAAATTATGGATGAGAAAAAAATCTAGAGGTGAATTGCATGATAAACAGAGAAAAAGCCAAAAATTAAATGTTATGATAAATTTTCAAGAAGCAATGATGGTTAAAGATCTTGGTAGATTACATCCTCAGTATTTAAAATACCAAGTTGTTGGAAGCGACACTTGAAGAAACTAGGACCACGTGAAATTATTGGAGTGAAGATATAGCAATCATAAGGAGATATACGATAGATTCTAGCTTTGATTTTGTTGGTCGCATTTTTTTTTGAATCAAATGTTATCCTAGGAAATCAGAATAGATAGGTTGTGAGCTAGTTTGAGTAGGCGTACAACTTCTTCAGTTTGTTTGATCATCTGTAAACTCCCTCGATTTATTCTGTAGATAGTCAGGGTTAGATTTGGAAAATTTGGTTTTAGCAGCAGATGTTGAGGTTTAGAGTGAAGTTAAGTTGTCTGGTTTTTTTTATTCATTTAATTAAAACCCTTGGCGCGCCCTATCATTGCTAAATTAATCGGAGCCCTATATCAGCTCATAAATTCCATCGGGCTATTGTACTTATGACTTGACTCGCCAATTTAGGCACGAAACTTTTCCGTCTATCAAAATCAAATTCGTTGTGCCCTAAATTAATTGCACAACTTCTCGTACCCTAAAATCTATATTTAATTTCGTGTCGGACACCTATGTCGTTACCCTCAATTTTGAGATACCAACTTAACCCGTTGAGCCGGACCAACTAAAGGATACAAGACTGACTCCAAGCCTCCACCATTTTTGATCTTTCCGTCATTTCCGGATTTTGACCCCAAGTGCCCCCATTTAATTTAAAAGCACGGGACACTTTAATTCTATTTAAATCGGGGATACCAATTTTTGCCTAATCCTGTTTTAATCCTTAATTAATCCCGATGGCCATAAAATTAAACCCGTGCCAAACCCCCAATACCCCATCGCCATGCAAACCATCACCCGCAATTTTCTCCACAATTTTGGCGTTATTTTATGTGTTCGTGCAATTTTCCAAATTTAAGGGGCTAAGTTGCAATTTATAAATGTTAGGTGCCCTCACCCCATTGGCCAAGACCAAATGAAGAGGTTAATTATTTTGGACCGAATGCAACATCTCCTCCCTCTATTTCTCATGAAGAAATGATCATACTCATGTGAAATCCTAGCCCTCTATTTTGAATAGGCTAATCCCCACCACACATCCAATACACCCCTCCCTATAAAGCCATCACATCACTCTCACACAACCCCCAAGGCCGGCCCTAATCCCTAGTGTGGAAAACCCCTCCACTCTCTCTCTCCTTCCTCCTCACAAAAACCCACAGCCAACATCCATTTCTTCTCCTCTTCTTCTTCCCTTTCTCTTCTTCTCCATTTTTTTCCTTCTTCTTCACCATCTCCTTCTTCCCCTCCTTCATATTACTGCTCCGGCCAACCTTCAGCCGAGATCCTCTCCGGCCAGCCGAGCTGCTGCTTCACCATAGATCTCTGGCCAACCGACGGCTGAACCCGACTCCACCGTGCAACCTCCGCAGCGCTCCGGCTACTCCCCGGGCAGCCGACGGTGCAGCCACTTCCCTTCGGCCGCTGTCCAGCTACGACCGTGCCGCTTCGGCAGAGCAGCTCCCCCTGACCGCCTGCTGCCAACACAATAGCTCCCCCTCCGACTTCAGACTTCCCCTGACTCCCTCGTCCGGCCGACTCCCCTGCTTCGGATGAACCCGACTCCTCCGCCACTGCTCCGGTTGAGCTCGACAGCGTCTTCTTCGGCCACCCTCCACTCGCAGCACCGCCAGCTCCACCCTCCACTTCCACGATCAAATGTCGAGCAACCTCAGCAGCTCCTGGTCGGAGCTTCTCCGCTTGGTCGAGTCGACCACAGTCGCTCCCGACCGGAGCTCCTCCGTGTGGTCGACGAGCTCGACCACAGCAGCTCCCAACCAGTCCCGTTCTGCCACGTCCATTGTGCAACCACCTTCGGTTGAGCAACTGAGACACCTCCACACGACGACTACCTCCGGCCACCACCCCACGGCGAGTCGGCCACCCCGCTTCCCTGCATCTCCATGGCCGAACCCCCCGTTCCCGCTGTATCACGACCATCACCTCCGACCACGGCTTCCAGTCCACCGCCTGCGTCCTTCCCCTACCTCGCTGTCGACCCCACCGGCCAGCATCGCCACCGCATCGCCGAGGTGAAACACTCCCCCTCTCTATATTGTTGTATAAATTATTTGTGTATGGCTTGTGTTTGTTTGTGAACTTAGTTAGGGTTAGGGTTAATGCAAATTGTGGGAGTACATGTTATAACAAGTGTTAATGGTATGTGAGTTTACTATAGAAATGGTGTTATAGAATGTATACTTTGAGGCTTGAAAATTATAGGTATATTGCAAGAAGGGTTGCAGATGTGCTAGGGATGATAAGTTAGAGCGTTGCATCTAATTAATTTATGCATATTCATTATTGCGAAGAGCAGTTTTAAAGTATTGTGAAATGATGCTGTGATTTATCATCGAGGAGTAATTTTTACCGTGAGATGGTGTGCGATATCAGACCAGTACACTGTGATTGAGGACAAATAATAGTAATGAATTTAAATTGAGGAAGGATTTTATTATGAAATGATAATGGGTGTATATATATTGAAGGCTATAAATAATTAATAATTTATTCGAGGATGATGTTTAAAATATGCGGGATAATGTCTGTAAAGACCCGAGGCAAAATTGAGGAATTGATCTTGGTTTGAACCACCGAACATCGTGATGAATATAGTAAGATTTAGGTTTGATTTGATGATATCGTACAAGGGATTAGTTGAGTAGATGTAGCGTACTCCGAGTCAACCTTAGTCAACCTCCTAGTGTCTTGTCCCTGTGAGTCGTAGCTGAGACTGAGTTTAGGTGTAGATGTATGTCTCATCCCTATCTGTCGTGGAACAGATTATTGATTATTGGTTGTATCTCATCTCTAGGTACTGCGGGACCTGAGGACTTAGACGTGGTACTGGGACCCCGTCATCAGCAACCGGACGCAGGCAAGTGTACCTTGCCATCCTGTATTTCAGTTTACAGATATTTATTGTTTCTTTATGTATATTGTGCACGTATTTATGTTGACATTCGATACTTCGCGTCCGGATCACAACCGGGTGCTGACGGTCATCGTAACATCTTAGAATAATTGTTAGATGCTTTGTAGTATCTCGATACATATACCAGAGTACATCGACACCCCAGGACACTCTCATACACTGTGATCGTGCTAGATTCCTGTATCCTGATGCTGACATCATGACCAGAGACTGGGAAGACCTTAGGGTCGCATCTGTTGAGTTCTTTCCGTGTGTCGAGACTGTAGATAGAGGTTCAGGTTCAGCGCACCATCGTTGACCGCTTGGGAAGGGGAAGACAGTTACTAGACGTTTGGGCTCCTATGCACGCGCTTATATATGTATATGTAGTGATCCTGTATTCTAGAGTAGTGTATCACATGTGTGTCTCTGTGCTCGAAGCTACGGTACACCCCGTGTGTCTCTATGTTCGGAGCTACAATTTTATTTTGGAGAGCCCACGCGTCAAACATTGTCTTTAAACTGTGTCACACTAGTTGGTTATGATAGAGTACCCTGTCGTGCACTTGTACTTTCTGTTTACTTGGCATGTTGTATTTCTGTACCTTGTTACGTCCCTCTGAGGACCTGGTTTCCTGCCAGTTTTGCAGCATAGACGATTACGGAGCACTTGGAGATACTGATGGAGTGGCATGTCTTGCGGGCACTATACCAGGTACTCACCTTATCTACCGGTATTATGTTTATTGTACATTGATTATTCATCTGCTGTTGTAGCCTAGTTTTTATAGGCTCATACTTCTTCTCGAGTCTATTCGAGTTAGTGTGTTATTGGGCGGCCGACTTTAGCACATATAGCTCTTTCTTGTATACTTCTGTACATTGTGGATTGAGACATAAAGGTTTACATTTATGGGATATCTAGATTCTGCCCTTTATATTACAGCTTATACGTATTCGAGTCAGACCAGAGTCTGGTCGAATGCGTAGCTGGCGTGTCACGTGTTCCTGGTCCACGTATTTTGGGACTGGGGCGTGACATATTTTTGTGGTGGCCCATGCAGGTCCGATTTAAATTGTCTTGGTCACCTGACTGTGCCAAGCGAGCCTGCAGATTAGGAATAGATGTTATGATTGTTGAAAAGGATCTCAATCCATAATCGATTTTAAAATCTCTTTGTATGTGATTATCGCCCTTGGACTTCCAATTTGCATTCGTTCAATCTTCGTCAATATCGCTATCCTTGTTTCTCGTCCCCTATTGTTCGAGGAGACGAATGCTTGTGACTGATAATTTCCTTCCAGAAGAAGATCGAAGACCAGACGACAGAAGATAGAATTAGTATACCTTTCTCGGAGAAGATTGTTACCTTATCAGGATAGATTGATGGGTTCTTTGGATTCTAGAACTAGTGTGGAAGGTTGGCAAGAGAGTTGGACCCAGTAGTACCCTACCCGTGCTTGAGGTAGCAGTGATCTTGGAAGTACTAAGAGCTAGAAGGATTGTTGATCATGACCTAGAATAATTTAGGGAAATACATAGCCTGATGATGGAAACTAGTGGTTGTATATGATAGCAATACCAAGAATGACATTATGGACTAGAGGAGATAAAATTCCAAGCACTCACTTGGAAGATGATGATATAATACCAAAATTTTAGTATGTGCTTGAGTGATACCATTATTGTACTATGCAACTTGGAGAGATAAATAACGAAAAGAAGAAACTCGAAGAATAAAAATTTTTAGGGAAAATTTGAGGAGAAGAGAAATTATACTTTAGGCATGGGAGAAAATTTTCTTTTAAAGGATTAGTATGGTAAACAGAACAGGAAGATTTATTTTGAGGTTAAGTTTGGAAGATGATACCGTCATAGCATGAGTTGATTGAGCCAATACCATGCGACACTAGATTGTCGACGTAGTTGCATATATATTTTTAGGCCACCAGGTTACCCTGAGTTGAGTTCAGAAAGCCCAGGAGTATGGTGCCCATCTACCTTAGGGGTATACAATGCAGGAGGTAAACCAGTGTACCACTATGATTATATCAGAGTTTGAGGCTGTGATTCTAGATAATCTTTTCGGCCTGCCACCTGACAAAGAGATAGAGTTGTTATAGAGTTGACTCCAAGAGCCGAGCCAGTAAATTTTTCGTCTTCAGACTAGCACCGATAGAGTTGGTTGAGTTGTAGGTCCGTAGTAGAGGATCACTTAGACAAGAGTTTCAGTTGGGCTAGTGTTTCTCCATGGGGAGTACCCATCATATTGTACCGAAGAAGGACGGGATGGTACGTTGCGTATCGATTACAGGGCGTTAAGTGCTGTAACGATAAGGAACAAGTACCCTATGCTATGCCATGATGATTTACTTGATTAGCTTAGCAGCGCATTTTGTATTCACAGAGATCGATCTTAGATCAGGCGAACATCAGATCAAGGCACGGAGAGAGGACATCCCGAAGTCGGCCTTTTGGATAAACTATGGCCACTATAAGTTTTTAGTCATGTCGTTTGGTTTAACCAACACGACAGCAGTAATTATGAGCCTAATGAACAACATTTTCCACCAGTACTTAGGTAAGTTCGTGGTGATAATTACCGATGACATATTGGTATGTTCCAAGAGCCAGAAGAAGCATGAGAGACATCTCAGGATCGTGTTAGAGACGCTAAAACAGGAGAGACTGTATGCCAAGCTCAGCAAATATGAGTTATGATTAGATAGAATAGATAGTCTACGCATCAGGACGACTAAGGGTGCGTGAGAAGAACTATCAGACGCTCGACCTAGAACTAGCTGCAGTGATAATTGTACGAAAGCTATGGCGACACTACCTTTATGGAGAGCGTGTTGAGATGTATACAGAACACAAAAGTCTGAAGTATGTCTACACATAGATGGAGCCCCACATGAGACAGAGGCACTAGCTAGAGTTGATGACAGATTATGATATCGAGTTGCAGTACTACCCTGGCAAGGCGAAGGTAGTTTACTACTCATCGCCAGATGTTAGTGGATTTTTAGGAACTCAGGATTGAGATTGTATTGCCAGGCATGGATGGACGGATGGCCAGACTCGAGGTCCAGTCCACATTTATTGAGAGGATCAAGACAGCCTTGCCTACAGATACGATATTTAGACGATTGCGAGAAAGGACAGAGGCCGACATGCAGACGAGACTCAGGATTCATGAAGACGGAATATTGAGGTACGGAGATCGCCTATATATTCCGAGTGGCGAGCTATGCCAAGAGTTGATGACCGAGGCACATAGCTCGATTTATTTCATTCATCCCGGGGGTACGATGATGTACCGAGATTCGAGGCAACATTACTGGTAGCATGAGATGAAGAGAGAAATTTCAAGATTCATGGCGAAATGATAGTTTGTCAGCAAGTCAAGGCGGAACATCAGAGGACTGTAGAACTATTGCAGCTGCTTCCCATTCCCGAGTAAAAGTGGGAATACATCACCATGGACTTCATCGCAGGATTTTCGTGGAGCCCTAGCGAAAAGGATGCAATTTGGGTGGTCGTAGACAGACTCACCAAGTCTGTACATTTCTTGCCCTTCAGAGTTGGGCAATCCACGAAGATTTTAGCTGACATGTTTATGAGGCAGATAGTACGATTACATGGAGTGCCTGTCAGCATCGTATCAGATCGTGATTCCAGATTCACGTCACGTTTTTGGTGGAGTATGCAGGAGAGCCTAGGAACTCGTCTCAAGTTCAGCACCGCATATCATCCACAGACTGATGGTCAGTCAGAGCGCACGATACAGATATTAGAGGATATGTTGAGAGCGTGCATGATTGATTTTGGAGGATCTTGGGAGGACCACCTACACTTGGTGAAATTCTCCTACAATAACAGTTACCAGGCTAGCATACAGATGGCACCTTATGAGGCACTGTACGACATGAAATGTAGGTCGCCAGTTTGTTGGAGTGACATGGGAGAGTGTCAGATACTTGGTCCAGAGTTGGTGACACAGACAGTGGAGAAGGTCAAGCAGATTCAGAGCCACCTGTGCGCAGCATAGGACAGACAAAACACTGGGCAGATGCGCACCGTAGACCATTGGAATTCAAGGAGGGTGACCATGTGTTTTTGAGGATATCGCCCACTCGAGGTACCATCAGATTCGGAGGTAGAGGCAAGCTGAGTCTGAGGCACATCGGATATTTTGACGTCTTGGAATGAGTTGACGAAGTGGCTTACCGTCTTGCATTACCTCCATCATTAGAGGGAGTACATGACGTATTTCATGTATCGCAGCTGAGGATATATGTCGCAGACCCTAGCCACGTGCTTGATCATTCAGATATTACAGTCGGGCCTAGTCTGTCTTACGTAGAGCAGCCAGTTAAGATCCTCGATCGCAGCGAGAAGACATTGAGAGGGCAGACGATTCGACTGGTCAGAGTGGCATGGAAGCACCATTCACCAGGCGAGTCTACTTGGGAGAGCAAGGATTCTATTCGGCAGCGATTCCCGTACTTATTTGAGGAGTAAGGTACAAATTTATATACGGCATTTTATTACTAGTTGTTTTAAAATTCTTTTAGATATTATCGTGCTTTACTTTTCATTTCAGGGACAAAATTTTTCTCAGTTGGGAAGAATGTAAACCCCCTCGATTTATTCTGTAGATAGTCAGGGTTAGATTTGGAAAAATTGGTTTTAGCAGCAGATGTTGAGGTTTAGAGTGGAGTTAAGTTGTCTGGTTTTTTTTATTTATTTAATTAAAACCCTTGGCGTGCCCTATCATTGCTAAATTTATCGGAGCCCTATATCAGCCCATAAATTCTATCGGGCTATTGTACTTCTGACTTGACTCGCCAATTTAGGCACGGGACTTTTTCGTCTCTCAAAATCAAATTCGTTGTGCCCTAAATTAATTGCACAACTTCCCGTACCCTAAAATCCATATTTAATTTCGTGTCGGACACCTGTGTTGTTATCCTCAATTTTGAGATACCAACTTAACCCGTTGAGCCGGACCAACTAAAGGGTCCAAGACTGACTCCAAGCCTCCACCATTTTTGACCTTTCCGTCATTTTCGGATTTTGACCCCAAGTGCCCCCATTTAATTTAAAAGCGTGGGACACTTTAATACTATTTAAATCGGGAATACCAATTTTTGCCTAATCCTGTTTTAATTCTTAATTAATCCCGATGGCCATAAAATTAAACCCGTGCCAAACCCCCAACACCCCCTCGCCATGCAAACCATCACACGCAATTTTCTCCATAATTTTGGCGTTATTTTATGTGTTCGTGCAATTTCCCGAATTTAAGGGGCTAAGTTGCAATTTATAAATGTTAGGTGTCCTCACCCCATTGGCCAAGACCAAATGAAGAGGTTAATTATTTTGGACCGAATGCAACATCTCCTTCCTCTATTTCTCATGAAGAAATGATCAAACTCATGTAGAATCCTAGCCCTCTATTTTGAATAGGCTAATCCCCACCACACATCCAATACACCTCCCTATAAAGCCATCACATCACTCTCACACAACCCCCAAGGCCGGCCCTAATCCCTAGGTGTGGAAAACCCCCCACTCTCTCTCTCCTTCCTCCTCACAAAAACCCACAGCCAACATCCATTTCTTTTCCTCTTCTTCTTCCCTTTCTCTTCTTCTCCATTTTTTCCTTCTTCTTCACCATCTCCTTCTTCCCCTCCTTCACATTACTGCTCCGGCCAACCCCCAGCCGAGATCCTCTCCGGCCAGCCGAGCTGCTGCTCCACTGTGGATCTCTGGCCAACCGACGGCTGAACCCGACTCCACCGTGCAACCTCCGCAGCGCTCCGACTACTCCCCGCACAGCCGACGGTGCAGCCACTTCCCTTCGGCCGTTGTCCAGCTGCGACCGTGCCGCTCTGGCAGAGCAGCTCCCTCTGACCGCCTGCTGCCAACACAACAGCTCCCTCTCCGACTTCAGCCTTTTCCTGACTCCCTCGTCCGGCCGACTCCCCTGCTCCGGCTGAACCCGACTCCTCCGCCACTGCTCCGGCTGAGCTCGACAGCGTCTTCTCCGGCCACCCTCCACTCGCAGCACCGCCAGCTCCACCCTCCACCTCCATGATTAGATGTCGAGCAACCTCAGCAGCTCCCGGTCGGAGCTTCTCCGCTTGGTCGAGTCGACCACAGTCGCTCCCGACCGGAGCTCCTCCGTGTGGTCGACGAGCTCGACCACAGCAGCTCCCGACCAGTCCCGTTCTGCCACGTCCATTGTGCAACCACCTCCGGTCGAGCAACTGAGACACCTCCACACGACGACTACCTCCGGCCACCACCCCACGGTGAGCCGGCCACCCCGCTTCCCTGCATCTCCATGGCCGAACCCCCCGTTCCCGCTGTATCACGACCATCACCTCTGACCACGGCTTCCAGTCCACCGCCTGCGTCCTTCCACCACCTCGCTGTCGACCCCACCGGCCAGCATCGCCACCGCGTCGCCGAGGTGAAACACTCCCCCTCTCTATATTGTTGTATAAATTGTTTGTGTATGGCTTGTGTTTGTTTGTGAACTTAGTTAGGGTTAGGGTTAATGCAAATTGTGGGAGTACATGTTATAACAAGTGTTAATGGTATGTGAGTTTACTATAGAAATGGTGTTATAGAATGTATACTTCGAGGCTTGAAAATTATAGGTATATTGCAAGAAGGGTTGCAAATGTGCTAGGGATAATAAGTTAGAGCGATGCATCTAATTAATTTATGCATATTGATTATTGCGAAGAGCAGTTTTAAAGTGTTGTGAAATGATGTTGTGATTTATCATCGAGGAGTAATTTTTACAGTGAGATGGTGTGCGATATCAGACCATTACACTGTGATTGAGGACAGATAATAGTAATGAATTTAAATTAAGGGATTTTATTATGAAATGATAATGGGTGTATATATATTGAAGGCTATAAATAATTAATAATTTATTCGAGGATGATGTTTAAAATATGCAGGATAATGTCTGTAAAGACCCGAGGCAAAATTGAGGAATTGATCTTGGTTTGAACCACCAAACATCGTGATGAATATAGTAAGATTTAGGTTTGATTTGATGATATTGTACAGGGGATTAGTTGAGTAGATGTAGCGTACTCCGAGTCAACCTTAGTCAACCTCCTAGTATCTTGTCCCTGTGAGTCGTAGCTGAGACTGAGTTTAGGTGTAGATGTATGTCGCATCCCTATCTGTCGTGGAATAGATTATTGATTATTGGTTGTATCTCATCTCTAGGTACTGCGGGACCTGAGGACTTGGACGTGGTACCGGGACCGCGTCATCAGCAGCCGGACGCAGGCAAGTGTACCTTGCCATCCTGTATTTCAGTTTACAGATATTTTTTGTTTCGTTATGTACATTGTGCACGTATTTATGTTGACGTTCGCTACTTCGCGTCCGGATCACAACCGGGTGCTGACGATCGTCGTAACATCTTAGAATAATTGTTAGATGCTTTGTAGTACCTCGATGCACGTACCTGAGTACATCGACACCCCAGGACACTTTCATACACTGTGATCGTGCCAGATTCCTGTACTGTGTCACAACCTTGTGTCTCTGTGTTCGGAGCTACGATTTTATTTTGGACAGCCCACGCGTCGAACATTGTCTTTAAACTGTGTCACACTAGTTGGTTATGATAGAGTACCCTGTCGTGCACTTGTACTTTCTGTTTACTTGGCATGTTGTATTTCTGTACCTTGTTACGTCCCTCTGAGGACCTGGTTTCCTGCCAGTTTTGCAGCATAGACGATTACGGAGCACTTGGAGATACTGATGGAGTGGCATGTCTTGCAGGCACTGTACCAGGTACTCACCTTATCTACCAGCATTATGTTTATTGTACATTGATTATTCATCTGCTGTTGTAGCCTAGTTTTTATAGACTCATACTTCTTCTCGAGTCTATTCGAGTTAGTGTGTTATTGGGCTGTCGACTTTAGCACATATAGCTCTTTTTTGTATACTTCTGTACATTATGGATTGAGACATAGAGGTTTACATTTATGGGATATCTAGATTCTGCCCTTTATATTACAGCTTATATGTATTCGAGTCAGACCAGAGTCTGGTCGAATGCGTAGCTGGCGTGTCACGTGTTCCTGGTCCTCCTATTTTGGGACTGGGGCGTGACATCATCCGAAATCCAAGATTGTTCACATTACCAAAATTTGTAATTCGTCATCGACTGTCCCGTTATCATTTTCTATTGTGATTACTTGTCTGATTTTGTAATCACAATATCGTGATTTTGTAGTGACCAATCATTCTAGCTATGCGATTGAGGAGATCTTTAATCCTTCCCTAGTCGTGCCATAATTTCGGAAACCAACCCTTTGATTGGTATACTTTCTTGTGTTAATATCCATATCACCATAGGGTACTAATTCTTTTCCGTTTCCTTGACCTAATCATTAACTATGAACTATGACTGATTTTCCATATGCCTTTGGTTCCGTACCTCTGAATTCGAAAATACCACTTGAACTTACTATAACTCTCCCTTATCTTGGTCTACAAGTTCTCATTTTTCGAGATTCCTACGATTTTATCTCTTCATCATCTATGACATGTGATGATCGAATTCCTTTGTACCACCTCGCCCTAGTTATATCTGACAAAATAATTTCTTTCTATCTTATTAAAGACATAACCTATATAGGAGAAATGTTGATTTGGTAATAATTTTTCCTATGGAGTTTATGATTCAATAACACTATGGTAGTACCGAGATTCCTTTTGAGACAGCCCTTAACTACGGCCATAAGTGCTTAATATTCCCTTATCTTTTCTTGGAAATAGACATTTCCTGAAACTTTGTAAATCGGATCATGACTTGAGTTTTCACTACCAACTTAATTTCTATAAGTTGGGTAGTGTCTTGAACTAAGTGTACCCCAGCTCTTAGATTCTGATGTCAACTAGGATCCCATTGGTAATTGTATCCCCCCACCTTTCGAGAATCAAAGTATGACCTTGCATACTTAAATTCGTTTCTACCGCTTTGTATTCTTTATCTTTATATCGTGCTTTTTTTTAATTTTGAGAAACTCGATACGTATGACAACTCGTATTTAACTTACTTCAAAAGTGAATTTTCTTATTGTTCTCTTTTGTGCTTATTTTAAATTTCTAGGACGATTTTTTTTATAAGTTGGGTAGAATGAAAACTCCCTCATAAATATTATTTTAATTAATTATTAATTGTATTATTCAATTATTAGCGCTATTGCCTATTTAGTTATTTATATTTTATTTTTTGTAGATTAAATAATTTTATAAGTGTTTTATATACAAATTAACTACATAAACTATTATATTGTGTTATTATATGTTTTTATTGTTTTAGAAATTTTTCTAAAAATTTTCTTGTATGTATTCTTATTTGTCATATATATTGGTTATATATAGAGAGTTGTAAAAAAAAGAAGAAGAAAACTTGCCTAAAACTACCACCAACCCTATTTTCGGAACCCACACACTAGCGGACGCCCGGCCGCGCGACTTTTTCCCTCCTTCGTCCAAACTTTTTTTTGAAGTCCAAATACTTTTTTTTCCTTCCCCATTAATCCTTTCAAACTAATTCCTTAATTATTGAATCAAATCTTCTAATTTAGAATGAATGAATTATCATTCAATACATTTAAACCTATTGAATCACCCGACCCCTACCTATAGCCATGCCACTTTCGGCCGAACATCCATGTGAACCCCTAGTCTCCTTTTTCCCATCTTTCTTCTCATTCTCATGAAGTTTTCATTCCCCTTCCATTCCACATGAGACTCCGTCCCCTCCTGCCGTGCCTCCGTCCAGGGACAACACACGAGCCGTCGTTCCGACCTGATTGATCTCTTCGTCTTGCACCTCGTGCTTCCTGTAAGTGTCGTACCCAAAACTAACCTATCCTCACCGTTCGGTGATGCTCCGTCCTTGACCAAGTTCTGCCGATAGCACTGTAAACCGCCTCACCTCTCGGCGTCACCTCCACCCATACTGACAGGCGACGACGATAGTACTTCCAACCACATGCCTCACTTCCGAAATTCAGTACAATTGCAACCTCACGGACAGCTCCTTCGGGCAACCGCAGTCTTCCGTACGGTCCGACGATGTCCCATCTCTAGTGGTTGTAAATCCTAGGAAGCTTCACCGACCCTATGGCAAGCGCTTCCTTCAACCAATGACCCTCGTCTTCAACCGGTCACTTCCATTAAGCCCCTCCTATCTCTAAACTTCCCTCTATGTTTGAACACTAGAAAAATTATTGAACCAGAAGCATTCATATAAGACGATATGTATGTTGTAGAAGAATACGTAAGAAGGCTTAATTAATATTATATAGGAAGAACACCTGTGAGTTACTAATACATTTTACTTTAGTAATTACATAATTGTATGAAATATTCTCTTTGTTTCTTTGTTTAGCTAGGAAGAAGGAATGGTTTTTTTTTTTTTTGGCTAGGAAAGCATAGCAATAGTACTAGCAACATACTAGGAGCGTTCAAGTGCATACATGGTTGCATTAAGAATAGGAAACAAAGGCCCTTAAAACTTTGGTAATTGCACATTAGACCCTATATCATATATATAATATATTATATAGTAGCATTAGTTAATAGTAAATTCCTATATATATTGTATTGTTATTTGTATTAATAAATAACTTAATTATTTCATATAACATAGTATGGTTAACTGAAAAGTTAATCATTATATGTATATTTGATCATAAGAATTAATAATATAGTTAAATGGATGTGTGGTCAAGAACGTATACAAAGATATTTATATTTTTAGGAAAGTACGATTTTATATAATAAGATTATCGGTATTTGCACAATTCTTATTTATTAGTAAGGTAAATTATGTAAATTTGTTATATATGTATTTTATATATAATTTTGTTATTTACAACCTGTTTTATAAACATATATATATATATTTCTACCCATATGAGAGATGCTTTTATAAATGTATTAAGATCTACAAAAAAATGTGTAAGTATTGTACAAAAGAAAGTATTTTCATAATAACGTAAAGAAGGATTTTGACTACAAGAGTTTTATTTAGAGATTATTTTCATAAAACAAGCCTTGTAAGGTTTTGCTTAGATGCATGTATAGTTGTGTGGTGATTATTGGTTGCTTGTTTGGGTTGGTAGATTCCTTGAGGGCCTTTTACAACACTAGCAGGATAGGCAGGTCAGACCCTGGTATTTGTGATCTCAGCTCAGTTTTGGACGAACCTAAGGCAAGTATACCTTTCTTTATGATTACAATATCTACATATTTTGCATATTCTTCAGATATGATTTATTTTCATTATGTTACATGTATCTCATGTTCCTTCTTTCAGTCTTGTTGTATCTTACTACCTGCTGATACGCATAGGATGAAGACACAAATGTTCATGTTGTTTGTTTTATCGAGTTGCTTGTATAGCTGTTCCAGATTCGACATGATAGACTTGACTTGTTCAGATTCATTGGGTAGGGAGGACAATTACTACACGTATGGGAAATTTTGTACTTGTTTATGACAATATACATAGTTGGCCTCTTGCGTAAGATCAACGCTATAAAATCTAGATGTCTTGTGTAGACAAAGGGGTTTTAGCCTTGGATTAGTGTTAGGCCTTCCATATTAATTCACATCTCTCATGCGTGCAAGTGTTGTCCTCGATTGCATTCACTTAGATTGACTAGTTTAGTATACCCTATCACATGTTATAGTGGTACCGTGTACTCATCTTCTTGTTATTTACTGTACTTCATTTAACATTTATCTTCTGTATCTTGTTACGTTCCTCTGAGGACCTGGTTCCCTTCCAGGTTATTGCTGAGATCTTAGTTGCGTAGTAGATAATTGCTACTCTAGGATTCAGGTTTCACCAGTGGTACTCTTATTGTTCTGCCGCATTTATATTTCTTATTATGACATACCCTGCTGTTATAGTCTAATTTTGTAGACTCATATTTTCTTTTGAGTCTATTCGAACATATATGCTAGTGGACTGCAGACTATGAACCATATTGTTCATTCTTGATTTTATTCTTATGTGGATTGAGATATAGATTGACTTGCTAATTAGACATGAGACAACTTATACGTATTCGAGTCGGACTAGAGTCCACTTGAATGCGTAGCAGGCTATTGCCACATGGTCTAGTCCCACGTATTTTGGGACTGGAACATGACAAAAACTTTCATGCGGCAGTGTTTCCATGCGACAACACCTCTCTAGAATAGCCATGCGGCTAAAAACCTCCAACACAACAATAACTATGCGACAGAGGAGTCACAAGATAACCATGCAACATCGTTCCCATGAGGCAGAATTCCTATGTGGCAGAAAGGTTATGAATTTCTAGTCGCATCCGCCTACGACGATAATTGGCAGCGGCCGTTACTAACGTGCGCACGTTGCTACCCCAAAAGCGTACCCATTGTTACATAATGTCAGCCACGACTAATTCGTAACCACAAGCGCATGACACGTGTTAAGCGAACTGTGTCATAAGTGCACTGCTGACCGAATCTTGTGGAAAGTTACCACAAGAATTGCATGCGCCAAACCAGGTAGTAATTCGGCAAACGCTAAAAACAGTAATTTTTTAGGAGATGCGTGTGTATAGCCATTATAGTATGAATGACTATAAATAGCAGGAATTCGTACGTCCCAGGGGTACGAGATAATTCTGTCATAGGAGGCTAATTGTTGTCCTTCTCGCCATTGAGCCAAAGACTTTGTAATTTTCTTTTGTCGGTCGATCGTCAACGGAGTAAAGGAGTTAGCTGCACAACTCGATCTCCATTGATATACTTCTCCAGATCATTTTTTTTGTACTTAGAATTTTCAGTGTTAGGATTCATTTGTATTTTATTTGTTGTAATTCACCTAATACAAAAGTTAGCAAGACTTTCAATTTCGTGATGGCAACAAAGGTGGCGACTCTACTGGGGACTTCCTTCTCCACCGACAAGAAGATTGTGATGCAATCTGACACGACAAAACTGGGATTAACCTAGAGTATGTTGGTCTTTCGCTTCAACCAACATGCTTTTGAGGATATTCTCTCGGGGGATAGCTTTAACCCCTCACCGAGGCTAGTAAAACCTAAGAAGACCTGTAAGACCTGGTTTGCCAAGACTAGTGCGTCGTACCCCAGGACCACAGAGGATGCACTTCTTATTTTTGAGGTTGGAGGCGCGTATCCCGTCTTTGCTCCCGTGGCTGCGCATGAGGACGGGAAATCCTCACAAAAGCGATATGTACGTACTTTTGTTAAGGGGACCAAGGCCTCTTCTAGGCCAACTAGGCCGTCTCTTTCTGAGAAAAATAGTGCTGATTCTCATACCTTGAGCTCACAGCAAGGGGTGCAGAAAAAGAATCATGCCACATCGAATACTGATCACATAAAAAGCCCTACATGCGTCATTGATCAAAGAGCGAGCCCAAGTGCTGCCAGATGATCGCTCATCCAAGGCAGAAAGGGGACTTCTGTCTTCGACAGGATTTCCCGTGACCCCGACTCCATGTGTCAACTTTCCGAAATAGGGGTAACTTGGACTCTTTGTACTATATGCCAGCATATGCTAGTTCAAAGAAGTCTAGGGCATTGCGAGCCATGCGTGCTCAAGCAACTGCTCAAGCAGCTGATTAAAAGCATGCGCCATTAACTGTTATGCGTGTTGATGATGGAAAGAAGTATCGAACTGACCCAAGCGTACAGCCCGCCTGTAGGCATTAAGTGGGCCACTTCCAAAAGTCTTTCTGGTACAACTTGGGCACAAAATATGCGTGTGAACTAAGACAGGGAGCAAAAACTGTGATAACCGACCCATGCGCCCAATATGGCTACGCACATAAAGTGGGTCGGTTCCACGATAAATCTTCCATAAATGATCTGGGTACAGTTTCTGCGCATGAACCAGGTTAGGGAGCAAAAACCTCTCCTAGACACCCACGCACACGGCTTGGCCATGCACATGAAATGGGTGTAAAGTTAAAATTTCCCTCGTTAGATCTGCCTAACGTGATATATCATAAGCATAAGAGGAGAGAAACAACTACTACACACGGTGGGTCCCCTACAGGGCACCAATGTGCTAGTATTATCATCAACTGCTGCGGTGCCAAAATAATAGCTCCTCCCGCTAGGTAGTCTGTATTCCAGCGACTGCGATGAGTTGTACCGATCCAAAAGCATCTCGAAAATAGGTGCAAACTAAAGAACCTAAAGAAGAGGAAGAGTTAACTTTTGCCTCATGCTGCTCGACATGGAAGTCTCCTTCCATGAAGGACTTAAAAGCAAGCTCGTCCAATCCTCTTATATCGGCCAGTGCATTGAGAAACCAACCACGAGGTGGTAGGCTCATAGTACCTATCGAGGGGGTATTCCAAATTACCCAATTACGATTAAGGTCTTCCTCAAGAGAGACCGGTGCAGCTTTGCAAGTCGGGTTAGCAATCCTCTAGTGCTCCACACCAATCCGTTATTTCGGATTCTAAAGACGATGCAATAATGCCCGCCTTTCCTAAGGACATTGTGACTCAGGGATCAAAGGCAGAAAGTGAAGGGTCTACGACCCCATCTACCACTCCGTATGTAATAACAATATACATGGCAGGAGACAATTACGAAGGGATCTCCAGTGACCGCCAATGCCTCGAGGCCCTAGAAGCAATGATGCAGACTATGAGTGCCTCAATGAAAATGCTAACTCAGGCGATACTGGATATCCGGGCAAACATGGTCCTACCACAACCAAGATCTCCGGGATAAACATGCTAGGATACAGGGGCCAATGGAGAGTCTAACACACCTGCTCTGCTCCTCCAACATGCACCCCTCTCTTGCTACACTCCTCTGCTTCTACGGCCTCAGACGATACTCAGGAGGCTATCCGTGAATTGTGAGCTCGCTTCAACTCTATGAACAACAGAGACAAGCCGCAGAGTCTCGGGATAAGGCAACTTATCCTCCAAAATGGAACAATATTGTATTCCCCCAAAATATAAACCGTAGTCCATGAATTCATTTAACGGAAATACGTTACCCCGTCAAATTAGTTCAAGTCCATGACGGGATATCTACCACGAGACAATGCTTTGCTCACCAAGATATTCATCAGGACCCTGACTGAGGTTGTCACTACCATATTTTCTAGGAAAGAATATTTGGTCATTTCATAATTAATTAAATATTGTGCTTGTTGTATAATTATTTATTATATCATTTAATTATTATTAGATGTTAGTTTATTGTTTTGGACTAGTGTTAGTAAACCTAACTAGTTTAGATTAGATCCATGGACCAACATTTAATTTAGTTAGAATTGAGCCCAATAATAAGCCCATTCATTAGGAGGATGATTAATTAAATTAAACCCATTAGAATAGAACCTTCCCTCCTTAATTATTTTTTTATGAAAGGCTCCAAGGGATATTCTAGACATTTAATAGTAGCTTGGGGAGGGGGCTAAGGGGGCCGGCCTTGTATTAGTAGGGGGAGAGTTTCTCTCTCCTTATTTTTATTATAAATCTAGATCTAGAATTTTTCTTCCCAATTTCTTCATTCTAACACCAAATTTCTTTTCAATTACTTCTCAAATCATCATTGGAGGCTATTGAAGCAAGGATCTACAAAGAGGAAACAAGGATCTACAATGAGGAGCAAGGATCTACAAGTTGAAGTCTCATTTCACGTAATTTAGAAGTTTTATTGGAAATCCATCTCCCAATATGTATAATTTAGTTTTTTCTCTTTGATTAGACACTAAATCTGTGTTTTAATCATTAAGAACTACCCCATATACTAAGGCTACCCATAGGAATTAAAATTTGGTTCATAGGAGGCCTATGGAGAAAGTTATGGTGTGTTTTGTGTCAATTTTGGGAGAATTTCGAGATTGACACATTTTGTGTTTGTCAATTTGTCAATTAGACCAAATTGACATGTGTTTGATTGTGTGTAGCCAGTGTCATGTCCACAATTAGATACGTGTAGGCCTTTCCCGACAATTTGGATATACGGGTTGATTTGGGGGATTTTTTCTCTAACACGGGGGTTTGTGCATGTCACATTTTGACGCGGACACGTAGATGTATAATTGACTCTTTGTATTATTCATAAATACTATTTTAGACTTGCTCGTGTCATTCGGGGTACGTTTGGTTGTGTGGTAGACTCGTATCGCAAGTGTATCATAGATCTAGTGTGATACGGGTGCGATGCACTCCACGCGTTTGTTTTATTGCATTTTTAGATTTAATTTGTATTGTTTATAGCTATTAGTGGTATGTAATTTTATGGTTATATATATATATATATATATATATATATATATATATATATATATATATATATATATATATATATATATATATATATATATAAGTTCATAGGTGTTAGATGTATGTGTGTTATATTTATTGATATGTATATAGTTCTATATATCTACTTATAGTGGTATGTGTGTGAGTGAGAGAGTTATGTTTATATGTAAATATATGTATTGATATGTACATATGTGTGTCTATATATATATGTGTGTGTGTGTGTGTGTGTGTGTGTGTGTGTGTGTGTGTGTGTAATTATGTATTTATATATACTTGTGTATATGTGCTTATGTGTGTGTTTTAGGGGGGAGGAGGTAGAGCAGTGCAATGCTGAAGCCAACAGCAACATAACAGCAACAACAGGAAATCATCATCAGTGGCAGCAACAACAAGCATTGAATGGAGCACTGCAGTAGCAGTAAACTATAGCTGCAGTATCACACATCATGTTGCAGCAGTAGCAGCTATTAGCACGCAGTGGCAGCAGCGTGTACAGCAGCAGCAACAAGTGCCCAGCAAATGCAACAGCTACAACAGCAGTTTGAGCAACAACTACAGCAAACGCAGCAGCAACTTTGAACATCAGGGTATCAAGCTTCTGATTAGGTAAGTTAGTAAATTCCTAGCTAGTTTAGTTAGTAGTTTAGTAGCTAGTTAGTTATTGTTATTGTTATTAGTTATATATATATATATATATATATATATATATATATATATATATATACACTTGTTGTTTGTAGTAGTTAGATAGTTAGTGATATGTGTAGATGTATGTATATAGGTATTGTATATTAGTAGTAGTATGTAATATTGTATTAGTTAATACATTAGTATATAGTTAGAAGTTGGGTAGTTAATTATATACTAGAATTGACATTACCTTGAGATACCAAGATAAATATCAAGGTATTTGGTCGATACTCAAGGTATTGGGTTTGAGTATCAAGATGGGTGTGTAGTGGTGCGATACCGCATTGGTTTAAAGCCAAGGTATCCACTTAGCATTGGTTTAATTAGGAATACTAAATAATATTGATTGTATATACATATTATGATAATTTTATATCTATTATTTGCATATCTTGCGATACGGTATCCTATTAATTTTATAGTATCCTAGTTTTAGATAGTATTATGGCCTAGTTACATAGTGCATGGACCCAATATCCTAGAGATAGACCCGTAGAACCTAGAATAGCTAGTTTGACTTAGAGTTGACCTAATTTGACTATTTTGACTTAGAAATAGCTTTTTGACCTAAAAGTTGACTAGTTTAACTTATTTTTATTCCAAAACCTTGTATTGATATAATATTCCATATTTAGGTCTTCGAGGCACCGTACCGGACATCTGTGATACTGTTCACCAAATTTTAGGTGAGTACATTCTCTGATAGTTTCTCATTTATGATATCCTCTATATCTCTTGTATCTAGTATAGATATTCTTAATTTTTTGATACGATGGTTATACGGATTAGTATATCCGAATCTTGTTATGAGATATTATTCTTTGGTATTTATGGTGTATCTTGTGTAAGCCTTGTTTCCTTATTCTTCTTGTACAAATACAGATATTGGTTCATGAGAAGAGTAGCGCCCTTCTTGTGGAAATCCGTGTCATAACGTACCATGGTTGGATCCACTATACCAGTCGGGGGTAGAGGAGTATTTAGTGTAGATATGTGATTACCCTTTTTGTGCATGTCTTATTCCTTGTGAGTTTTAATCATACACCGCACGTATGATTAACCAGGCCATAACCTTGTGCAAGTTTCCAATCCGATCACATGTTAAAGCTGGTACTCACTCACTCAGTCATTAGTATTCTTGTTCATTTCCATATTGCTTATTCTTGTATTTATTTTCAGTATTTTCTTTATTACATATCTCTTGTATCTATATGTTGCATCTTGTATATTCACACCTATTTACTGTTATATAGTTTATATCATTTATTAGAACTGCTGTTAGAGATGTACTCTGCTCATTTTCAGACTGGATATATTTTTTCCAGATGACACTGAGGAGTGGTACCCCACTCACTACGGGCCTCAGGACGTGGTTGGCTTAGAGCCAGAGACCTTGGCTCAGAAGGGCCTCAACCCGATTAAAACAGATAGCCCATGGCTTGTAGCTTATTAGTTAGACTCTTTTTACTTGATTTGTCTCCAGAATATTGTTTTAGTATTTCTCTGACTCATTAGATATTATTTTGTCCCATGAGTTATATTTGTGACTCTTCTATTCTTTTATCATATTCGTGCTTATTTCTATCTTAGATCTGTGATTGAGTATATTTCTTTTGTTTGTGTCATTGTTATGTCTTGATTATTTAGATAGATAGTTTACCCAAACAGAATTCTACCGCCGATGTTGCAACGTAGGCTGGGCGTTGTTCACTACTTGCATCCCTATACCGAATGAGGGTCGTGACACATTTTTAGTGGTGGCCCATGCAGGTCTTCGAGGTCGCAACTAGTACGATTCGTAGTGGTGCTCTGAATTGAGTGCTATTACGAGCCTGTTTCAGGATATAGGATATAGGATATAGGATATAGGCTATAGGCTGAGAATACTCAATCACATCCAAAAAAAATCTTTTGATTAATTTCAACTGTTCTTCTTTGATATTGATATTTGATCTTTAACTGTCATTCTTTGAATGCATTACATCATGTGCCATATTGATTCTTTTCTTTCGTTTTGTCTCAGGATATCGCCTAAGACTAGATCACATGAGGGAAGAGCAGCTTCTGAGAGATCTTCGACTTCCCGAGGGCCTGCACCAGTCACTTCTTCGGTGATTGGCGTATCAGGTGCGTTCGGGGGTCCACCTCCTACTCAGAGGACTGTTCTGGCTGTATTTGAGGGACTTCCACCTCCACCTTCCATACCGACAGATGCGACTCAGATGTTCATACTATTTTACGAGATGCTGGAGGCACAGAGGGCTCAGTCCGAGGCACACTAGAGGCAGACCGACGTGTTACGACAGGGCATTGAGAGTGCTCATCAGCTAGCCCTTGCCGAAGTAGAGAGAAGAGTTCTGGTCCAGCAGCAGGTTGCTCCGCAGGTTGCCCAACTTCGGCCAGGTAACATCCAGGACTTCAAGAAGCTGGAACCTCGGGTCTTCAAGGGGACGGAGGGCATCCTCTACGCTGATGATTGGCTCGAGGATATTGAGTATCTTATTAGGGTGTCCCATCTTGCTGAGGATCTGAAGGTTGAGGCAGTAGGACTTCAGTTGTTCGACATCGCCCACACTTGGTTCAGGATTGAGTCACTTCTTACTGATGCGGGGCAGTCTTGGAAGATGTTCAAGGACCTCTTCAAGAGGAAGTTCTTTGCTCGGGCAGACAGGTTAGACTTGGGGAGGCAGTTTGAGAGCCTTACTCAGGGGAGCATGTCTGTGGAGGAATATGTTGTAGAGTTCGGTAGGCTGAGCCAATTTGCAGAGTATTTGGTGAGAGAGACAGAGGTTCGAGCTATTCTTTTTTGTAAGGGTCTGAACTGGGAAGTGAAGATCCTCATTCTGTCTTTTTATGAGACCTATTCGGAGATACTTGCGGAGGCATGCAAGGTTGAGCAAGAGTTGGGTTTGAAGCCCAAGAGAGATCGTGATTCTTTTCTGCGGTCTAACAGTAGCACAGTGACTGCTAAGCGTCCTCTTTTCTAGTCCAGGCCTTTTCAGCAGTCGCAGCAGCACCAGACTCCAGCTAGGGTGCAGTTTCACCAGGCACCGCAGCAGCAGAGACAGTTACATCAAGCTTTCTACCACTTCTGCAAGAAGCCCGGCCACATCTGGAAAGTTTGCAGAAAGCGGTTAGGAGTTTATTTGTATTATGGTGCTGAGGGACATCAGCTGAGAGAGTATCCTTCCAATCCTCGTCGTACAGTTCAGGGAGCAGTTCCAGCTCCGAGGACACAGACGAGACCACTTGCAGTACATCAGAGGGTACCGCCGCTTTCGACCTAGCAGCAGCGTTATGCCCAGCACCAACATCAGGGAGGTGCACGTCAGGGACCAGCATTTGCTATGAAAATTTGAGGAGGTCGAGCCCACCGGAGATGTCATCGCAGGTTCTGTTCTTCTTGATTCTATTCTAGCTTTAGCTTTGTTTGATAGTGGTGCTTTTCATAGTTTTGTATCTGTTTCTTTTGCTCTGAAGCATTATTTGGTAGCTGAGTATTTGCTTAGGACTTGTAAGATCATGACCGGGTGAGGCATTATCCTGGTTAATAATATTTGCAAGGATCGAAGAGTTACTCTGGGGGGCCAGGAGTTGAGTGCGTGTCTACTTGTAATGCCACTTTCGAGCTACGATATTGTACTCGGGATGGATTGGTTGAGTAGGCACCATGCTAGTATAGATTATAGAGCAGGCAAAGTTTTGTTTAGCCCGCCAGGAGAGCCAGAGTTTGATTTTGCTAGAGAAGCCGTGGAGCAGGGAGAAGGCATTATCTGTGGAGCTATGGTGGAAGATAAGGAGTTGTCGTATCCGTTGATAGCAGAGTTCTTGGATGTGTTTCCTGAAGAATTGCCAGGATTGCCGCCAGATTAAGATGTTGAATTCTCTATAGACTTGGTGCCAGGTGCAGAACCAATTTCACAGTATGTCTATAGAGTGAACAACAATGAGCTGGTCGAGCTGAAGAAATTGGTGGATGAGTTACAAGATAAGAGGTTTATCAGATCCAGTTCTTTACCGTGGAGAGCCCCGATATTATTTATACCGAAGAAGGATAGATCGGTGCGCATGTGCATTAATTACAGGGCATTGAATAATCTCACTATCAAGAATAAATATCCGTGCCACGAATTGATGACCTGTTCGATCAGTTGAGTGGTCCCCAGGTATTTTCCAAGATAGACTTGAGATCAGGCTACCATCAGGTGAAAGTGAAGCCAGAGGATATTTCAAAGACTGGTTTTTGGACTCGGTATGGCCAGTATGAGTTCATGGTGATTCTGTTTAGGTTGACTAATGTCCCGACGGTATTTATGAATTTGATGAACAAGGTGTTCCACCAGTACCTTTTCAAGGTAGAGTTCATGGTGGTGTTCATTGAAGACATACTCATATACTCAAAGATACCGGAGGAGCACGAGGAGCATTTGTGGATTATGTTGGATGTGTCGAGGAAGGAGAAGCTGTATGGGAAGCTGTCCAAATGTGAGTTCTTCCTAGACATGGTGGAGTTCTTAGGACATATTGTGACTGGTGATAGAATTTTAATAGATCCGAAGAAGATCACAGCAGTAGAGTCTTGGAAGACCCCGAGTTCAGTAGCAGAGATCAGGAGTTTCTTGGGTTTGGCAAGCTACTATAGGAAGTTTGTGCAAGATTTTTCGAAGATTGTCGAACCGATGACCAGACTCACCAGGAAGGATGTAGAGTTTGTTTGGATAGAGGAGTGCCATGTTGCTTTTGAGGAATTAAAGAAGAAGTTGACATCTTCTCCTATTTTGATGTTGTCATCTGGGTCTGGAGATTTCACTATTTATAGTGATGAATCAGGAAAAGGTCTGGATTGTGTTCTACAGCAAAATAGGAAAGTGATTGACTATGCATCTAGACAATTGCATCATCATGAGAAGAACTATCCTACCCACGATTTGGAGTTGGCAGCAGTCATCTTTGCCCTGAACTTGTGGAAACACTATTTATACGGAGAACGTGTGGAGATCTTCACAGACCACAAGAGCTTGAAGTATGTTTTTAAACAGAAGGAGTTGAACATGAGACAGCATCGGTGGTTGGAACTGATGAAGGATTTTGACATATCTTTGCAGTATCATCCTGGGAAAGCTAATGTAGTTGTCGATGCCTTAAGCAGGTATCCGGTAGCTATGTTGTTAATGCAGGTTCGATATTTGTTGGAGGACTTGGAGAGCTTGGGCATTGAGGTGATAGTTTCTGGTTTGTTATGCAGATATGGGGGTTGCAGATATACTCAGAGTTGATGGATAGGTTCAAGGCAGCCCAGTATGAGGATGCATCTCTGAGGAGCATTAAAGCTCAGGTGAGTGCAGGATTGGAGAATAATTTTACCGTTGCTGAGGATGGTTCTTTGTGGCATGGTGTTAGATTATGTGTGCCTAGTAGGGAGCTGCGTGAGAAGGTGTTACAGAAAGCGCATCACTCTCAGTATTCCATACATCCAGGTGCCAACAAGATGCATCGGGATATGCGAGAGAGTGTGTGGTGGTATGGCATGAAGAGGAAAGTGGTACGGTTTGTATCCAGATGTTTAGTATGCCAGCAGGTGAAAGCCGAGAGGCAAAGGCCAGGAGGTTTACTTCAGCCATTATCCATTTCAAAGTGGAAGTAGGAGCATATTACTATAGATTTTGTGTCCGAACTTCCATGATCTCCAGGAGGTAAAGACGCGATTTGGGTCTTCGTTGACAGGTTGACCCAGTCTGCCCACTTTTTGCCATTCAAGGTAGGTTTATCTACGGAGAAGCTGGCAAAGATGTATGTGAGGCAGATCATCAGGATATATGGGGTTTCCGTCAGCATAGTCTCGGATTGGGATAGTCGTTTTACTTCTCATTTCTGGAGGAGTTTGCAGGCGAGTTTGGGCACCCAGCTCAAGTTTAGTACTGCATATGATCTCCAGACAGATGGACAGTCAGAGAGGACTATTCAGACTCTCAAGGATATGCTGCACACATGTGTACTAGATTTTGGGGGATCTTAGGAGGACCATCTCCATTTGGTAGAGTTTGCTTACAATAACAACTACCAGGCTAGTATAGAGATGTCACCATTTGAGGCTATGTATGATCGGAGATATCGTACTCCATTATCATGGGACAATATTGGAGAGAGAGTTTTACTAGGGCCAGAGATGGTTATGGATGCAGTGGAGAAGGTTAAGCTGATCAGAGACAGACTTCGAGTGGCACAGGGCAAACAACGACATTGGACCGATAGCCACCAGAGACCTTTGGAGTTTGAGGTATAGTTTTAGATTTTTATTTTGTGCTTGATATTGGTTGTTTGTTATAGATTAAGTTCTTAATGTTGTGTTTTGTTCTAGGTTGGTGGTTTGATGTTTCTGAGGATTTCTCTGACATGAGGCACTATTTATTTCGGTGAAGGCGAGAAGCTTAGTCCGTGATTCATCGGACCCTTCACTATTCTCGAGTGGGTTAGTGTAGTTGCTTCTTGACACCTATATTGGAGGGAATGAACAACGTATTTCACGTGTCGCAGTTGAGACAGTACGTGGCGGATCCTAGTAATGTGTTGGATCACTCGAAGATAGAGGTGGGCCCTACTCTTAGCTATCCAGAGCAGCCAGTTGAGATTCTGGATCAGAAAAAAGGTGCTGAGGAACCAGACTATTTCCTTGGTACGCGTCGCATGGAGGCATCACTCTCCGGAGGAGTCTACCTGGGAGAGAGAGGATGAAATACGAGAGCGTTACCCATTTTTGTTTGTACCTTGAGGTATGTTCTTTCCTAATTATGTTTTGTTTTATTTTGTTTTGTTTTGTTTTGTTTTGTTTTGTTTTGTTTTGTTCTGTTTTATTTTTCTGGGGGTAGTTTCGTCTTTGAATTTCGAGGACAAAATTATTTTAAGGGGGGTAGACTTGTCACTACCATATTTTCTAGGATAGGATATTTTGGACATTTCATAATTAATTAAATATTATGCTTGTTGTATAATTATTTATTATATTATTTAATTATTATTAGATATTAGTTTATTGTTTTGGACTTGTGTTAGTAGACCTAACTAGTTTATATTAGATCCATGGACCAACATTTAATTTATTTATAATTGAGCCCAATAATAAGCCCATTCATGAGGAGGATGATTAATTAAATTAAACCCATTAGACTAGAACCTTCCCTCCTTAATTAATTTTTCATGAGAGGCCCCAAGGGGTATTCTAGACACTTAATAGTAGCTTGGTGAGGGGGCTAGGGGGGCCGACTATGTATTAGTAGGGGGGAGTTTCTCTCTCCTTATTTTTATTACAAATCTAGATATAGAATTTTCTCTTCCCAATTTCTTCATTTTCACACCAAATTTCTTCCCAATTTCTTTCTAGATCAATATTAGAGGCTATTGAAGCAAGGATATACAAAGAAAAAGCAAGGATCTACAAGAAGGAGCAAGGATCTATAAGTTGAAGGCTCATTTTATCTAATTTAGAAGTTTTATTGGAAATTCATCTCCCAATAGGTATAATTCAGTTTCCCTCTTTGATTAGACAATAAATCTATGTTATAATCATTAGTAACCACCCCATATGCTAAGACTACCCATAGAAATTAGAATTAGGTTCATAGGAGGCCTATGGAGAAAGTTATGGTGTATTTTGTGTCAATTTTGGAGAAAATCTGAGATGACACATTTTGTGTTTGTCAATTAGTCAATTAGACCAAATTGACATGTGTTTGATTGTGTGTGGCTAGTGTCTTGTCCACAATTGGATACATGTAGGCCGTATTCCGATTTTGGAGTTACGGGTTAATTTGGGGAATTTTCCTCCGACACGGGGGTTTGTGCAAGTCATATTTTGACACTAACACGTAGATATGTAATTGACTCTTCGTATTATTCATAAATATTATTTTAGACTTGCTCGTGTCCTTTGGGGTATGTTTGGTTGTGTGGTGGACTCGTATCTCAGGTGTATCATAGATCTAGTGTGATATGGGTGCGATGCACTCCACGTGTTTGTTTTATTACATTTTTAGATTTAATTTGTATTATTTATAGCTATTAGTGATATGTAATTTCATGGTTATGTATGTATATTTATATATATATATATATATATAGTGATATATGTTTTCATATATATATATATATATATATATATATATATATATATATATGTGTGTGTGTGTGTGTGTGTGTGTGTGTGTGTGTGTGTATATATATATAGATATATATGTGTGTGTGTGTGTGTGTGTGTGTATATAGATATATATATATGTGTGTGTGTGTGTGTGTGTGTGTATATATATAGATATAGATATGTATCTATAAGTGTTATGTTATGTTATGTTATGTTATGTTATGTTATATATATATATATATATATATATATATATATATATATATATATATATATATATATATATATATATATATATATATATATGTTCATAGGTGTTAGATGTATGTGTGTTATGTTTATTGATATGTATCTACTTATAGTGGTATGTGTGTGAGTGAGAGTGTTATGTTTATATATATATATATATATATATATATATATATATATATATATATATATATATATATATATAAACATAACACTCTCACTCACACACATACCACTATAAGTAGATATATATAAATATATACATATCAATAAACATAACACTGTGAGTGAGAGTGTTATGTTTATATATATATATATATATATATATATATATATATATATATATATATATATAGTTATGTATTTATATATACTTGTGTATATGTGCTTATGTGTGTAGTGTGTGTTTGAGGGGGGGGGGTGTCGAGCAATGCAATGCTGAAGCCAACAGCAATATCGCAACAACATCAGGGAATTAGCATCAGTGGAAGCAACATCAAGCATTGAATAGAGCACTGCAGTAGCAGCAAACTGCAGCTACAACATCACACAACATGTTGCAGCAGCAGCTAGTAGCACACAGTGGCAACAACGTGTGCAGCAGCAGCAGCAAGTGCCCAAAAAATGTAGCAGCTACAACAAAAGTTTGAGCAACAACGTGTGCAACAAACGCAGCAGCAGCTTTGAACAACAGGGTATCAAGCTTTAGAGTAGGTAAGTTAGTAAATTCCTATCTACTTTAGTTAGTAATTTAGTAGCTAGTTAGTTATTGTTATTAGTTATATATATATATATATATATATATATATACTTGTTGTTAGTAGTAGTTAGATAGTTAGTGATATGTGTAGATGTATATATATAGGTATTGTATGTTAGTAGTAGTATGTAATATTGTATTAGTTAATACATTAGTATATAGTTAGGAGTTGGGTAGTTAATTATATACTAGAATTGACATTACCTTGAGATACTAAGTTAAATGTCAAGGTATTGTGTCGATACTCAAGGTATTGGGTTTGAGTATCAAGATGGGTGTTTAGTGGTGCGATACCGCATTGGTTCAAAGCCAAGGTATCCACTTAGCATTGGTTTAATTAGGAATACTAAATAATATTGATTGTATATACATATTATGATAATTTCATATCTATTATTTGCGTATCTTGCGATACGGTATCCTATTGATTTTCTAGTATCCTAGTTTTAGCTAGTATGACCTAGTTACATAGTGCATGGACCATATATCCTAGAGATAGACTCGTACAACCTATAAATAGCTAGTTTGACCAAGTTTGACTTAGAGTTGACCTAATTTGACTATTTTGACTTGGAAATAGCTTTATGACCTATAAGTTGACTAGTTTAATTTATTTTTATTCCAAAACCTTGTATTGATATAATATTCCATATTTAGGATTTCGAGGCACCGTACCGTATATCTTTGATACTGTTCACCGGATTTCAGGCGAGTACATTCTCTGATAGTTTCTTATTTATGATATCCTCTATGTCTCTTGTATCTAGTGTAGATATCATTAATTTTTTGACACGATGGTTACATGGATTGGTATATCCGGTTCTCGTCATGAGATATTATTCCTTGGTATTTACGGTGTATCTTGTGCAAGCCTTATTTTCTTGTTCTTCTTGTACAAATACATACATTGGTTCATGAGAAGAGTAGCGCCCTTCTTGTGGAAACCCGTGTCATAACATACCATGGTTGGATCCTCTATACTAGTCAGGAGCGGAGGAGTATTTAGTGTAGATATGTGATCATACTCTTCTTGTGCATGTCATATTGCTTGTGAGTGTTAATCATATACCGCACGTATGATTAACCAGGCCATAACCTTATGCAAGTTTCCAAGTCGATCACATGTTAAAGCTGGTACTCACTCACTTAGTCATTAGTACTCTTGTTCATTTCCATATTGTTCATTCTTGTATTTATTTCCCATATTTTCTTTATTACATATCTCTTGTATCTATATGTTGCATCTTGTATATTCATACATATTTACTATTACATAGTTTATATCATTTATTAGAACTGCTGTTAGAGATGTACTTCGCTCCTTTCCTGACTGGATATATTTTTCTCAGATGACACTGAGGAGTGGTATCCCACTCACTACGGGCCTCAGGACGTGGTTGGCTTAGAGCCAGAGACCTTGGCTCAGGAGGGTCTCATCCCGACTAAGACAGATAACCCAGGACTTGTAGCTTCTTAGTTAGACTCTTTGTACTGGATTTGTCTCCAGCATATTATTTTAGTATTTCTTTAACTCATTAGATATTATTTTGTCTCATGAGTTGTATTTGTGACTCTTCTATTCTTTTATCATATTCGTGCTTAATTCCATCTTAGATCTGTGATTGAGTATATTCCTTTTGTTGGTGGCATTGTTATGTCTTAATTATTTAGATAGATAGTTTACCCAAACAATGTTCTACTGCCAATGCTGTAGCATAGGCTGGGCGTTGTTCAGTACTTGCATCCCTGCACCATATGCAGGTCATAACAGAGGTAGCTTATGAGTGGTTTTGTAGCCTTCGAGACAACTGTATCTCGTTATTTGACAATCTTCGACGGTTGTTCATCTCCCGATTCTATGACGATGGAATGGATATGAACATGTCATCCCTTATCGGCGTAGTCTAGAGGGAGAAGGAGCTAGCACATGTCTACATAGAATACTTCAAGCAGACGACCATGAAGATGCCTCTTGGTATCCTTGAGTTTGTGCTTATGGACACTTGTAGACGAAATCTACTATCGGCAGTAAAACTTTGTATTGGCACTGCCCAACTTGGAGATTGGTCAGCATTCATTGCGAGCATGGACATAGCTGAAAATAATGCAAAATAGGTCCATTTTCTAGGAATTCAGATCCCTGGCCCTGACGATCAAGAGAAACGCCCTCAGAATCACAACAGCAACTGCGACAACAAAGGGAAGTAGCCTCCTTACCGTCAACGTATCCAAGGGCTTGTATTCTTCCAAGCAAAATCTGGCGAAGGAACCCAAGCCAAAGGAGACCTTCTCCTTCGATGATGATGACGTCATCAAAATCTTCAACGTACTGATAAAAGACGACAAGCTTCGGCTGCCTAATATCAGATGTCAAGAGAAAGCAGACAAGGTCAACGACCTAAAGTACTGCCTCTTCCATTGATATATCCCCCATTCTACAAAAGATTGCTATGTGTTAAAGAGACGTATCCAATAACTGATCGATGCTAAGGCTATTACCATCGACTTCGAGGACAAGATGGTCATCGCCAACATGGTGTCACTCAAGTTTGGCAACCTCCCCAGTATCAAGGTTCAAGATGGTGTCACATCGGTTCCCAAGACGACATTAGAGGTCATCAACCTCCTGCCAGCCAGTAACCAATCAGCAAAATTGGTATCGCTCACAACTCCATGAGGCAAAGTCATGTGGGTTCATCTTGACATTGTCGAAGATCTAACACCGCGATCAGCGCTTTTAACTGCCAAGTCTAAAGTAAAGAAGCCCAAGCCTTGTCACATGGTCTCTCCTTCGACTAAGGAGGCCTTGGCAGGTGAAAATAGGTTTGGCAAGACCTATTTACGCATCTATGATCTGGTTCAAGAGGATGGTACACCTTCAACCGTCATACTTTGTGCTCTAATAGTACCCGAAGCAGGTCCGTCTGACCCTCCCGAGACAAACAAACAGAAATAAAAGGAGACTCGTTTCGACAAGTCGCTAAAAAAGAACTCCCAGCCAAGGTTGGATAAACCCTACAACTTTGACATATTAGCACAACTTGCTAATATGCCAGCGAGATTGTCGCTCTTCGAGCTCCTTCGTCTCTCTAAAGAGACCCGAGATGCTCAGAGTAAGGCATTACATCATGCTGACTCCTACATATCTCATATCAAGGAGCCAACTGAGGACCCTGTAGCATATACCCATTGCCACGGCGTGATGGAAAGAATTCCTAATATAATATTCTCCCAGCAGGATATGCTACTGAAGAATAATAAGCATGATCATCATCTATATTATACAGGGTACATCACGGCCATCAAGGTGGACTGGATGCATATCGACCCGGCTCCTCTCTTAGCATCATCCTGCAAAGTCTTCTAAAAACCTTAGGAATTCTGATGCACCGGTTGTCTGTTACCAACACAACCATTAGTGGCTTCAACGCAGGAAGAAGCTACCCTTTGGGCAAGATCCGTCTGAAGTGCCAGATAGACGATCTGCGAACTGGGGTTACTTGCTACGTTATTGACATAGATGTATCCTATAACGTCTTGCTGGGACGTCCTTGGATACATGAACATATGATTGTACCATCAACTCTTCATCAGTGCCTGAAGTATGTTGACAGTGAAGGAGTCATCAAGACAAAATTTACTGATGTCGAACCCTTCAAAGGTGTTAAAGCCTACTGCTCTGATTTCATACTGTACATGCGATTGCACTAGGAGGAAGGAGACGTTGACGATGAAGCCAAAGTAGACTCCGCTTTCGACGAACTTTGAAGATCTTCCTGAAAGGACTTGCCCTCAATACTCCAGCCCCCTTGGTCATTAAAGTTCACAAAAAGGCCGCGACACCCCTTGTCATCAACCTCCACAAAACGTCCCATGAAAAAAGGCTGAATCGCCCACCGAAGAGGGTCTCTCCTGCTATAAAGGCCTCTGAACCGCAGGTAATAAACCTTCATCGCCATAATAAGAAGGTTCCCCTCACATTGTCGGAAGACACCGAAGATGGAAAATTAGATGAGTATGTCAGCATTCATACTAATGTGCATTCTTTTGATGATGCAATCCCCGATGAGGAGATACTCTATTTCTTGAATAAAGGGCTATCTTTGAATTACTTTGATTTCGAACATATGAGAGCTATGTATTCCTTAGAAAATAGCCTAGACCCGAAGCTACACATGCTAGTAATGGCAGCTTATGTAGTTAATAAGATACTCTCATATGGGGGTAATATCTTTATAATTTCAGCAAGGAAGAGAGGAGAAAAATCGATCATCTTCGGCAAAGTGGAAGGCTGCTGAGACTTCCTCCTAGACGAACCAGAGCCTGATAACAGTAAAATACAACTTTATCACTACATATCGCAAGCCAAGGACATCATCCAAAAGATGGGTTATGACTTGAAGAGAAATCAAGGCCTAAATTATGGCAAAGGGCGATGTTTGCCATTACGTCACTTTGCTCCCAAAGGCAAGCTAGAGACATACTATCAACAGACTGGCCATGGTCTGGGATATGTTATGCCTCCTACAACTCCCATATACTCAAAAATAGAAGGCGAGATGCATTTTTACTCTTCAAAGTCTTCTATCTGGGACTCCGATACAAGCATTAGAAAAATGTTCAAACAAGCCTTGTCTGTCCACATGACATCAGTAGACCAAGTTGAGGATGATGATCAAGCACTCGAGTTCTTCGAGGTCGAACCTTGGGCTCAACGGTTGGAATCTCAGTAGGAATTACGTTTCGAGCAGTAAGAACCTCTGACTGAAGACGAAGTGGTACAAGTCGACATAGGCGACGAATCCTCTCCTAAACCTATATTCATTAACAAAAGTCTCTCTTGAGAAGATCGTGAGTCCCTTATTCAGCTTATAAGTGAATATATCGACGTCTTCGCGCGTACTAGTGCAGAGATGAACCTTGTGTCATCGCTTCTAGCCATGGGGAAATCCATGGACCATCATATAGTTAGGTTGCATGCTATTTTTTTTTCTTGCAAGTCTAACCGTTTGATGCAAGGATTGATGCATGAGTTTATATATATTTGCAAATTGTCATGCTCCAGTCCCAAAATACCGAGGGACCAGATACGTGGCAATGGCCAGCAGCACGCACCGATGGACAAACCCAATTTAATGGATCTATCAGGGCATACTTAAGCTGTAAAATCAAGTCTACGACAACATGGAACAACTAATCTCATCCACACAAGATATAAAATATGATCCACAGAATATAAGGAATGTAAATCATCAACCAGTCTCAACAAAGTACTTCGGGAAATAACCCGATAAATATCTGATACAATGGTTCAACAGACCAAAATATAATGACTGAAATAAAATAAAAACTGAGCATGGAACATAGATGCTCAGAAAAAGTCTTCAGCTAACACCTCGTCCTCGGGTGTCGGTACAGCTCCTGTATCTGCTTCTGCTCCGGTCCCGTATACCTCGGGATAGATCTCGTCTGCAAATCCTGGGGACATAATCCGGATCCAGGTTCTCAGGGGACATAGCAAGGTACAAAAAATACAAGCCAAAATAAATGCAGTACAGAAAGTAAATAAAATAAATAGGGTAAGTATGAACCATCTATGTGAAATGCAAGTTGAGAGCATCATGAGTACTCAGGCTGAGCCACTACAAGCTCTGTGTCGGGGAGCCGGTAGCGGTAATAACACGTAATGTGCCTAGCTCTGCTACGAGAGTCTACGGCCTCACAATAGTAGTAGATATATATATGAAACATCCTGTAGCCTGTGTATCTCTCCCCACCCAATGTAACCACGCATATCATGACCATAACGTCTCATGTCCATGTCAAGCGGGATCATAGCTAATGCAACAAGTCATAATGTATCTAAGAATATAGTATCTCTGTCAAGTCCTGTATCCTATACAAAATCACCATGAATATCTCAGGAAGATCCTGTCTCATGAATGGTGTCAAGTGTCCTGGGTCATAGTGTACTCGGTAAGACAAGTACGAGAATATAAAGTGTCACGAATGTCCATTTCTAGATGACAATACACAACGCCGCGTACGGTGTTGGCACCCGACTATTAATCGGACGCTAAGTAGGTCACACGGTCCTAGGTTAAGCATGCACAGCAATATAAATAAAGCAAGGAAAATATATAACAATACTGCAGAGTTTGGCAAGGTACACTTGCTTGGTGTTTGAATACCAACAGTTGTCCTTGTATCAGTGGATCCGGTAGGTACTCCTCCAAAAGCTGTAATAAACATCACCAACAGTCTCAGAAGATATCAAATAGCTAGAAACGCCTGTCCTTAAGTCCAATTTGGACACAAGGGCAGAAATAACATTTCTGGGTCAAAGTGGGGTCCACATATGGGCCACTTTGCACCGAAAAGCGTGCTAGGGTCAAAGGTCTCCAAATTTGTCAAACTTAGTGTCAACGAGTCAGGAACGATGATACGAACTCAACGGATCTTCCCAAATTAGATTCCGATGAGCCGATCACAAAATCGCCCGTCAAGTGGAGCCGGTAGGGCCCACGATACGTGATTTTGTCAACGTTCTAAGAATCGAACCAAACTTGGGTCACAGGACCAGCGTATTGCTACAAGTCCGATGATGCAAGTTTTATCTCGATCTGACGTGTGTACACAAAGTTACAGCGTGTTCCAGAATGGACGGATACAGGAGATTGTCGGCGGATACGCGTTGATTCTGGTGTGCACGCACATCCAAATCAGCTTTTGTGAAATCCTACACGTCCGTATCAACGTCGCGCACGTTTTGGTAAAGACCGCGTACGACAAAGTCGTCCCGTTTGGCGGGGCACACTCAGTTCCGGGGTAAAACATAGCGTAGTTTTTTTGATTTTGCGATCACCACAGGACGCGATGCACCGAGCGGGTTTCACGGGCACCGAGAGGGTTATACAGTCTACGCGTTGCAACTGACGGAATCGAAAACGGAGTTACGAGGTGAGAGAAAATGTTACCTGAACTGGGCTTCGAGAAGTCTAAATTCTTGTGTCCTGCTCGTGTCCTGGTCGTCTACTGTGAGTCCAGGCTAGGGTTTCTGATTATGCCCGATTCAGGGGTTGATGTGTCCGTGTCCGCGGGCGGCCGGTGGTGGCTAGGGCTTGCTGTGCTCAGCGGGTCGAAGGAGGGCCGAGTGGAGGCGGCGAGGAGTCGGGTCGGCTGTGCGGTGGAGTTGATGGGAGGGGGTTGAGGATGTTGTCGGTTCTGGGGAGAGGAGATCGGGGCCGCGGGTGGTGGAGTCGAGGAAGAGGGTTCGTGCGGCGGCCTGGCGGCAGCGGCGTGGTGGAGGAGCTGCGGCGAGGTCGCTTGGTGATGGGGGAGCGACGGCGTCGTTCAGGGCGCAGCGTCGGGGTCGTGGGCTGGACTCGGCGGCGGGGAGTCGAGCGGGGTGCTCGGGTCGTGGCGGAGGAGACCGAGGTCAGGTGGCCTGGCGGCGGGTTGAGGGGAAGAAGTCGTCGAGGGCGGCCTAGGGTTCAGACGAGGTAGGTCGGAGGGAGATAACGGCGTGGCGGCTAGGGTTTCCGAAGACTGGGTACAGACTTCGAGGGGATTTTATAGGAGTGAACAGTAAATCCGGTGGCTGGGGTTTGGTCGATTCGGGTTTGGGTTTGGGTCTCAAGGATCCGACCCGACCCAATATGCTATTTTGGTTCAGTCAGACTTGGTTTGGTTCAGTCAGGTTTGGTTCGGTTTAAATTCCCAATAGCTTTTAGGGCTTAAAACGCGTTTCCGCAGTCCAATAAATTTACCGAAAATTATCCTATGTTCGGTTTTCCATTTTACTCCATAAAATATTATTTCCATAATATTTTAATATCAATTAACTATATTTAAAAAATCTTTTGATCACAATTACCTTGGGTCTTCATCCAGAAAAATACCAAAAAATTATATTAAAATTATTCTGAAAAATCAGGGTATTTACACGAATTGTTGCTAACTTGTGTATCTATTGCAGGGATAACCACTTGAACGTGGGTAAGATTTATTGCATGAATTATCTACTCTTTTGTTTAAGTTTCTTTGCAAATTGTTAAAAAGAACCTAGACAATTAGAAAGATCACCTAATAATGCTAGCTTCACTTGTATACTTAGTATAGATTTCTAGGTGAGTTTGGACACGGTCACTCACCAGTACATATTGTAATACTAACCCACGTTTGTGGACAATCTCCAGGTTCTGGTAGCAAGAGTTTGAAGAGCATTTTAAAGCTTTAGGAGCGCACCCCTTCAAGCGAAACCGTGCTCGTGCTGCTTTCATAAATTTTCTCTCATGTGACAAGATTTTTTGTTAGGTGTTTTATTTTGGTCCTACTAAAAGGGTATGATGTATGGGCATTGTGGCTAGTTTTGTATTTGTAAAAAGAGTTGCAAGATATCTATGGCATATTTTATAATCAGCCAAGCTAGTACTTTGAATCCAATTTCAAGTATTCAATAAAGAAAGTTTTTTGTGTTCCTATCAAATGTGTTCAACTTTGGTTCTCTGCATTTTAAATTCTGTGCTTCTATATTTGTATATTTTTGTCTAACTTGTGTTTTGTGCAGGTACTATGTCTTGTGCAAGCGCAACTTAGGCTTGCACAACATCACGTCCAAGCGAGGAAGGTCGGTTCCGTAAGGACCAAGCGATGACGATTGGCCCTTACGGTATCAGAGCATGACAAGGGGATATCAGAGCACGGCTTTACGTCCTTGGCCTCTTCAAATATCATTTTAAAAAATGATATAAGTTTTCTAGCGATTTTAAAAGTCCCGAATTTTAAAAAATGGTTGCGGATTTATATAAGTAAATTGAAGGTATTAAATGTCCCGATCTTAAAAAGTATGAAAACCCAATGTCCTATACAATAAGTTAATAATACGTTATGAGACTAATGCAAGCTACTCTTTTTTGTAGCAAGATGACTAAAACAGGTAACCAAGGGACATCGTGCGCAGCGAGCGTGAGTGATGACTAAGTCGATAGGCTGATTGCTACGTTCAAAAATCAGAATAATCGATATAAGGGACAACAGGAATGGTTCGAAACTCAGTAACAACGGGCTGATGCTAGAGCCTTGGCACATCAATAACAACTTGACTCTCTGACTCAAATAGTAACAATACTGGTAGCCAACAATGTTGCATCGGGAACCACCGTAATTGCGCCTCGGGGAACAGGCCTAGTAGAAGCTGATGAGCCTCAACGGGCGGCCAGGAAGTCTACCTTTAGAGGTGCCAAGTTTCTGAAGTTGAACCCTCTAGAGTTCAAAGGCAGGACTGCGCCATATAAGGTGATGGACTGGATTGCCAAGTTGGAGGGCTTGTTTGAGTTTTCTTCGATACCTACGAACAAGAGGGTGGCATGTGCAGTCATGCAACTGGGGTTATGATCACACAACTGGTGGAAGAACAATAAGCTGGATCTCACCACAAAGTACCAGGATGTTAGAATCACTTGGGGGATGTTTAAGGATGCATTCTTGGCACAGTATCTTTCGCCAGGTGTCAGGCAGAGAAAGGAAGATGAGTTCACCGAACTTAAGCAAGGGAGCATGTTTGTCGAAGACTATGAGTCAAAATTCTCCAAGCTTGCTAAGTTCGCTAGCTCGATAATTCCTAACGAGATGGCCCGCACGCACCGGTTCATCAAAAGCCTGAATGACGACCTCAAAAAGGATATAATGAATCGTGAATGCATATCTTATATTAAAGCTTTCGAGGCAATAGTTCAGAACGAGCAGTTCAAGCCAAGAAATATTCCGAAAAAGGCGTCGGCTACTCGAAACCCTCATTCTAAAAGATACCACATCGATGAGAAGAAGGCCGATACAGATAAGTACCACGGGAAAGAGTGTAGCTTCTGCGGCTATTCGAGTCACACTAAGGAAGTTTGTCATTACTTTAACAGGGGGTGCTTCAAATATAGACAACAGGGTCATGTGATCCGAGATTATCCAAACAATAGGGCTTCGGCCTCGTACCATAACAACAACACTAGTCAGAATGAGAATGATAATCCCGTGCCAGCTCCAGCTAATGGACAAACTGATCAGACGAGGAGGCCTAAAGTTTATCAGTTGAAAATTGAATACGATACGAGCGAACACGATGTTGGTGAGTCTGATTTCTTTGACCTCTTAATGCCTTGATTCTTGACTCCTTGATCTCTTAAGTTTCGAGGACAGAACTTCTTCTCGGTGGAGTATTTTGTAATTCCCCACCTCTAGCGGTTCAGTAATGGAACACTTGTAACTTTGACTCAGTTGAGAATTGAGTCTCGGAAAAACCTTACCGCCAAATCAATCATGGACGAAATGCAATGAACCCTTCCAACTGATGGAATTGCTTCTATTAAAATGAGTCCAAGATTTTTTTGTTGGATATTTTGCTGCTTAGTTTTGTGTTGCTTTGTGTTTTGTCTTGCTTTTGATGATTTAGTTTTCATGATTCGCTTTCCTCGCTTGCACATTCATTTTGAATCTTTAGAGAAAGAGATCGAAGGATGCTAACCAAGTGTTGTTACAATTTTATGACACATAACCAAGAAGTGATCGCTGCGTAAGGCTTCCCCATCTCTCGTATTGATCCATTCGGTGAGTGGCTTTGGCCCTTCGATGAATCCTTAGTCTGCACGCATAATAAAATAATCTCTAGTTCACTTGAATTGTATGTTCCTATATTTCAAATGATACCTCACTAACAAGATAAGCTAAAAGAAATGAACTGCATGCTTAAAGTTTTAGAATTTTGCTTTACTGTCAAGTTTATGTTACATGTCCCTCGTTCCTATGCTGCACAACCTGATCTATATCAAGTCCTTATGTTTTGAACATGATCAGTATGAAAAGAAATAGTAGATCAAATCGAGTGCTTGTTGTTCAGAACTGTTCATAGTAGTGTCTTATATGATAGATGTTTCATGTCATGCATTGGTCTTAGACAACTTGTGCACAAGGTAATAGTCTCTCGAACGGTTCCTGAGGCACTGGGAATCGATCGATCTGGAGGATATTTTTGAGAGAACCCTGAGGTATGGTCCTTATGATCTAGTAGGGTGTGGTGTCTATTAGTGAAGAGCAGAACCCTGATGTCATAACTACTAGTATTCGTGTGTTGGTGTAGAGCTGAACCTTGAGTTACATCGTCTGACATACGTATGTACTAGTGCAGAGCTGAACCTTGTGTCACCGCTGCTAATCATGGGGCAACCCATGGACAATCATATAGTTAAGTCACATGCTAGTTTTTTCTTCTTGTAAGTCTAACCATTTGATGCAATGATTGATGCATGAGTTTATATATATATATATATATATATATATATATATATATATATATATATATATATATATATAAATTATTGCTAACTTATGTGTCTGCTGTAGGGATAACCGATTGACCATGGGTAAGATTTATCGCATGCATGGTCTACTTTTTTGTTTAAGTTTCTTTGCAAATTGTTAAAAAAAAACCTAGACAATTAGAAAGATCACCTAATAATTCTAGCGTCACTTGTATACTTAATGTAGATTTCTAGGTGAGTTTGGCCACGGTCACTTACCAGTACATGTTGTAGTATTGACCCACATTTGTGGACAATCTTTAGGTTCTGGTAGCGAGAGTTTGGCGAGCATTTTGAAGCTTTAGGAGCGCATCCCTTTAAGAGGAACAGTGTTCGTGCTGCTTCCATAACTTTCCTCTCCCATGGCAAGCTCTTTTGTTAGGTATTTTATTTTGGTCCTAATAAAAGAATATGATGTATGGGCATTGTGGCTAGTTTTGTGTTTTTAGAAAAGAGTTGTAAGCCATCTATGGCATATTTTGTAATCATCCAAGCTAGTACTTTGTATTCCAATTTTAATTACTCAATAAAAAAAGTTTTTTGTTCCTATCAAATATTTTCAACTTTGGTTCTCTATATTTAAATTTTGTGTTTCTATATATGTATATTTTTGTCTAACTTGTGTTTTATGCAAGTACTATGCCTTGTGCAAGCGTAACTTAGGCTTGCACGTCATCATGCCCAAGCGAGGATGATCGATTCCGTAAGGACCAAGCGAGGATGATCGATCCTTAAAGGATCGGGGCGTGACATCCCAAAGGGTGATGACCCCAAGCAACTCGGACGAGACTAATAGTCCGATTCTTGAGTACTTTCTTCCTTCGATCCCAAATGGATACAGATTGCTTCTCATAAGACAAGTAGGTACCAACGACTAGTAGCTCGAAATGGTTGAGGATGTGACTCAGATTCGATACATAACTATGCAACAGTAATATATAAAATACATCGTGCACCTCACGTAGCGAAGGCGGAAGGGCAAGACGATAAGCAACATCGCCCACCTGTAAAACCCCCTTCCTAGAAAATCGTATATACCCTTTTTATTTATTAATTATTAATTAAATTGTAGTAATTAGGTCTAAATAGGAGAAATAGATTTTTAATAATTTTTATGTTAGGTGTTCGGGCACTTAGATGACTTGTGGGACCATCAGGAATTTTTGGAATTTATTCCATGTAGGAGACCCCTTGAGCAGTTGCTAGCCTAACGATGTGCAATACCCTATTATATAAATTTTTATGTGTAAATATATATATATATATATATATATATATATATATATATATATATATATATATACAAACATATATATATGTATATATATATATTTAAAGAAAGAAAGGAAAAGAAAAGAAAAGATAATAGTAATAATATAAAAATAATAATCTAATACTAATTAGTATAGTAATAATTCTAAACTATTCCTATCTCTTTAGCATATGCTACGAATACTTGCTGCCAAATTCCCTTTAGCAAATACCTAGGGACCGCCACCATTCTCTTCAGCCTAATTGCTTTGGACCCGCCCTTAAGTACTCAGCGACTATAGCCTTCAACCGACCCTTTTTCAAGCGGCCGCTCCACCCCCCCCTCTCTCTCTCTCTCTCTCTCTCTTAATATATAATATATATATAATAGCTCTCCAAAAATCCTAACCTAGAAACTCCAGACTTCCTCTTCCCATCTAGAGCCGTCACCGCAGCCAGAGAAGCCTCCCCAAGCCATCCAACCATCCCGTCGACGCCGACATCGCGAACTGCAGTCTCCCACTTGAGGCACCTTCGCTCCGGCGTGATTTCCTGTTGACTCGCTCGACCAAACGCCGTTCTGTTTTCATAGGTATGATCTTCCCTTAACCCTCTCCAATATTCATTTTATAGCCAACCTCGGATAACGTGTGCCCCTAGGTGTAAAATAGCGCCCAAGTCAGCGCGAGCAGACAGAATTCTGCAATCACAGAATTCCAGATTGACCACCCATATTGCCGAGTTCGTATATCCCACCACAGAGATCCGAATTTGGTGATTCTTTTTGATACCTGTAGATTGCATGACCTAGTTTATTTTCTGTATAATAACTTTGTGCTATTAGTTGCTGTGGACAAAATTGTATTCGTCACAAAACTGCGCGCACCCACTTTTTTCGGTTTCTAAAAGTTGGAGATCGGAGCGCGCCCCGCCAAACGGGACCGTCCCACCGTGTGCCAAGTGTACCGAATGGTGCACGCAGCATAATCGGACACGTGAAAATTTGTGGAGACTGATTTGGACGCGTGTGCGCGTCGGAATCAGGCCGTATCCGCGAACGCATTCCGTGTCGCCACTTTTGTGGAACTCGCGCGTATTTTGTGCACGCTTGTCAGATTGCGACGAAACTTGCGCCACTGGACTCGTGGTAATACGCTGGTCCCGTGACCCAATTTTCACGCATTTCTGAGACGGTTGACCAGATCGCCAATTGGCGGGCCCTACAGTTGACTTTTTAGACCAAATTATGTTCAGTTCATCGGAATCCAAATTTGGATATACCGTTGGGATCGTATTGACATTTAGAGTTGGTTGACCCATAGTTTGTCCCATTTAGAGACTGTTACCCTCGGCACGCTTTTCGGTGCAAAGTGGGCCACACGTGGACCCCACTTTGGCCCGAAAATGACCTTTTTGCCCCTGTGTCCAAATTGGACGTAAAGACAGGCATTTCTAACAGTTTGATACCTTCTGAGACTATTGGTGATGTTTATTACAGCTTTCGGAGTAGTACCTACCGGATCCACCGATACTAGGACGACAGTTGATATTCAAACATCAGGCAAGTGTACCTTGCCATCTCTGCAGTATTGTTACCTATTTTTCTTACTTCATATATTATTGTGCATGCTTAACCTAGGACCGTTTGACATACTTAGCGTCCGATTATCAGTCGGGTGCCCACATCGTACGCGGTGTTGGGTAATGTCATTTAGATATGGACATACGTGACACCTTATATTCTCGTACTTGTCTTACCAAGTACACTTTGACCCAGGACACAGGACACTGATCATGAGATAGGATCTTTTCGAGATATTCGTGGTAATTCTGTATAGGATACAGGACTTGACCTAGATTTTATATTCTATATACATTATGACTTGTGCATTAGATATGACTCCGCTGACATGGACGTGAGACGTTATGTTCATGATTTGCGTGGTTACATGGGGTGGGGAGAGACACACAGGCTACAAGCTGATTATATATACATAAATCATAGTAAACACATAGTAAAATACATAGTTATTGCTGCTACCGGCTCTCCTACACAGAGCTTGTAGTTGTTCAACCTGAGTACTATTGATATTCTCTCTTGCATTTTACACAGATGTTTTACATACTTACCCTACTTATTTCATTATTGCTGCACTGTATTTATTTTGGCATGAGCTTTCTTGTACCTTGCTATGTCCCCTGAGGACCTGGATCCGGATTTTGTCCCCAGATTTTGCAGACGAGGTTTATCCCGAGGTTTACGGGACCGGAGCAGGAGCTGATCCAGGAGCTGTACCGCCATCTGAGGATGAGGTCTTAGCTGAAGACTTCTTTTGAGCATCCATGTTCATGCTCAGCTTTTATTATTTATTTTAGTCTTTTCTATTCTGGTCTGTCGAACCATTGTACTGGATATTTTTTGGGTTGTTCCCCGAAGTACTTTGTGAGACTTGCTGATGATTTACATTCCTTATTTATTCTGTGGATCATATTTTATATCTTGTGTGGATGAGATTAGTTGTGCCATGATTGTCGTAGACTTGTTTTACAGCTTAAGTATGCTCTGATGGATCCATTATATTGAGTTGGTCCATCGGTGCGTACTGCTGGCCATTGCCACGTGTCTAGTCCCACGGTATTTTGGGACTGGGGCGTGACATGGTTTTTGTGGTTGCCCATGCAGGTCTACGACTAAATTGTTCAGTTTCAACTTAGGGACTGAACCAGCCTGCCCTAAGGATAGGATAAGTTCTAGGTTCTCATCCATTATTTAAACCCTTATTGAACTCTATATCGAACTCGAAACTGTAATTGATTTGCATCCTGTATTGATTCCTCTGAGCGTTCTTATAGTTTATCTTTTGAATTCAGAGCAATGGATCCCAGGAATGGAGACGAGACTCCTTTGGAGACACCACACGATGCTGTGGTTACTTATGGAGACGGAGTGACTCCTGGGAGTGGAGGACAAGCATCACAGAGCGATCAAACCGGACAGCCTAATCCAAGGTTCCGGAGAGATGATATCCCACCTCCACCACAGTTCACTCCACAGATGCCAGCTTTCCCGCCAGGACAAGCTATGGACGGGCAAGAGATGTTCCAGATGATGTATGCTATGATGCAAGCACAGCAACAGATTCAGCAAGAGGCCCATCGGCAGGAGACCAATTATCTGAGAACCAGCCTGGTATCCGCATTGGAGCAGGCAAATCCACCAGCGAGGAGAACGACGACGGGATCTATCACCGACTTCCGTCAGCTCAAGCCTCGTACATTTTTTGGTAAAGAGGGACCAACAGAAGTTCATGAATGGCTCACAAACATTCAGTATCAGTTGGAAGCCGCTGAACTTCCTAGAGAAAAGTGGATGACTGCAGTCAGAATGCAGTTAACCGAGAACGCACATCACTGGTGGTTAGCAGAGGAGATGAGGCTCGGGCAGGACCGAGTCACCTGGGAAGAGTTCTCTAGACTCTTCAGAGAGATGTATATTCCCGCAGTAGCGAGGGCAGAGCTCAGAGATAAGTTCCACAGCCTTATCCAAGGCAACATGACAGTGGAAGAGTACAATACGGAGTTTATTCGCCTGAGCCGCTTTGCCCCGACGTTGATTTCGACGGAGGAAGAAAAAGCAGAGAAGTTCTTCGACGGACTAAACTTGGAGCTACAAAAACTAATTGGATCCGTTGCACCTACATCCTACTCAGACGTCCTTGCAGCAGCCCGACGCGTGGAACGCGTCACCAGGAGAGAGACCAGTCTGAAACGGTCTTCCACATCAGCCAAAGTATCGCAAGAAGAAGCTGCAAAGAGGCCTCACCTACACCAGCCACCCAGAGCCTCTCCGCAGATACTACCTACATGTCAGTACTGTGGCAAGGCAGGCCATATTGAGAAGGACTGCAAACGCAAGTTAGGATTATGCTTGATTTGTGGAACCAACCAACACTTAGCCAAGGATTGTCCTCATCATCGAGAGAGAGCATTGACATTAAACAGACAAGCTCTACCGGCGCCAGGAGGGTATCAACCAAGGCCACCCTTGGCTCCACAGGCAGCACCCTTCCAGCAAGCCCAACAGCAACAGCAGAGGAATCTACCGCAAGGACGCGGACAAGCTTTTGCCATGACTTTGGAGGACGCGCAGATTCATGGAGTAGCTAATGCGCGTAAGTTTTTATAGTTTTCTGCTTTTAGATTTGCTTAGTTTTTGCATGTTGATCCGTGACCTAGCCTTAACCTAGTAATTAATTTGAACTTGCTAATAATTTATAACCTAGAATGTTTTTATAATTAATAACTGTAGAGATTATAGAGTCTTTTGTTATTGTGCTTATTTTGTGTTGTTTTGTGAACTTGAATTAATTTTTACCTCCTTTCATCATCATCTAGCGTACTTATAATTGCTGTACTTGACTTATGCTGCTATTCTATAGCCTAGTTTTGCAAGTTTATTCTTTATCGAGCTTGTTCATGACATATGTGTTAGTGGACATGTACACTAATATAATTGTCTATTCAAAATCAGTATATTACGGTCTGATCAACCTTAGTGCATTTTGGTTCGTTCTTCGCACGACTACTTCATGTGGATTGAGATATATAGTTGACTAGTATGCTTGCCCTCTAGATATGTCTGAGCAAATCGTATCAGCTACACAACTGTACTAATACGAGCATGCGAACAAAGGATTACCAGAATAGGATTTCAATCCACAACAACTTGACCATTCCCATTTGAATTCTTTAAACGCCTTGATCCTGATACTTCTGATCTATTACCTCACCCTTGAACTCTTTATTATTGATCTCCGTCTTTCCTTATTTCGGAAAGACGAAACCTCGTGCTTGGTATAAGTTGATATATAGACAGTACTAGATATACCCCAAAGACCGATCACATTATTGCTACCCTTTTATATATGATTAAGGGAATATCATAGGTGATAGGTTTGGTGTTAAAGACTTGAGGATTCAATAACATGATTAAATGAGTCGGGACATAGATTTATTAGATGAATAGTCTTAGATAATAGATGGATAAATTCTAAGTTGGGTAGAGACCGTAATGCTCACTTGAGAGAAATTCTTAGACTGTAATCAAGTGAGACTTGACAAAGAGAGCCCTACCCTAATTTAATTTCGAGGACGAAATTTTTACAAGTTGGGTAGAATGTAAAATCCCCTTCCTAGAAAATCGTATATACCCTTTTTATTTATTAATTATTAATTAAATTATAGTAATTAGGTCTAAATAGGAGAAATAGATTTTTAATAATTTTTATGTTAGGTGTTCGGGCACTTAGATGACTTGTGGGACCATCAGGAATTTTCGGAATTTATTCCATGTAGGAGACCCCTTGAGCAGTTGCTAGCCTAACGATGTGCAATACCCTATTATATAAATTTTTATGTGTGAATATATATATATATATATATATATATATATATATATATATATATATATATATATATACAAACATATATATATGTATATATATATATTTAAAGAAAGAAAGGAAAAGAAAAGATAATAGTAATAATATAATAATAATAATCTAATACTAATTAGTATAGTAATAATTCTAAACTATTCCTATCCCTTTAGCATATGCTACGAATACTTGCTGCCAAATTCCCTTTAGCAAATACCTAAGGACCGCCACCATTCTCTTCAGCCTAATTGCTTTGGACCCGCCCTTAAGTACTCAGCGACTATAGCCTTCAACCGACCCTTTTTCAAGCGGCCGCTCCACCCCTCTCTCTCTCTCTCTCTCTCTCTCTCTTAATATATAATATATATATAATAGCTCTCCAAAAACCCTAACCTAGAAACTCCAGACTTCCTCTTCCCATCTAGAGCCGTCACCACAGCCAGAGAAGCCTCCCCAAGCCATCCAACCATCCCGTCGACGCCGACATCGCAAACTGCAGTCTCCCACTTGAGGCAGCTTCTCTCCGGCGTGATTTTCCGTCGACTCGCTCGACCAAACGCCGTTCTGTTTTCATAGGTATGATCTTCCCTTAACCCTCTCCAATATTTGTTTTATAGCCAACCTCGGATAACGTGTGCCCTTAGGTGTAAAACAGCGCCCAAGTCAGCGCGAGCAGACAGAATTCTGCAATCGCAGAATTCCAGATTGACCACCCATATTGCCGAGTTCGTATCTCCCACCACAGAGATCCGAATTTGGTGATTCTTTTTGATACCTGTAGATTGCATGACCTAGTTTATTTTCTGTATAATAACTTTGTGCTATTAGTTGCTGTGGACAAAATTGTATTCGTCACAAAACTGCGCGCACCCACTTTTTCCGGTTTCTAAAAGTTGGAGATCGGAGCGCGCCCCGCCAAACGGGACCGCCCCGCCGTGTGCCAAGTGTACCGAATGGTGCACGTAGCATAATCGGATACGTGAAAATTCGTGAAGACTGATTTGGACGCGTGTGCGCGCCGGAATCAGGCCGTATCCTCGAACGCATTCCGTGTCGCCAATTTTGTGGAATTCGCGTGTATTTTGTGCACGCTTGTCAGATTGTGACGAAACTTACGCCACTGGACTCGTGGTAACACGCTGGTCCCGTGACCCAATTTTCACGCATTTCTGAGATGGTTGACCAGATCGCCAATTGGCGGGCCCCACAGTTGACTTTTTAGACCAAATTATGTTCGGTTCATCGGAATCCAAATTTGGACATACCGTTGGGATCGTATTGACATTTAGAGTTGGTTGACCCATAGTTTGTCCCATTTAGAGACTGTTACCCTCGGCACGCTTTTCGGTGCAAAGTGGGCCACACGTGGACCCCACTTTGGCCCAAAAATGACTTTTTTGCCTCTGTGTCCAAATTGGACGTAAGGACAGGCATTTCTAGCAGTTTGATATCTTCTGAGACTATTGGTGATGTTTATTACAGTTTGATATCTTCTGAGACTATTGGATATTTTTCGGGTTGTTCCCCGAAGTACTTTGTGAGACTTGCTGATGATTTACATTCCTTATTTATTCTGTGGATCATATTTTATATCTTGTGTGGATGAGATTAGTTGTGCCATAATTGTCGTAGACTTGTTTTACAGCTTAAGTATGCTCTGATGGATGTATTATATTGAGTTGGTCCATCGGTGCGTACTGCTGGCCATTGCCACGTGTCTAGTCCCACAGTATTTTGGGACTGGGGCGTGACACCACCCGCTCGAGGATATTAAACGGACTAACGTATCACGGACTAAACTTTTCGCGGACCCCAAATCTAATAACTCCACGGGTCAGCAAAATTTTCAAGAACATGTGGTCGCCGATAATAAACTCTACATGCTTACGATGCTGATATACCCAATGATGATGCCTATCCTGCACAATCCGAAGTCGCTCTCTGATCTGCTTGACAACTTCTACTGTCTGCGTTATCATTTCTAGGCCTAACATCTTATGTTCGCTAATATCATCCAATGCTAATAGTGACCTGCACTTTCTCCCATATAGTGCTTCGTAGGGGGCCGTCTGAATACTCCTCTGATAACTATTATTGTATGAGAACTCGACAAGATGAAGGTAATCTTCCCAAGACCCTCCAAAATCCAAAGTATAAGCTCGCAATATATCTTCCAACGTCTGAATGGTTCTCTCTGATTGTCCGTCTGTCTAAGGACGATAAGAAGTACTGAATCTCAACTTGGTGCCTAAACTCTGATGAAAGCTTTTCCAAAAATGAGAGATAAACTGAGTGTCTCGATCTAATACGATACTCACTGGAATACCGTACTGCCTCATTATCTGTCGTATCTACATCTCTGCCAGCTGCTCTGTAGACTATCCCACTCGAAAATAAAAAAACTAAGCTACTTTCGTGAGTCAATCCATTATCAGCCAAACTGCATCACGATCAGTCGGAGATCTAGGTAAACCAGTCATAAAGTCTATCATGATATGTGTCACCCTCACTTTTTTAGCTAGTGGTAGTTTGGTAACTTTGTATGGGTATTTGATTTTAGAAATATAATATTTATATTAATGTGATGATTGTTGTAATTATTAATTTATGTTGAGCTTTAATTAATTATGGCTAGTTTTATTTATTTTAGTTATAGGCTTGTATTATTTATTTAGTTAGAGAGACTAAAAAATATATTAGACTTGTCACATAAGGACCTATTTAATTTTTGTCATGACAAATAGTCATTCCACTAATTAATTAGGAAGGATTAGTGCAATTAGTTAGAGACTTCAATTATATCCATCTTTAATTATTTCTCATAATGCAACATGAGGGGGGGGGGGAATTTGGACATTTTATATTGCTTGAGGAAGGGGAAAGGGGCCGGCCATAGAAAGAGGGGTTCTCCTCTCTCTCTCTCTCTCCTTATTTGCATTTTATTTTGTGTCCAAATTCTAAATACCCAATTTCCCAAATTCTCTCCATTAAATTTTCACACAATTCACCATAAATTCTCTCTCAATTCATCATTCTTGGAGTCTTGAATATTGGAGAAGCAAGGAGCACAAGGAGGAAAAGCTTTGGAGTTAGAGATCATGTCTGGATCATATCCAATTATAATTTTATTGGAAATCAATCTACCAATTGGTAATTTCTGAATTTTTCTCTCATTGTAGCTTCTTAATCATGCATTTGACCATTAGGAATGACCCCATGGCATATGACTACCTATAGGAACAATTTCTAGGCTAATTGGCTTTGTATTGTGAGATCTATGAGGTAATTTGGGTGTAGGTTACGGGAATTACGAATTTGACACCTCAATTGTGTGTCATGAGGCTAATTAGATATAATTAGACTTAGATCGGGGTTATGGGACTAGGTACGTGTCCACAAATGGATACGTATAGGTCGTATCAAGGTATTTTGTGATACAATGTGATATAGAGTCAATTTTGGATGAATTGCATGAATTTTCTTCATAATGTGTTGTAATAATTTCTAATAGTTCTAATTATGTATATATGACTTATATGAATGATTAATTATGGATTATGGGGAGTTTGGCACCTCATTGGATTGAGTATCATAGGTATCCTAGTTGGTGCACTATAGGTATTTGTTTAAGTACCTCCATATATGTGTGTGTGTATATATATATATATATATATATATATATATATATATATATATATATATATATGTGTGTGTGTGTGTGTGTGTGTGTGTGTGTGTGTATGTGTGTGTGTGTGTGTAGATATCTCTCTCTCTAGCAGCAACTGCAGCAGCATTCATGAGCAGCAAGGCCAACATTCAGCAATAGAAGCAAGTGCAGCAGCTTGCAGTACAGCTAGGTACCATAGCAAGTGCATCTAGCAGCAAGATGCAAAGGGCAGCAGTACAGTTTCAGCATCAACAGCAGGCAGGAAGATTTCATTAGCAGTTGCAATAGCAAACAAGGGTAGTGAGCAGTGGTGGGGTGAATTAATATGCAGATTCATTTGGTAAATGCATTACTCGATACCTTGTGCATAATAGACACTTGGGTAATTGCAGGAAAGTTAGTAGGAAGACTGTGTAAGGAGTATTGTGAGGTATTAGGCCTGTTGGTCTGATACTATGAATAACAATATGTATAAGGGTATCATTGTATGAAGGTAAGTCCAATTGAGCACTTGTTAGGTAGATAACCAGTTTAGAGAAGTATTGGCATATGGGTACATATAGGATGATGTGTTTATTTCAGTAAGAGGGATCGGGACTAATGTTCATGAGTAACAGTTATGATACTTTTGTTTATATGGTGCATTAGAGGAGTAAGTAAGTGTGTGCTTAGAGAAGAACCCGAGTATACTACAGTAGGAACTAGTATTATTGACAGTAAGCTAAGTTAGTAAATGACTAAGGTATTTGCTATTACTAGCTAGTTAGCGAATCTTAGCTAGTTAATGATTAATATAGAGTAATAACCTTAGCATGGACCTAGTAAACTTAGAAATTGACCTAGAATCAAATAAACACCTAGTAGACCTAGTGTGGACCTAGAAACTCCTATTTGTGCATTTTAACCCATTTATTATCCACTACACCTAAATGACATTGATACTTATATATACAGGTCTGTGTGACACCATCTTGGGCATCAAGAGATACACCTTGCTCAGGACCTCAGGCGAGTATATTTCTCTATTAGTTTTTATTTCATAATAGTGTATATATCTCATGTTCTAGAACTGTATACCTAATTCCGACACTGTGGTTTCACAGACTGGTACTACATGGATCCTGTCAGGAGATGTTATTCCCTAACATGTTTAGCGGGTACTCCTTTACATGTATTTCATCTTGTGTATCAAGTATTAATTTATTATATTTTGTGTTCATAACTGCTCGTGTTCAGTATGCTTATATTCGTGTATACACACTGCTCGTGTTCAGTGTGTCCATATTTGTGTTCGTAATGTGTCGTGATTGGATCTATTGGTATTAGTTGGGGACGGGGGAGTATGAGTTAATTATGTGATCAAACCCCAGTGTATTCGTGTACATGTCGATTACATACCACACTTGTAATCGAGTTACCTTATTGTATTCGTGTTCAACCTAAACCGATCACATAATGAACTTGTATTCCAAGGCACATTGGTTAAATTTCAGTTAGTCCTTTTTATTACAGATATTCTATTCATGTTCTTCTTACCAGTACATTACCTTTTTACTCTATTTTAGTTCATTTTGTTATTTAGTTATCTTATATTCTTTTCTATTATCTGTTTTATATGCTCGATTATGTATTTGAAACTATTTTCAGAGGTATGTACTTCGCTCCAATCATGACTAGATATATTTTTTAGATGATTGGCTCCTAGACCAATCTCCTATATTCTACGGGCCGCAAGAGGGCATACCATTAGAGGATACTCCTATAGACCAGAAGGACTTAGTTCCAGAGCCTGATGAGCTTTAGTTTATTTTGGTGGACTTGTATTAGACTGTTATTGAGATTCATGACATGTATATTATTTCAGACTTGTGGATTATATCATAATTCTTTTCTTCGTTATTCCATTCATGCTTTATCTTCCTTAGCTTGCATTGTAATTGAGTATAGTTACATTTGTGAGATACCAGATTGTTTCTCCGTTTGGAGTTGAGATGATTGACAGGTACCATATATATATATATATATATATATATATATATATATATATATATATATATTGTGTGTGACATGTTTATATAGTTGAATTGACCCAGACAGTGTTCTACCGCCGATGTTCCGGCGTAGACTGGACGTATCCACGTACTTTTGCTTGAATATCCGAGTGCGGATCATGACAATATGCTCCCACTTCCACTCCAGAATCGAAAATAGCTGTAATAATCCTGCTGGTCTTTGCTGATCATCCTTCACTTGGTGACATACCAAACATCGAAAAACAAATTACGATATCTCACTCTTTATCCCGTTCCACCTGAAATATTGCTTGATATCTTGATACATCTTGGTACCTCTTGGATGAATTAAAAACTAGAAACTGTGTGCCTCGGTCATGACTTCTTGTCGGATATCTTCACTTGGTACACAAAGATGATTTTCGAATCTAAGTGTTCCATCCTCTTGACTCGTCAACTCCTTCCTGCGACCAGACTCGCACTCTGCCCGAAGCTTCAGGATCTGCAGATCCTCCGCCTGAGCTACCCTGATCCTCTAAATAATGGTAGACTGAATCTGTAAACTTACCAACACCCTATGTCTCGTGGAAGTATTATCTCAATACTAATCTCTTGAAGATCCTTTAAGATATGCCTCTGTAATGTCAACACATATGCACGCCTATCCTGCTAAGGGCATCCGCAACCACATTCGCCTTGCCTGGATGGTACTAGAGCTCCATGTCATAATCCTTCAATAATTATAACCACCTCCTCTGCCTCATGTTCAAATCCTTTTGGGTAAATACATACTTCAGCTATTGTGATATGTAAATATCTCCACCCGATCACCATTAAGTAGTGCCTACATAACTTAAGTGCAAACACCACTGCTGCTAACTCCAAATCGTGTGTTTTATAGTTCTTCTCATGGTCTCAAAGTTGTCGAGATGCATAAGCTATCACTCTTCCATGTTGCATTAGAACACACCCAAGTCCTTTGCTGGATGCATCATAATACACTGTAAATTCTCCGGAACCTACTGAAAGCGTGAGAATCGGTGCCAAAATCAGTCTCTTCTTCAATTCTTCAAATGTTGTTTGGCACTCTATTGACAAAACAAAATTAGCCTCCCTGTGCGTAAAATAAGTCAATGGTGCTAAAATTCTTGCAAAGTTTGCCACGAACCTCCTGTAATATCCTCCCAATCCCAGAAAACTATGAACCTCAGCTAATGTTTTAAGAACTGGCCAACTTTCTACAGCCTCAACCTTCTTCAAATCTACTGTTACTCCTGCTTCTGAGATGATATTTCCCAAGAATAATACGTGATCCAATCAAAACTCATATTTGCTGAGCTTCACATAAACCTAGTGTTCCCTTAAAATCTACAAGACCTTCCAAAGATGCTATTCGTGCTCCTCTTGGCTACTAGAATAGACTAGAATGTCGTCAATAAAAACTACCACGAACTGATCTAGGTACAACATGAAAATATGGTTCATCAAATCCATGAATACCGCTGGAGCATTAGTCAGTCCAAATGGCATAACTAAGAATTCGTAATGCCCATATTGTGACCTAAATGATGTCTTTGATATGTCTTGCTCCCGAACTCTTACTTGATGATATCCTGACCTGAGGTCGATCTTAGAGAAAATCCTAGCTTTCCTCAGCTGATCAAACAAATCATCGATTCTTAGTAATGGATACTTGTTCTTCCCTGTCACTGTGTTCAGCTACCTATAGTCGATACACAACCGTATTGACCCATCCTTCTTCTTTACTAGAACCACTGGCGCTCCCCAAGGTGATCCACTAGTTCAGATAAACTTCTTTGCCTTTAACTCTTCTACATGTTGGTACAGCTTGTCCAGTTCTGATGGTGCAATCAGGTGAACCTTACAAGATATTAGTCCTGCTCCGAGGAGTAATTCTATATATAACTCTATATCTCTTACTAGGGGTAACCCTGAAAGTTCTTATTGGAAGATATCTAAAAACTCCTTGACTATCTCGGGAAGCTGTTATTATGCTATTGGTGCCAGTGTGATCACCTTTTCCTGCTGTTCTCTCACAGATCTATCAAAGATAAAGTTTTTTGAGGCTGAGATACTAAACAATATCCTACCCCTATGGCATTCTATTATAGCAAGACTGTCTCTCAGCTACTCCATGCCTAAGAAAACGTCAAAGTTACCTATCGAAAACTCGATCAACCGTGCAGGTAATGAATTCTCGCACACTAGAATGGGCATGCTAGACATACTCTACTAACTTCTAGAGCCTATTACTAGTGAGTATATTCAACCTCTATGGTAATGCCTTGAACTCAAATCCAATGCATGTCAAAAAGCATGCAGATATGAATGAATGAGTTACACCAGAATCAAATAATGCTACTGCAGAAAAAGATGCGACAAAATGTTACATGCCACCATGTCGCCTAATGCCAAAGCCTTCTCCAGCGACAAATTGAATGCTTCCCCTGGCCTTGTTATGCTTCTTGTTATTGCCTCTCTTGAACATGCTGTTGTGGCCTCTGCTATTGGTTCCACTACCGGAACATCTGAGCTTGCGTCTGTAATGGACGCTGAGCTTATGGTTATATTATTACTGTCGGCCCTCTGTGCTGAACTGCCCCTGGTGCTGGAAGTACTGGTAACTGTTGGACTGGTCCTCCTGGCCTAAGCATCATCGGACAATTGGCATTTCGGTAATCTAGACTACCACACCTTATGCACGGCCCATTGGCTGTCCAGCACATGTCTCTAGTTTGGCCTCCCTTGCCACAATAAGTATAACCCACCAATGCTTTCTGGCATTGCTGCTGTTGTTGCTGCCTCAGCTGTTGCCAAGGTGGTACTGTCACTGTCAAAATGGTCATCCTCTGCAGTGCTAAATCATGAATATGAACGCCAGGTGATGGTGCTAAAGTCTGGGTTCTCCTCCACCTCCTCTACTCTGAGCATGAGACCTCTTCTGGCCTTCTGTTCTTGCTGACAAGCTCTTAATGGTAAGATCGTGCCTTCGAGCTGCTATTAGTACTTCCTCATAAGTCTGGTAGCTGTGCTCTTCTACCAATTATAGAATCTCAAGATAAAGTTCTTACTAGAATCTTATTATTCTGTTCGACTCCATAGCCACCATGGTCGGAGCGAATCTACTCCGCCTAGAGAATACAACTGCGTATCTGTTCACAGTCCTACCGGCCTGCTTGAGACCGATAAACCTCTGTTAGATCTTATTCTGTGTGATGACTCCAAAATAAATGACCCAAAATCGAGTCCTGAAACTGTACCAAGAGATAGGATGCCTCAAACCAACCTTCACTGACATCCACCAATCACGGGCAAGGTCTTGAACCTATAGTCAGACCTAGTTAACTTGTTCATCAGCCGCAACCTTTGTTGCCACCAGAATAACCTCGATATCGTGCAACCATGCGTCTGCTATGATGACGTCCTCCATGTCATCGAAGTACCTCAAGTTAGGTAGGCAAAATCTAATCGACGCCCCCGAATCAATCCTCCTGCCTCTCTCCAGAGCCGTCTTTAATCCCTGGTGTAAACCCCCTCACCCAAAATTAGGCCTAATTTACTTAGATAGTAAAATTAGGGCTAGTTTGAACCAATTAGAATTAGAACACGACATTTATTTAATTATAAAATAATTTATATCGCATAACGCACATTACCGTTGCTTCAATAATTGGAGCACCTCACTAGCCATTACCTTCCAACAAACTTCACAACCTCATCCTAGATATGTCCGCCTACTATTTTAACCCTTGTACAACTTATAATATTACTCTCTGGTGCTATATTTTAGCTGCACAATAAACGTCGCAGACGTTATTTCTTATTTCAAAATAATTTCCAACTTTGTATCCCTGTGCGTTCCAATCAGAATTGGAGACACAATCTTGGCTGTTTTGTACAACCCAAATTTTATTAATATTTTGTACTGTACCCTCTATGCTCCTGACACTTGTGTCCCATCTAATTTAATCCCATGTACTCCTAATTAATTCTAGAATATCGTGCGCGTTCAATTTAATTAATAAAATCTAATTTTTGCCTTTGTGCAATTTTCTAATTGTTGGGGGCTTTTATGCAGAAACGTATTAAGGTATCCCCACCATTGGACAATTCATGAAGAAATCCAATTTTCCCCTTCATAGGAATTTTTTCATAATTTTCTGGATGTGCAACGCACAAACATTGCCCCATTTAAAATCTATCCTTGTATTTTAAACCATGTAAATCCTAGCCCTTCAAACATCCTCATGCAAGCCCAAGGCCCAACCCAAGAGGGGTTGACCAGTCAAACCTATTTTAGGTCAACACCAACACCCCATATAAATATCCTTTTCTTTTTTTTATTCACAAACACAAACCCAATACCTATCCCCTATTTACTATTCATCACCTCTCCCCAGCCGACTTCTATTCTTCCCTCTCCCTGTGCACCCTACCTGGCCGGAGCTCCACCGTGAACCTCGCCAACGACTCGCCGGAGTAGCCCACTTCTCATACTCCACGTGTGCGACTACTAACCTAGCCTCGTCCAACTGACCTATTTTCGACCAGTCACGGTCTCATCCCCGACCCCGAGGCCTGTTTATGAGACTTTTCTGCCGCTGGAACATGTGCAGACCCCAACCGAAACTGTCCACGCTCGCATCTCCCTCAGCACAAGAGACCGGCAGCACAGAGATTTCTGTGCCACGACTTGCCGACCGTTGCGAGTCCTCAGGCATCCTCCGGTCGTCCAACTAAGACCCGCAGATCAGTCGCAGCAGCGTCGGGTGTAGCCGTTCTCGCTGTCAACGGAGAACTCGACCAACCGGAATACCCAGACCCATCCGTCGTACAAATCTGAACTTTGACGACTACACCATCACCAGTGGAACTCGCCGGGATCCTCCGCACAGCCGAGCGCCGCTACCCTCACCATCTCCGCTGAACCAGTTCTCTCCCCCGCTGCCAGTAATGCCGGAGTCGACCCCGCTGTCGTCGACCGGACCACGAGCCGCCGACCTCGCCATCTAGACCCTGCTCATAAGCAGACTTTGACTTCCCCGATCTTCTCCACCACGATGAGCCTCGACCCACGACTATCGTCTCCGGCCTGCACCTCTCTATTCCGAGCACACAACCATCTTCCCCTTGCCTAAATATCTCGAGTCCTTGCCGTTGATCACCAGCCACACCACCATCAAGCCATCCTTCCTGTCCTCCTTTCCCTGCACTGACCTCCCTCGTCGGACCCCCTGGCCGGAGCACACCACAACCATCATCATCATCGTCACCATTAGTATCATCATCTTATCATCACCACAACTCCTCATCACTATCATCATCACCACCATACATTATCATCACCTCCACCATTGCTATTAACACCCTTGCAATCATCATCTTCACCAATACCTAAACCCTAATCGTCCACATCGTCGTCCTCGTCATCATCATCCTTGTTATCACCCCCAACTTTGTCGTCATCTACATCGTGGCCACCATCATCGTCTTCAATGTAGCTACCATCATCATCACTTTCATTCATTAGCATCATCATCTCACCCATCGTCCTCGTCATCATCATCCTCGTCTTAATTCATCATCATCATTCCATCACCCTTATCATCATCATCACCTCATCGTCACCCCACCATTTATTATCATCAGCAGCATTGTCCTCCTCACCATCATCGTCGTCATAGTCGTCACCATCGTCGTCAACCCCTCTTCGTTGTCGTCCAGCCGATCCCGTGCGCGTACACCGAGGTTCGACCTGCCCCACCTTCTTATTTTGTATGTGTGCTAGTGTATATATTATTAGGACATGCGTATTGCTTATGACTGCTAGCTGATATCGGACCCTGAGTCGGCGAACCCAACTCGTATACGCATACGTACGCGTACGAGTATACTGTTCAATTTAGTATATATATATTTGGTTAGTCATTAGCATATTTGGTATATATATTTATGCACATATTTAATATATGTATTCAAATAATTATGTAAATAAATTACTAGTTATATATTATATAATCTTATGGGTATATGTAATTAAATGCTAATTAATAGTTGTGACTATATACGTATATATTATACGACCCTAGGATATCGTAGACTGTCCCGTACTTACCTTGACCATGTTGACCCTAAGAACTTATGAATTGCCTGCCTTGCGTACCTTAACGTACTAGGCTTAGACACCTGTAAGTCGACTGTCTGATTGTGTACAACACTTGAAGATGAGACCCCGCGTAATTCAACGCATAATTGACCGTGTTAGATGACTAGTATTACCCCTAGTATACCCCTGAGTCCAGTGTAAATATTGTTGTGTATGTACTAGCATAATGACTAATGATTTTATTATATCGTATTATGTGTACATAGGATATTGGATTTGTTCTGCGCGACTTCTGGAGCAGGTTATTGGTACATCCAACTTTTTTGCCAGGCAAGTATACCATACCATTGTACTGTTAGTTATATTCTATATGTTGCATGCATCTTTATTTTATGTCTTTATTTTATATATTTTAACTGTTATATAAAATGTGCGTGACGGTGTCGTCGCGATATATTTTTATCTATGTATTGCATTGACCTTGTTGATGAGACTGCCCCATTATCGTGTAGCATTATTAGGTTCATTGGCCGTGACACAGTTGTTACACGAGTGTGAGTCTCATATAGATCATGGACTGCGTGACAGGTCTGGCCTCCTGTGCGTATGGGCCATGCGTTAGAAATAATTGCTGTTAGAAACTTTGCATGCTAGTAGACTTGGCAGTTACTAGAGGTTTATCGTGTCATGGATATAACATGCTTAGATCATGGGGTGGGGAAAACAACAAGTACCGCATTTGAGCTCCTTTGCACTTTTTTTGTGCGCCCAGATTCTCCGCCGGAGATACGGATGGTGATGACCCTTATATATTATGTACATTGGCGGGCCTCCGCCATTCAAAAGATGACGTGCCTTTGAGTCCCCTGGATCTCCAAAAGAGAACCATGCCAAATCCTAGTTTTCAGCCAGATAGCTCACTTGTGGGGAAAGTTGTTCTTAACTGCATTCACTTAGACGGTTAGGCGACCGTTGAATATTTATTTCAGTACTTTATTGGCATGTGTTTAAGTATCTTGTTATGTCCCTCTGAGGACCTGGTCCCCTGCCAGGTATATCTGTTCTTGAGTATTTGCAGGAGAGCAGATTCGGATGGTTACGTATGTTTCGAGGATGCCTTCTCTTCGAGCCGTGATTGCTAGCTGGTATACTTATATTTTGTTTGATTGGATTGTACTTATATTGTATTTGCTCTTATATTCGAGTTGGTAGTGGATTTGTTTCCATCCAACTATCATCCTTAGATACTTCTTATTGAGAGCTAGTTTCATAGATATTGGTTATTTAATTATATTTGATTTTCGTGAATGAGATTTAGATTATACCCTGTGACTTGTGACGTATGTTTTATACCACTTATGGATTTGATATTCATATTACAGCGTACGTGTGGATTTGGTTTCCATATATTGGAGTTGTCATATCCATACGGCTGGCATGCTTACGTATCCTAGTCCTACGTATTTTTGGCATTGGGCGTGACATATTTTTGTGGTGGTTCATGCAGGTCGAGAGCATATTGTCTCGGTTATGTTACCGTACCGAACAAGACTGCACATAGGACTAGAGTATAGGATCTCATCCATAATTGACTATGATTCATCTTTCTCCTCTCTGTTCTATTCGAACAATTGTATCCTACTTGATTCCTGTACTTCCCTAATAGGTTCCTTGAGTATATATAGCCTTCTGCTAGAATATAGGAACCCCTATTATTAGGATGATAATTAGAGTAGCACACCTATTAAGAATACAATGAGAATATAGACACAACACTAAGTTTAGAATATCTAGTGAACCCTAGAATTCCTTATCTTTAGATTGGTATACCATTACCCCTTGATGTATTAAGAAGACTTGAGAGTAGTATAGACACTACTAGAGATAGTTAGAAGTTTTACCATAATGTTTGACCCTAGTATTGAGGAACCAATGGAGAACCAATATTGAACATTAGGACTGAACCTAACCTTCATAATTGGATAGTATTGGAGAACTATAAAACTTATGTCATTATCTTGTTATTAGTAGATAGCACCCTAGGAAGCCTAGAGGAATGTAATCAACACTTTCCCTTAATCATACCCCAAACATGGCAACTAGCATACCACTCCCCTTGAAAAACCATGATGCTATCTAGAGCCTCTCTATTTCATATATTGTTCCCCTGTGACCATAGCGCTCGCTATTGTGCGACGACTGATTACGTTTCTTCTCTTCATCTTTCAACTCGTGCCATCTAACACTTCTGATTGTAGGCCAGGTGATTTTATTCTGTGTTAAGGACATATAGTTGCTAGGATTATAGTTATTAATGTTAAATTTTGAAGTTGTGTGCTTAGTAGTTAGAACTTGATGGTTTAAGTTATTCTTGTAGATTGTGACCTAGTGATTATCTCTTAGTTTAAATTGCGTAGCATGTACCCCACCTCGATACAAGCTAGATCCCTTTCCCCTTGACGGCCAGTAACTCTTCTATCTTTACTATTGATACTTGTTCTATAAGCACTATGACTAAGACTTAAGATGACCATGACCTATATAATAGGATACTCTAATAAGCACGAAGACCCCTTCTTGTAAACCTTAATAGGAATTCCTACATTTTCTTTAAGGCATTAGCGTATTAATTTATTATTCTAAGTTGAGTAATATGCCTCGCCACCTAGTATCACACAGTCCTCTTAACCCATTGGTGAAGTATAACCAAATGACACCGACTTTAGACTTGCATAAGAAGATAACATTTAGACTATAGAAATGGAAGGCCCTATCCCTATTTGGTCGACTAGCGACTTAGACAAGGAGGTTGTATGATAACTGTAGAGATTGTAGAGTCTTTTATTATTATTGCTTATGTTGTTTTTGCTTTTGCGAACTTGAATTATTTTGTAACTTCTCTCATCATAATCCAGTGTTATATTTTCTGTGCTACCTTGAATTATGCTGCTATTATAGCCTAGTTTTTGCAAGCTTAATCTTATATTGAGCTTGTTCATGACATATGTGTTATTGGGGCCTGATCTAATACAAATTGTCTAATCAGGATCAGTGTATTATGGTCTAGCTAGACATAGTGAGCTTAATTCGCCCTTTGCAATACTATTTTACGTGGATTGAGATGTATAATTGACCAGTAGACAAATATACTTACCCTCTAGATATGACGAAGCATATCATATCAAGTACATAACCGCACCGATGTGAGCATGCGAATAAGAAATTACCAAATAGTGTTTCAATCCACCATTGTCTTGATAATTCCTATTTGAGTCCTTTAAACACTTTGATTCCCATACTTCCATTCTATTACCCCTCCTTGAACTCTTTACCATTGTTTTCCGTCTTCCCTTGTTTCGGAAAGACGAAACCTCGTGCTTGGAAATAAGTGATACACTGATAGTGCTAGGTATACCCCATAGGCTAATCATATGACTTGGTGACCCTCTGTTATAAATGATTAAGGGCATATCATAGATGTTATGTTTGGTGTTAAAAACTTCAAGGATTCAATAACATGATTAAATAATTTGGGGCATAGCTTTCTTAGATGCATAGCCTTAGATGATAGATGGATAAATTCTAAGTTGGGTAGAAACTGCAATGTTAACTCAATAAGAATTCTTTAGACTGCAATCAAGTGAGGTTAGATAGAGAAACCCTAACCTAGTTTAATTTCGAGGACGAAATTGTTTTAAGTTGGGTAAATTGTAAACCCCCTCACCCAAAATTAGGCCTAATTTGCTTAGATAGTAAAATTAGGGCTAGTTTGAACCAATTAGAATTAGAACACGACATTTATTTAATTATGAAATAATTTATATCGCGTAGCACACATTACCGTTGCTTCTATAATTGGAGCAACTCACTAGCCATTGCCTTCCAACAAACTTCACAACCTCATCCGTAGACATGCCCACCTACTATTCTGACCCTTATGCAACTTATAATATTGCTCTCTGGTGCTATATTTTAGCCTCACAATAAATATCGCGGATATTATTTCTTAATTCGAAATAATTTTCAACTTTGTACCCCTGTGCGTTCCAATCGGAATTGGAGACACAATCTTGGCCATTTTGTACAACCCGAATTTTATTAATATTCTGTACTGTACCCTCTATGCCCCTGATACTTATGTCCCATCTAATTTAATCCCATGTACTCCTAATTAATTCTAGAACATCATGAGCGTTCGATTTAATTAATTAAATCTAATTTCTACTTTTGTGTAATTTTCCATATGTTGGGGGGCTTTTATGCAAAAAAGTATTAAGATATCCCCACCATTGGACAATTCATGAAGAAATCCAATTTTCCCCTTCATAGGAATTTTCCCATAATTTTCTGGATGTGCAACGCACAAACATCGCCCCATTTAAAATTTATCCTTGTATTTTAAACCATGTAAATCCTAGCCCTTCAAACATCCTCATGCAAGCCCAAGGCCCAACCCAAGAGGGGTTGACCAGTCAAACCTATTTTAGGTCAACACCAACACCCCATATAAATATCCTTTTCTTTTTTATTCACAAACACAAATCCAATACCTATCCCCTATTTATTATTCATCACCTCTCCCCAGCCGACTTCTATTCTTCCCTCTCCCTGTGCACCCTACCTGGCCGGAGCTCCACCGTGAACCTCGCCAACGACTCGTCGGAGTAGCTCACTTATCAGACTCCACGTATGCGACTACTAACCTAGCCTCGTCTAACTGACCTATTTCTGACCAATCACGGTCTCATCCCCGACCCCGAGGCCTATTTTTGAGACTCTTCTGCCGCCGAAACATGTGCAGACCCCAACCGAACCTGTCCATGCTCGCATCTCCCTCAGCACAAGAGACCGGCAGCACAGAGATTTATGTGCCACGACTTGCCGACAGCCGCGAGTCCTCAGGCATCCTTCGGTCATCCCACTAAGACCCGCAGATCAGTCGCAGCAGTGTCGGGAGTAGCCGTTCTCGCTGTCAACGGAGAACTCGACCAACCGGAACACTAAGACCCGTTCGTCGTACAAATCTGACGCACCCCATGAACTTCGACGACTACACCATCACCAGCGGAACCCGCCGGGATCCTCCGCACAGCCGAGCGCCGCTACCCTCACCATCTTCGCTGAACCAGTTCTCCCCCCCCCCGCTGCCAGTAATGCCAGAGTCGACCCCGCTGTCGTTGACCGGACCACAAGCCGCCGACCTCGCCATCTAGACCCTGCTCACAAGCAGACTCTGACTTCCCCGATCTCCTCCACCACGATGAGCCTCGACCCACGACTATTGTCTCCGGCCTGCACCTCTCCATTCCGAGCACACAACCATCTTCCCCTCGCCTGAATATCCCGAGTCCCTGCCGTTGATCAGCAGCCACACCACCATCAAGGCATCCTCCCTGTCCTCTTTTCCCTGCACTGACCTCCCTCGCCGGACCCCCCTGGCCGGAGCACACCACAGCCATCATCATCATCGTCACCATTAGTATCATCATCTCATCATCACATAACTCCTTATCACTATCATCATCACCACCATACATTATCATCACCTCCACCATTGCTATTAACACCCTTACAATCATCATCTTCACCAATACCTAAACCCTAATCGTCCACATCGTCGTCCTCGTCATCATCATCCTTGTCATCACCCCAACGTCATCGTCATCTACATCGTGGCCACCATCATCGTCTTCAATGTAGCTACCATCATCATCACTTCCATTCATTAGCATCATTATCTCACCATCGTCCTCATCATCATCATCCTCGTCTCAATTTATCATCATCATTCTATTACCCTTATCATTATCATTACCTCATCGTCACCCCCTAATTCATTATTATCATCAACATTGTCGTCCTCACCATCATCGTCGTCATAGTCGTCACCATCGTCGTCAACCCCTCTTCATCGTCGTCCAACCGATCCCGTGCGTGTACACCAAGGTTCGACCTGCCCCACCTTCTTATTTCATATGTGTGCTGGTGTATATGTTATTAGGATATGCGTATTGCTTATGACTGCTAGCTGATATCGGACCCTGAGTCGGCGAACCCAACTCGTATACGCATACGTACACGTACGCGTATACTGTTCAATTTAGTATATATATATTTGGTTAGTCATTAGCATATTTGGTATATATATTTATGCACATATTTAATATATGTATTCAAATAATTATGTAAATAAATTACTAGTTTATATTATATAATCTTATGGGTATATGTAATTAAATGCTAATTAATAGTTGTGACTATATACGTATGTATTATACGACCCTAGGACACCGTGGACTGTCCCGTACTTACCTTGACCATGTTGACCCTAAGAACTTATGAATTGCCTGCCTTGTGTACCTTAACGTTCTAGGCTTAGACACCTGTCAGTCGACTGTCTGATTGTGTACAGCACTTAAAGATGAGTTCCTGCGTAATTCAACGCATAATTGACCGTATTAGATGACTAGTGTTACCCCTAGTATACCCCTGAGTCCAGTGTAAATATTATTGTGTATGTACTAGCGTAATGACTAATAATTTTATTATATCGTATTATGTGTACATAGGATATTGGATTTGTTCTGCGCGACTTCTGGAGCAGGTTATTGGTACATCGTAGCTTTCTTGCCAGGCAAGTATACCTTGTCATTGTACTGTTATTTATATTCTATATGTTGCATGCATCTTTATTTTCTGTCTTTAGTTCATATTTTTTAACTGTTATATAAAATGTGCGTGATGGTGTCGTCACGATATGTTTTTATCTAGTTATTGCATTGACCTTGTTGTTGAGACTACCCCATTATCATGTAGCAACATTAGGTTCATTGGCCGTGACACAATTGTTACACGTGTGTGAGTCTCATATAGATCACGGACTACGTAACAGGTCTGGCCTTCTGTTCGTATGGGCCGTGCGTTAGGAATAACTGCTGTTAGAAACTTTGTATGCTAGTAGACTTGGCAGTTATTAGAGGTTTATCATGTCATGGACATGACATGCTTAGAGCATGGGGTGGGGAGAACAACAAGTACCGCATTTGAGCTCCTTTGCACTTTTTCTGTGCGCCCGGATTCTCCACCGGAGATAGGGGTGGTGATGACCCTTATATATTATATACATTGGCGGGCCTCCGCCGTTCAAAAGACGACGTGCCTTTGAGGGCCCTGGATCTCCAAAAGAGAACTATGCCAAATCCCAGTTTTCAGCCAGATAGCTCACTTGTGGGGAAAGTTGTTCTTAACTGCATTCACTTAGACGGTTAGGCGACCGTTGGATATTTATTTTAGTACTTTATTGGCATGTGTTTAAGTATCTTGTTATGTCCCTCTGAGGACCTGGTCCCCTGCCAGGTGTATCTGTTCTTGAGTATTCGCAGGAGCGCAGATTCAGATGGTTACGTATGTTTCGAGGATGCCTTCTCTTCGAGCCATGATTGCTAGCTGGTATACTTATATTGTGTTTGATTGTGTTGTACTTATATTGTATTTGCTCTTATATTCGAGTTGGTAGTGGATTTGTTTCCATCTAACTATCATCCTTAGATACTTCTTATTGAGAGCTAGTTTCATAGATGTTGGTTATTTAATTATATTTGATTTTCGTAGATGAGATTTAGATTATACCCTATGACTTATGACGTATGTTTATACCACTTGTGGATTTGATATTCATATTACAGCGTACGTGTGGATTTGGTTTCTATATATTGGAGTTGCCATATCCATACGGCTGGCATGCTTATGTGTCCTAGTCCTACGTATTTTTGGGACTGGGGTGTGACACCTGGCTCAGCAAGATATTCTGCTCTTGTTGTTGAAATTGCTAATGTTGTTGCACCACCATCTGATATTGTTGTAAAGACATTATTCCCCGGAGGATTTCTAATAACGCTGGAGTGTCAAGTACCGTTGGAACTACTAGGGGTACGGGGATCTCAGGGGCTGGTTGCTTGATATGTCCGACTCCTGGTTCCACTGTGCCAACTTGCTTAACTACTGGCTCCATCTGAATCTTACACTGAGCAGGTGCTAACTCTCATTATTGCATAGGGGAACCCTGTCCTGCCTTTTCTACAGCTCTAACAACTGAGGAAGCCCAAAAGAAAGAACAAGAAATATCAAGAATAGGACGGAAAGGATCAAGTAGGCAAGCGGTTTTAACAGTTCAAGCATTGGTATCGAGAAGGACGAAGCAAGATATCAAAGGGGACATATTTGATTGAGACTCATATGACCACAATACCCCACAAGTCTGAAAACACATATCTGCATGAGCCACCACTAAAATCTTGTCCCGCATAGTACCGCAATACGGAGACGGGCATGGCCAGCAAACACATACAACGTTTAGAACGTCATACGACGGTCATGACTGAAACTAGACAAGGGGGTGCATACTATAAACAAGTCACTTAGGGTCACAAAGAACATCTATTATCTGAATTAGTCTAGTAAGAACAGTAATCATAGAAAATATATGACAATGAAGTAAGGCATCCTAAATGCCCTGCAAAATATTCTGGAAACCAGCTATACAAAATGAGAAAGCCGGTTGAATAACAAAAGTACAAGACGATAATTATTTATAGTCTGACAAATTATAATCATACAAGGAAACTAGATGTCCAAATTTACGGCTAACAAGTGCCGGAGGCTAAACACCAAAAAAAGAAAATATACCATAACGAGCAGTGATTAAGAAACCCACTTGTGTCCCTCAACGGCCATCTGTCTGGTGTACGCTATTGTTCAGGGGAAAGTAAGTTGGATCCTCGGATGCTGGCTCTAAACTTGGTCATGCAAAACCAGGGGGGTTAGACCCCAAATAGCAAGTAACACAAAGGAAGCATAAATAAAGAAATAATACCAGAGAGGATGAACACACACACACACACACACACACACACACACACACATATATATATATATATATATATATATATATATATATATATAATCATGTCTCATAGTTCTGTCCATAGCCTATCATGATACAACAATCTAATCCTACAACCAAACAAGGACAAGGGTTAAACCGTCATACCATAATAGTGCATGTTCCTAACTATTTAACAAAAGGTACAAACACAAACAAGTTTAATTACAGAATCGGTCAATCACTTGTATGGCTTGCTAGATGAAGTCTGGGTTATCCCAGAGTTAATACATATAATATGAATCCTCAGATCAAATCAGATACTAGCAGGGCTAGCCGAGCCATGAATTACCATATAACACATAGTATTATGGACCGGTCCCTCGTAAGACTACCGTGCTAAGATCGCATAGAACATATAGTATAATATAATAGTCGGATATTGTTATCCACTAATGAAGATTTAAATAATATCCATGGGGGCCATACTGCACTCCCCAGATAAATATTTGAGGGTGGATAGTTAAGAACGATCTCGAAATTATATCCCTTTCAATGCTCTACATGTTTTAGTTGCATAGTTAACCCTATTATTACTAAAATCTCATGGCGTGGTCACATAATATTTTTCTTATATGTCATACTGTAGTATGAACACGCTAGATACGAATCTACTTTATCACTTGGCAGTCCAATTTGGATTCACACTAGCGTGATGCAACAATCAAATAAGTCATAGCCACGCTTGGAAATTGACTAAACCATTTTGTCCATGCTTGGAGGAATCTTATTATCACATGTCGCGAAGCAAGTAGGTACACCTCAGTGTAAAATATTTAACATAATCGCATAGGAATACTTAGTACGTAGGAACACATAGCACATAGTAAGTGTATTAGCATATATTCCAATAGTCGAGACAAGTTACCAATCAGTGGTCATTCGCATGAGTTCTAGCACATTATAATATATAGGTCAAGTCAGGCACATAAAAAGTCATAGTCACTTGGCGCTTGGTCAATGTCAACACATAGTCGGATCAGGTGCATAGTTAGGTCTAACACTCTCACAGTCATCAAAATCATAAAAATCAAAAGGTCCAAAGGAACATTCAAACCAATCAATTAAATAAAATATACAAAGGGGCCGCATATGCGCATGAAGATCAAGGCTGCATAGGAATTATGGCACATGGGAACATGGGCCACATGGGAAAAAAAATTCTATGCCTCGGGACACGTGCTGAGTGACAGGCAATAAATGCAAGTCAGAGAAGTGTTTGATGTGACTTGATGTGATAAGCCAAAAAGTGACAGGGAGATAAGACAAAAGCATAAAAAGTTATGCAGGGTCATAAAAATCGTGCAGAGGCATGCGCCCAAAAAAAAGACGCATGGCTCGTGGCCGTATGGCCTCCTGGCCGAATGGACTCTGGGCGCATGGAGTTAGGCCTTAGTGAATTCCCATACGTTCAAGGTACTATGCGTCCGACTTTAGAATGCATGCAAAGAGTAGACATACGTCCAACAAAATGGCCGCATGCTTAAGGGGCGCATGGGCTGAGCCGTATGAAATTTCTTTTTCCCAAAACAGCAAGTTCGGCCATGAAAAAGCTCCAAGAACTCAAAAACTTATTTCCTTAATAAAAACTTTATTTCAACTCTAAATCAAGTGAACCAAAAGACAAAACACCTTAAATGGAATGCTCTATCACTTAGGAAAACTGGTTTTCTAAAATACCATGTTTTAATAGATCAAAACCAAGAAAAACTTATGAAACGCATAAAAACTCTAATCTTAAAATGTAGATCTACACACCTCCACTAATCAAAACCAAAAACTCTAAGTATTAAAAGTGCTTAGAATCATAATGTACACATATTAGACTAATAAAATGCAAGAAAAGAGCAAAAATTAAAATCTAAGGGTTTCTCCATATCATGCAACGTGTACTTGCCTAAAATGAAAGAATGAGGAGAAAATAGAGATTAGGGAAGAGAGAGAGAAATAAGTTAGCTTATATTGTTAAGGCTTGAGGTTTAGACCATGGGTTCAACTCATGACCAAACCAACTATACTATGAACCAAGTTAAACCGAAGAATATATCTAGTCTCCATGCAACCTAATAAACATACAAGCAAGAAATAAAATATCCCAAATACGTATATCAGAAACAGGGATTAAAATATCTACCCACCTTAGAAAAATTATTTCCTCGGAATTCAGCCCCAAGGCTAGGTAAAGAAATTAGAAAAATCAATACATTAACTACAAGCATACCTACACATGCAATCAAATCCAATCATATATTTGTCACTACCACTTTTCCATATAAGGGCATTTGTGTAATTTAGCCATTTTGAATAATTATTTATTTAATTAATTTGCTGAGAATTTAAAACTATTTATTTGATGATTGTTTAGGTCAAGCCCTAGAACCCATTAGGTCAAACCCTAATGACCAAACCCTAATTTATAAACCCTATTCTAGCACAACCCTAGAATTTTAAATTAGGATGGAACCCTCATAACCCTAGACTGACTTAACCTGAGCTAATTAGGGTCTACATGAGAGGGCCAAGGGGTTTAACCTAAAAACAATGCATGGAAACCCTAAAACTAGGTTTAATATAAAAAGGAAGCTTCTCACAAAGCCATCCTTCATATAGACAAGAGAAACCCTAGCCTCCACAAGAGAAAACCAATTCCCCACCCCATTTTTCAAGATTAAACCTAGGGCTTCCATTTTCTCCTCCTCCAAAGCAAGGAAATCAGGGAAACTTGGGTCAAAGAAACTTGGGAAGGAAGAACTTTCATAGGGAACCATTTTCCTGCAGGTAAAACCCTATTTTATACATTTAATCTCTGTTTTCCTGTTGTTATTGCCTCTAGGAAACCCCCTTGCTGTGTAATTCGAATTTTAGGGTTTTGGATTAGGTTTTGGTGACTAATATGGGGTTTTCCCCAATTATCAGGAACCCTAACCCTAGATTTTGGTATGTAGACTGATTTCATCTCATCTGTGTAAGTTGATCCCGATTTTTAGGGTTTTTGGGGTTGAGGATTCATGGGTTGTATGTACATTCGTTCATGCCCTTCATATGTTTGATGATATGTTATTAGGAACGTACCTGTCTAACTTAGTTAATTTCTGCAAAGTTAATATATGAATCTATATGTATATATATATCTATTGTGTTGTAAATAGGTTATGCAGTCGGGTATGTGTATTGGGATTTCTGGGCAGTGTATTGTTGTTTGATTTCTGTGCTGTGTGCATTAGAGAACGTGTGTGTCTCAGTATTTTGGGGGATGGGTTGTGAGGACTGTGAGCAGTGTGTATTGGGGTCCTGATAGTCGGGTTTGGGGCAAATACCTGTGTGTGTACAGTTGGTTTGGGGAAAAGAACTGTGCAGTCACTTGTGTAAGTGACTGTGTGTAGTTCTGTGCCAGAGTATCAGGATCTAGGTGAACTTGTGCAGTGAGTTGAGATGGGTATCAGTAGAACCTAGGTACCTAGTGTATCAGTATACATGTTAGGAATGTCTGTGAGAATGAGCAGTGTCTGTGTGTAGGTTTTGAGTGCCAGTTTTCAGAGAACTATGTTAGTATGTGTTGGGCAGTTTCTAATGTATCACTAGAGTGCCAGTATGTGAATCTCAGAGTTTTTACCTGTGTGCACATATGTGTGTGCAGTGAGATTGGGTATGCAGACCTATTAGCAGTTGTGTACTGTGTGTATAGATAGTGTTGTGTAGATTAGGTTCTGTGTATCAGAACTCAAACTGTGTAGGTGTGTGAGGATGTATCCTGTGTGTACTGTGTCTATGAGTTTCAGTTTTTGTGGGTGACAGTGCCTGTGAGTGCAGAGTGTATCAGTAATATAGGTGTGTTGCTGTGCAGATATCAACATGTGTGTAATGTTATATATCAGTGTATTTGAATTGGAAGGGGGAAAACCTGTGTCAGTAGGTATATCAGTTAAGGGTAGCATGGGGGATTGGTTGTCTGCAGGCAACACAGTGAATGTGAAGGCTAAAGGTTTCAGTATCATATTTTCCCTGTAGCATTAGTTTCAGACCCCAACTCAGTGAAGGATTTATGTGTCTAGTTGTTAGTTATACACCTAGGTATACATAGAATAGTGGAGTACTTATGTGTGTATCCTGTGATAGTATCAAGATGTAATATTTTGAGTGAATGCAACAAATGAGGGTTGATGTGAGTTGGGTATCACATGGATACCAAATGAGACTAGGATAAAGTTAAACGGGAAGTTAAGTTGGAGCTTAATATGAGGTTTTAGCTAAGTAAATATTTAGGTATTATGAGCATCTAGTTAAAGTATGCTATATATTTAAAGTATTAACTTTGTACTAATTAACATGAGTTATATATATATATATATATATATATATATATATATATATATATATATATATATATATATATATATATATATGTATATATATATATATAGTATCTAGTATCTAGTATCTAGTATCTAGTATAATTAATATTAGCTAGTATTAGTAGTATTACTAAATATAATCTAATATTAGTAAGTATAGAACATATAATATAGTGTATTTAACTAGTATTAGTTAACAATAGCCAGTATGAACCTAGAAGCAAGGTATTAACTAGTTTTGACCAAAAACCTAGAGTTGACTTAGTAACACCTAGTTTAGACCTAGAAATGGCCTAACACCCTCATTTCGACTTAGCTACACACTTTTATCATTTCAAACACCATTTTAACTTTGATATCTTATATATAGGTCATTGTGATCCCACTTTGGACATCGATCCTCACATTTTGCTCAGGACCACAGGCGAGTACATTCTCTGACAGTTTTCATTGTTGATTACTTCTATAAATTGTAGTGTATTACATACTTGATTCTGACACTGTGGATACACGAGTTAGCACCCTAGATCCCCATCATGAGGAGTCGTGATTGGAATCCATCGTGCTAGCTGGGGATGGAGAACTATTAGTAGATTATGTGATCATATCCAAACATTATATGTACCATAGCTCACCCCACTTCTCACGTCGGGTGCAGCCTGACCACTTATATGCTCCATAGCTGTTATATATGATTAGCCTGACCACTATATGCACCATAGCTAACCATGCGGTTAGCCTGACCTAAAAGAATCATAGCTAATCATATATAACCAGCCTGATCCAGTCCCAAGCCGATCACATAATAAACTAATATTTCAAACACATAGCTAGATGTTTTATCTTCATTCAGATTTACTTATTCTAGCATTCACTATTCATTGCTCATTGCTAGATGCTCTATTGTCTATTTCATTTCTCCAGTACTTCACATGTTCAGCATTTATTTCCATCTTGTATCTCTTACACTGTTTATAGATTTTGTCAATTTAATGAAACTGCTGTTAGTGCTTGTGCTTCGCTCCAATCCTGACTGGATAACAACATTTTCAGAGGACCTGGAGGACTTTTGCCCTACTCATTACGGCCCAGGAATAGAGGAAGATTTCACTCCAGAAATCCCAGAGGAGGTGCCTATCCTAGAGGAGAACTTACCAGCCTGTTCTTAGATTACTTTTCTGCATTATTGTTTTAGACTGAGACTGAGATGTATTTATTTTATTTGTGACTTTGTGAGGTCATTTAGACCCAGGATTTGGGTTGGACTTATTGTGTTTGGTTTTTATTTAGAACTCTTTTCAATTCTCATCGTGCCATTATGTTTATAGTTGTGATTGAGTATATTATAGAACTGTGTTTTATTTATCATTGTCCTCCGTGCGGAGTTGAGACTATTGACAGGATATACTATGTTTGTGACCTAGACAGCGTTCTACCGCCGGTACTGCGGCGTAGGCTGGACGTACCCACGACTCATGCCCAAATTCTGGGTGCGGGTCGTGACACATTTTTAGTGGTGGCCCATGCAGGTCCGCGGTCTAGTCTGTAGTCTTAGTCTTAGATTCAGATTAGAGTGATATCGTAGTGGTGCTCGCTTAGAGTATTACTACGAGCCTGTTTTAGGAAATAGGAATTAGGCCGAGGATATGCTCAATCACAATTAGGAAATTTCTGATCCTTATAATACTACTCTTAATGATTAATTCCTTTAGAAATTTTTACTGTCCTTCCTTGATGATATCGTATCTATTACTTTAATTGATTCTTTCGATCTGTCTTCAGGATGCCGCCAAGAAGGTCCCAGAGATTCGGAGCAGCAGATTCAGAGAGGTCTGCCACCTCTCGCGCTGCCGGACAGACATCAGCAGCACCTCCTACATCTCCAGCACATGTGGGAGTGTCTGCAGCATTCGGGGGTCCTCCACCACCAGTTCAGAGGGTCCCCACAGCCACGACGGCACCACCACCACCAGTTCAGCATCCAGGAGGTGTGCCCGTCGATGGAGCACAGATGTTCGCTTTGATTCAGGGCATGGTCGATGCCCAGAGGACGTCGGCAGAGGCCCAGAGAGTGCAGGCTGAGGCACATCAGGCCCAGACAGAGATGATGAGGGTGAACATGGAGAATGCTCACCAAGTGGCTCTCCAGGCTGTGGAGAGAGTCACTCAGCAGCAGCAACAACCTGGTCAGCAACAACAGAGGCCGGGCACCATTGTGGACTTCAAGAGGATGATGCCTCGGGAGTTCAAGGGGACAGAAGGGATACTCTACGCCGATGATTGGCTAGAGGACATCGAGAGGAACTTGCGTTTGGCGCAGATTCCAGAGGCGCTCCAGATCGAGGCCGCTGGCAGCCAGATGTTCGATATTACCTTGACGTGGTTTCGCACGGAGCCGAGACTCTTGCACGGGGGACTCACTTGGGAAGCTTTCAAGGAGCTCTTCAAAGAAAATTTCTTTCCTGATGTCGCCCTAGGAGCTTTGGAGAGTCAGTTCCATGACTTAGCCCAGGGGAGCTCGTCCGTCGACGAGTATGCCGCGAAGTTTTCCCGCCTGAGCCGCTTCGTGCCATCGATAATTAGAGATCCGGGGGACAGGGCCCGGAAATTCAGAAAGGGGCTGACAAGAGAGATCAAGTCTCGCACGTCGGGATGTCGCACAGCTACCTACGAGGGCATATTGATGGATGCCCAAGTAGCCGAGGATGACTTGGACCTCAGGCCCAAGAGGGGACGCGATGTTTCTGGAGGAGCAAACAGTAGTGCAGGACCAGGCAAACGTCCACACTATCAGCAGCAGCAGAGGCCCTTCCAACAGCAGCACCAGGCACCAGCCCGAGGGCAGGTCCAGCAACAACAGCAGCAGAGGCAGACTCAGCCCGCCATCCAGTGTGCGTACTACGGGAAGATGGGACATATTAGAGAGATCTGCAGGCATAGATTGGGCTCATGTTTGTCCTGCGGATCGACGACACATCAGCTGAGGGATTGCCCTACCATTCGGACTCGTCCAGGGCAGGGTGGAGCAGCCGCCCAGAGAGGACCAGGCAGGGTGCCTACCGCACCAGGAGGCCAACAACAGAGGGGACCACTTCCACCACAACATCAGAAGTTCGCCCAGCATCAGCAGCAGAGAGGTGCACCCCAGGGGCGAGCATACGCCATGGCAGTCGAGGAGATCGAGCCAGCAGGAGACTTGATCACAGGTTCGGTTCTTCTCGATTGTATTCCTGCATTTACCTTATTCGACTCTGGCGCTTCCCATAGTTTTGTGTCTGTATCATATGCACTTCGACATCATTTAGACACAGAACCATTAGCTAGGACTTGCAAGATCATGACTGGGGGAGGTATTATCCTAGTCCGTGATCACTGCAAGGACCGGAGAGTGTCAGTAGGAGGCCGAGACTTGAGCGTGAGTTTACTCGTCATGCCACTTCCAGGGTACGATATTGTACTCGGAATGGACTGGTTGAGTAGGCATCATGCTACTATAGATTGTTATGGAGGCAGAGTATTGTTTAGACCACCAGGAGAGCCAGAGTTTGAGGTAGTCAGAGGAGCGGCGGAACAGAGCAGGAGCACATTTTGCGGAGCCAGGGCAGAAGAAGAGGAGTTGCCACATCCTCTGATAGCGGAATTCCTGGATGTATTTCCAGAAGAGTTGCCAGGTTTGCCGCCAGACAGAGATGTCGAATTCTCTATAGACTTGGTTCCAGGAGCGGAGCCCATTTCACAACATGTCTATAGAGTCAACAACAGCGAGCTAGCAGAACTGAAGAAGCAAGTTGAGGAGCTGCAGGACAAAGGCTTCATCAAATCCAGTTCATCACCATGGGGAGCTCCGGTATTGTTCGTACCGAAGAAGGACGGCACGGTGCGCATGTGCATTGATTATAGAGCTTTGAACAACATCACTATCAAGAACAAGTACCCGCTGCCGAGGATAGATGATCTTTTCGACCAGTTGAGCGGGGCGAGGGTATTTTCAAAGATAGATTTGAGATCAGGCTATCACCAGGTGAAGGTGAAGAAGGAAGACACGCCGAAAATAGCTTTTCGGACCAGATACGGCCAGTTTGAGTTCATGGTGATGCCATTTGGTTTAACCAATGCGCCGGCAGTATTCATGAACTTGATGAACAAGGTGTTCCACCAGTACCTTGACAAGTTCGTGGTGGTGTTCATCGACGATATTCTTGTGTATTCCAAGACTCCGGAGGAGCACGAAGAGCACCTGAGGTTGGTCTTAGAGACTCTCAGGAGGGAGAAGCTGTACGGGAAACTCTCTAAGTGTGAATTCTTCCTTGACAAGGTCAAATTTCTTGGGCATGTGGTATCGGGTGACGGAATCTCGGTAAACCCAAAGAAGATCGAGGCAGTGGAGTCGTGGGCTACCCCCAGTTCGGTAGCTGAGATCAGGAGTTTCCTCGGGCTAGCAGGATACTACAGGAGGTTTGTACAAGACTTCTCCAAGATTGCAGCGCCGATGACCAGACTGACTAGGAAGGATGTGGATTTTGTCTGGACGGAGGAGTGCCAGGCCGCATTTGATGAGCTGAAGAAGAGGTTGACGACAGCTCCAATTTTGACGTTGCCATCAGGGACAGGTGGTTTTACCATCTACAGTGATGCTTCAGGGAAGGGTTTGGGATGTGTTCTTCAGCAGCACGGGAAGGTAATTGCCTATGCTTCCAGGCAGTTACGCCCTCATGAAAAGAACTATCCCACCCACGATTTGGAGTTAGCAGCAGTTATCTTCGCCCTAAAGCTGTGGAAACATTACTTGTACGGAGAGCGTGTGGAGATCTTCACAGACCACAAGAGCTTGAAGTACGTGTTCACACAGAAGGAGTTGAACATGAGGCAGAGGAGGTGGTTGGAGTTGATGAAGGACTTCGACATCTTATTGCAGTACCATCCAGGGAAGGCCAACGTAGTCGCCGATGCCTTGAGCAGGTATCCGATGGCTATGTACTTGACGACAGATAGGCATTTGTTGGCGGATTTGGAGAGTTTGGAGATTGAGGTGTTAGTTCCCGGCACTGAGATCCAAATGTGGGGATTGCAGATACAGTCCGAGCTGATGGGCAGGATCAGAGCTGCGCAGTACGATGATGAGACTCTAAGGAGTATCAGAGCACAGGTTCAGATGGGATTGTCGGACGACTTTACTATCGCAGATGATGGTTCCTTACGGCACGGCACGAGGATATGTGTGCCTAGCGGGGAGCTGCGCGAGGAAGTTTTGTAAGAGGCACACCGCTCTCAGTACTCGATGCATCCCGGTGCCAACAAGATGTATCGAGACTTGAAGGAGCACGTATGGTGGTATGGGATGAAGTGCGAGGTAGCACGCTTCGTATCCCGATGTCTAGTGTGCCAGCAGGTAAAGGCAGACCGACAGAGGCCAGGTGGTTTGCTTCAACCTTTACCGATTCCAGAATGGAAGTGGGAGCATGTGACCATGGATTTCGTTTTAGGGCTTCCACGTTCTCCAGGAGGGAAAGACGCAATTTGGGTCATCGTGGACAGGTTGACCAAATCAGCCCATTTCCTACCTTTCAGGGTGGGCACGTCGACAGAGAGGCTCGCAGAGATGTACGTGCGACAGATTGTTAGGCTTCATGGAGTTCCAGTGAGCATCATCTCAGATCGAGATAGTCATTTCACTTTCCACTTCTGGAGGAGTCTGCAGGCTAGCTTGGGCACTCAGCTCAAGTTCAGTACCGCATATCACCCCCAGACAGACGGGCAGTCTGAGAGGACTATTCAGACTCTCGAGGATATGCTACGCACTTGCGTTCTAGATCTCGGAGGTTCTTGGGAGAATCATCTGCATCTGGTAGAGTTCGCTTACAACAACAGCTACCAGGCCAGCATCGAGATGTCACCATTTGAGGCTCTTTATGGACGGAGGTGTCGTACACCGCTATCGTGGGACGACGTTGGAGAGAGAGCCTTGCTAGGACCAGAAATGGTCATGGATGCAGCAGAAAAGGTGAAACTCATCAGAGACAGACTGCGAGTGGCGCAGGACAGACAGCGGCATTGGGCCGACAGCCACCGTAGACCCCTTGAGTTTCAGGTATGGATTGTTATTTTGGTTTGTGTTTGTTTGTTTAGACTGCATGTTGAGACTGTTTTGTTTTAGGTTGGCGATCTAGTATTCCTACGGATTTCCCCGACGCGTGGAACGATTCGTTTTGGTAGAGGCAGAAAGCTTAGCCCACGCTACATCGGACCCTTCGGTATCCTAGCAAGGGTAGGTGCAGTGGCGTATAGATTAGACTTGCCACCTGCATTGGAGGGAGTGCATAATATATTCCATGTGTCGCAGCTGAGACGGTACGTGGCCGACCCTAGTCACGTACTTGATCACTCGGAGATTGAGGTTGGTCCGACGCTCAGCTACCCCGAGCAGCCCGTAGAGATCTTGGACCGCAGAGAGAAGGTGTTGCGGAACCAAACTATCCCTTTGGTTCGTGTTGCATGGAGACATCACTCTCAAGGGGAGTCGACCTGGGAGAGAGAGGACGAAATGCGCGAGCAATACCCGTATCTCTTCTAGACTTGAGGTATATTCTTTTTCTGGTTTCATTCTTGTTGTAGTTCAGTCCAATTTCGAGAACGAAATTTCTTTTAGGAGGGTAGACTTGTCACTACCACTTTTCCATATAAGGGCATTTGTGTAATTTAGCCATTTTGAATAATTATTTATTTAATTAATTTGCTGAGAATTTAAAACTATTTATTTGATGATTGTTTAGGTCAAGCCCTAGAACCCATTAGGTCAAACCCTAATGACCAAACCCTAATTTGTAAACCCTATTCTAGCAAAACCCTAGAATTTTAAATTAGGATGGAACCCTCATAACCCTAGACTGACTTAACCTGAGCTAATTAGGGTCTACATGAGAGGGCCAAGGGGTTTAACCTAAAAACAATGCATGGAAACCCTAAAACTAGGTTTAATATAAAAAGGAAGCTTCTCACAAAGCCATCCTTCATATAGACAAGAGAAACCCTAGCCTCCACAAGAGAAAACCAATTCCCCACCCCATTTTTCGAGATTAAACCTAGGGCTTCCATTTTCTCCTCCTCCAAAGCAAGGAAATCAGGGAAACTTGGGTCAAAGAAACTTGGGAAGGAAGAACTTTCATAGGGAACCATTTCCCTGCAGGTAAAACCCCATTTTATACATTTAATCTCTGTTTTCCTGTTGTTATTGCCTCTAGGAAACCCCCTTGCTGTGTAATTCGAATTTTAGGGTTTTGGATTAGGTTTTGGTGACTAATATGGGGTTTTCCCCAATTATCAGGAACCCTAACCCTAGATTTTGGTATGTAGACTGATTTCATCTCATCTGTGTAAGTTGAACCCGATTTTTAGGGTTTTTGGGGTTGAGGATTCATGGGTTGTATGTACATTCGTTCATGCCCTTCATATGTTTGATGATATGTTATTAGGAACGTACCTGTCTAACTTAGTTAATTTCTGCAAAGTTAATATATGAATCTATATGTATATATATATCTATTGTGTTGTAAATAGGTTATGCAGTCGGGTATGTGTATTGGGATTTCTGGGCAGTGTATTATTGTTTGATTTCTGTGCTGTGTGCATTAGAGAACGTGTGTGTCTCAGTATTTTGGGGGATGGGTTGTGAGGACTGTGAGCAGTGTGTATTGGGGTCCTGATAGTCGGGTTTGGGGCAAATACCTGTGTGTGTACAGTTGGTTTGGGGAAAAGAACTGTGCAGTCACTTGTGTAAGTGACTGTGTGTAAGAGTGTAGTTCTGTGCCAGAGTATCAGGATCTAGGTGAACTTGTGCAGTGAGTTGAGATGGGTATCAGTAGAACCTAGGTACCTAGTGTATCAGTATACATGTTAGGAATGTCTGTGAGAATGAGCAGTGTCTGTGTGTAGGTTTTGAGTGCCAGTTTTCAGAGAACTGTGTTAGTATGTGTTGGGCAGTTTCTAATGTATCACTAGAGTGCCAGTATATGAATCTCAGAGTTTTTACCTGTGTGCACATATGTGTGTGCAGTGAGATTGGGTATGCAGACCTATTAGCAGTTGTGTACTGTGTGTATAGATAGTGTTGTGTAGATTAGGTTCTGTGTATCAGAACTCAAACTGTGTAGGTGTGTGAGGATGTATCCTGTGTGTACTGTGTCTATGAGTTTCAGTTTTTGTGGGTGACAGTGCCTGTGAGTGCAGAGTGTATCAGTAATATAGGTGTGTTGCTGTGCAGATATCAACATGTGTGTAATGTTATATATCAGTGTATTTGAATTGGAAGGGGAAAACCTGTGTCAGTAGGTATATCAGTTAAGGGTAGCATGGGGGATTGGTTGTCTGCAGGCAACACAGTGAATGTGAAGGCTAAAGGTTTCAGTATCATATTTTCCCTGTAGCATTAGTTTCAGACCCCAACTCAGTGAAGGATTTATGTGTCTAGTTGTTAGTTATACACCTAGGTATACATAGAATAGTGGAGTACTTATGTGTGTATCCTGTGATAGTATCAAGATGTAATATTTTGAGTGAATGCAACAAATGAGGGTTGATGTGAGTTGGGTATCACATGGATACCAAATGAGACTAGGATAAAGTTAAAGGGGAAGTTAAGTTGGAGCTTAATATGAGGTTTTAGCTAAGTAAATATTTAGGTATTATGAGCATCTAGTTAAAGTATGCTATATATTTAAAGTATTAACTTTGTACTAATTAACATGAGTTATATATATATATATATATATATATATATATATATATATATATATATATATATATATATATATATATATATATGTATATATATATATAGTATCTAGTATCTAGTATCTAGTATCTAGTATCTAGTATAATTAATATTAGCTAGTATTAGTAGTATTACTAAATATAATCTAATATTAGTAAGTATAGAACATATAATATAGTGTATTTAACTAGTATTAGTTAACAATAGCCAGTATGAACCTAGAAGCAAGGTATTAACTAGTTTTGACCAAAAACCTAGAGTTGACTTAGTAACACCTAGTTTAGACCTAGAAATGGCCTAACACCCTCATTTCGACTTAGCTACACACTTTTATCATTTCAAACACCATTTTAACTTTGATATCTTATATATAGGTCATTGTGATCCCACTTTGGACATCGATCCTCACATTTTGCTCAGGACCACAGGCGAGTACATTCTCTGACAGTTTTCATTGTTGATTACTTCTATAAATTGTAGTGTATTACATACTTGATTCCGACACTGTGGATACACGAGTTAGCACCCTAGATCCCCATCATGAGGAGTCGTGATTGGAATCCATCGTGCTAGCTGGGGATGGGGAACTATTAGTAGATTATGTGATCATATCCAAACATTATATGTACCATAGCTCACCCCACTTCTCACGTCGGGTGCAGCCTGACCACTTATATGCTCCATAGCTGTTATATATGATTAGCCTGACCACTATATGCACCATAGCTAACCATGCGGTTAGCCTGACCTAAAAGAATCATAGCTAATCATATATAACCAGCCTGATCCAGTCCCAAGCCGATCACATAATAAACTAATATTTCAAACACATAGCTAGATGTTTTATCTTCATTTAGATTTACTTATTCTAGCATTCACTATTCATTGCTCATTGCTAGATGCTCTATTGTCTATTTCATTTCTCCAGTACTTCACATGTTCAGCATTTATTTCCATCTTGTATCTCTTACACTGTTTATAGATTTTGTCAATTTAATGAAACTGCTGTTAGTGCTTGTGCTTCGCTCCAATCCTGACTGGATAACAACATTTTCAGAGGACCTGGAGGACTTTTGCCCTACTCATTACGGCCCAGGAATAGAGGGAGATTTCACTCCAGAAATCCCAGAGGAGGTGCCTATCCTAGAGGAGAACTTACCAGCCTGTTCTTAGATTACTTTTCTGCATTATTGTTTTAGACTGAGACTGAGATGTATTTATTTTATTTGTGACTTTGTGAGGTCATTTAGATCCAGGATTTGGGTTGGACTTATTGTGTTTGGTTTTTATTTAGAACTCTTTTTAATTCTCATCGTGCCATTATGTTTATAGTTGTGATTGAGTATATTATAGAACTGTGTTTTATTTATCATTGTCCTCCGTGCGGAGTTGAGACTATTGACAGGATATACTATGTTTGTGACCTAGACAGCGTTCTACTGCCGGTACTGCGGCGTAGGCTGGACGTACCCACGACTCATGCCCAAATTCCGGGTACGGGTCGTGACAATATTAAAGAAAATCAACATCAACTGAATGGGTAAGAGAATCACGAGATTCAAAATATGAAGGCATAAAGACAATTATACCTTCTGAGTCGAATAGGTGTGGATACCAAGAACGTATATCGTCCTCGCGCTCCTACGTTGACTCTTTCAAAGGGTGATGACCCCAAGCAACTCGGACGAGACGAATAGTCCAATTCTTGAGCACCTTCTCCCTTCTGTCCAAAATAGATATGGGTTGATCCTCGTAAGACAAGTCGGTACCAACGACTAGCTCAGAATTATCAAGGATGTGACTCAGATCCGGTACCTATCTACGCAATAGAGACACATAAAATATATCGTGCACCTCACATAGTGAAGGCGAAAGGGAAAGACGATAAGAAATATTATCTACCCATTGGAGGATATCGAACGGGCTGACATATCGCAAACTAAGCTTCCCGCGGACCCCGAATCTAATGACTCCATGGGTCAAAGAAATCCGTAAGAACACGTGGTCGTCGATACGAAACTCTAAAGGCCTACATTGCTGATATGCCCAATGACGATGCCTACCCTGCGTAACCCTAAGTCGCTCTCTGATCTTTTTGATAACTTCTACTATCTGTGTGATCATTTCTGGGCCTAACATATTCTGTTCGACAATATCATCCCATGCTAATGGTGACCTGCACTTTCTTCTATAAATTGCCTCGAAGGGGGCCATCTGAATACTCGCCTGATAACTATTATTATATGAGAACTCGAAAAGATAAAGATGATCTTCCCAAGACCCTCCAAATCCAAAGTACAAGCTCACATCATATCTTTCAATATTTGAATGGTTCTCTCTAATTGCCCGTCTATCTAAGGATGATAAGCGGTACCTAATCTCAACTTGGTGCCTAAACTCTTATGCAAGTTCTTCCAAAAATGAGAAGTAAACTGAGTGTCTCGATCTGATATGATACTCACTGGAATATCGTTCTACCTCACTATCTATTGCATGTAGATCTCTGCCAACTGCTATGTAGATTGTCCCACTCGAAAAGGATAAAAATAAGCTAATTTTATGAGTTGATCCACTATCACCCAGACTTTATCACGACCAGTCAGGGATCTAGGTAAACCGATAAAATATTCTATCATGATATGCTCATACTTATACTCTGGAATATGACGTGGCTGTAATAATCCTGATGGTCTTTACTGGTCAACCTTTACTTGCTGACATACCAAACATCGAGAAACCCATCGCACTATCTCCCTCTTTATCCTATTCTACCAGAAATGTTGCTTAATATCTTAATACATCTTGGTACCTCCTGGATGAATTAAATACTGAAAACTGTGTGCCTCGATCATGACTTCTTGCAAGATATCTATGTTCGGTACACAGAGATAATTTTTGAATCTAAGTGTTCCATCCTCGTGAATCGTCAACTCCTTCCTGTGACCAGACTAGCACTCTGCCCGAAACTTTTGGATCTACAGATCCTCCTCCTGAGCTACCATGATCCCCTTAATAGTGGTAGACTGAATCTATAAACTTGCCAACACCCCTATGTCTCGTGGAAGTACTATTTTAATACCCATCTCTTGAAGATCCTCTAAGATATGCCTCTGTGATGTCAACACATATCCACCGTCTCTCCTGCTAAAGGCATTTGCTACCACATTCGCCTTGCTTGGATGGTACTGGAGCTCCATGTCATAATCTTTCAATAATTTTAACCACCTTCTCTGCCTCATGTTTAAATCCTTTTGGGTAAATAAATACTCCAGGCTCTTGTGATCTGTAAATATCTTCACCCGATCACCATTATGTCATGCCTCCATAACTTAAGTGTAAACACCACTACCGCAAACTCAAAATTATGTGTTAGATATTCTTCTTATGATATCGAAGCTGTCGAGATGCATAAGCTATCACTCTTCCATGTTGTATTAGAACACACCCAAGTTCTTTACCGGATGCATCACAATACACCATAAATCCTCTGGAATAAACTGAAAGCGTGAGAATCAGTGCCCAAATCAGTCTCTTCTTCCATTCTTCAAATGATGTCTGATACTCTATTGACCAAACAAATTGAGCCTGCTTGTGCGTCAATCGAGTCCATGGTGCTAAAATCCTTGCAAAGTCTACCATGAACCTCTTGTAATATCCTGACAATTCCAAAAAACTATGAACCTCAGCTACTGTTTTAGGAACTGGCCAACTTTCTACGGTCTCAACCTTTTTCGGATCTACTGCTACTCTTGCTTCCGAGATGATATATCCCAAGAATGATATATGATCCAACAAAAACTCATAAAACTCATATTTGTTGAGCTTCGCATATAACTGGTGTTCCCTTAAAATCTGTAAGACCTTTCGAAGATGCTCTTAATGCTCCTCTTCGCTATTGGAATAGACTATAATGTCGTCTATGAAAACTACCACGAACTGATCTAGGTACGACCTGAAAATACGGTTCATCAAATCCATGAATACCGCTGTAGCATTAGTCAGTCCGAATGACATAACTAAGAACTCGTAATGCCCATATCTTGACCTAAATGCTGTCTTAGGTATGTCTTGCTCCCGAACTCTTACTTGATATCCTGACCGGAGGTCAATCTTGGAGAAAACCTTAGCTTAGCTCAACTGATCAAAAAAATTATCGATTCTTGCTAATGTGTACTTGTTCTTCACTATCACTGTGTTCAGCTTCTTGTAGTCGATACACAACCGTATTGACCCATCCTTCTTCTTCACTAGAACCACTGGTGCTCCCCAAGGTGATCCACTAGTTCGGATAAACTTCTTTACATTCAGCTCTTCTACGTGTTGGTACAACTTATTTGGTTCTAATGGTGCCATTTGGTGAACCTTACAAGATATTGTTCCTTTTTCGGGGATCAATTCTATACAGAACTCTATATCTCTTACTAGGGGTAGCCCTGAAAGTTCTTCTGGGAAGACATCTAGAAACATCTTTTACTATCCAGGGAAGTTGTTCTTCTGCTTTTGCTTCCACTCTGATCACCTCTTCCTGCTGATCACTCACAGATCTATCAAAGATAGTTTTCATGCCAAGGATACTAAACAATACCCTCCCCCTATGGCAATCTATCATAGCATGATTGTCTCTCAGACAGTCCATGTCTAAGATAACGTCAAAATTACCCATAAGGAACTTAAAAAATCGTGCAGGTAATGAATGCCCGCTCACTACGACTGGACCCACTAGACATACTCTACTAACTTCTATTAGCTCATTACTAGTGAGTATATTCAACCACTCTGGAAATGCCTCGAACTCAAATCTAATGCATGTCTGTCACGACCAGCACCCAATATAGGGGCATGAGTAGTGAACAACGCCCAGCCTACGTCGCAGCATCGGCGATAGAACATTGTTTGGGTAAACTATCTATCTAATAAATTAGATTTAATAATGCCACTAATATAATTTGAATGTGAATACTCGATCACAGATCTATAAGATGGAACAATCGCACGAATATGATAAAAGAACAGAAGAGTCACAAATACAGCTCACAAGTCAAATAATATCCAATGAGTCAAAGAAAAACTAATAGCTGAGCTGGAGACAAATCCAGTACAAAAGATCTAACTACTACGCTATAAGTCTTGGGTCATCTGTCTCAGTCGAGATGAGACCCTCCTGAACCAAGGTCTCTGGCTCTAAGCCTACGACATCATGAGGCCCGTAGTGAGTGGGGTACCACTCCTAAGTGTCATCTGAGAAAAATATATTCAGTCAGGAAAGGAGAAAAGTACATCTCTAACAGTTGTTCTAATAAATAATATAAACTATGTAACAGTAAATAGAGTGAATATACAAGATATAATATACAGGTACAAGAGATATACAATAAAGAAATACTGAAAATAAATACAATAATGAGCATCATAGGAATGAACAAGAAATACTACTACCAAGTGAGTGAGTACCAGCTTTAACATGTGATCGGTTTAGAAACTTGCACAAGGATTATGGCCTAGTTAATCATATGTGCGGTATATGATTAATACTCACAAGGAGGGTATGATCACATATCTACACTACATACTCCCTGCACTACCAGAATAAGTCAAATTAGCGACGTAAAGAAACATCGCTAAATGATCAATAAACGTCGCTAAATAATTTTAGCGACGTAATTAGTGACGTTTTATTGAAGTCGCCTTTAAGCTAATCATTGACAAAAAAAATATCGCCAAACGTCGCTATGCCGACGTTTTCTAGCGACGTAAATGCGTCGCTAGATTAGCAACGTTTAGCGACGCAACATCGCTAATTAGCGACGTATATATTTATTGCTTTATGTCACAAATTAGCGACGTACGTAGCGACGTTTATAGTAACGTTACTATGACCTGGCAATACAGCCACGTCAGCAAGTTTCGACGGACATCGACTTTGTTTAGCGATATTTTTTGCGACGTTGTTAGCGACGTAATTAGAGACGTATTTAGCGCCGTAGCTGAACGTTGCTAAACGTCGCTAACAACGTCGCTAATGATACAGTAAAAAAATAAAAAAATGAATAATGAATTATTTTCAAACTATTATTCCTGCAGTTTATTAATTCACAATCTCTACAAATAGACCCGGAGCAACCCTCCGTTGAATTTATTAGGTTCGCCGACCCCCTTGGGTTGAACACTCAACACCTGTAAACCTCCTCACCCAAAATTAGGTTTACTTGGCATAAATAGAGAAATTAGGGCTAGTTTGAACCCAATTAGAATTTATAACACGGCATTTGATTTAACTGTATATTATTTTTATCGTGTAGCGCACCTTACCATTGCCTCGTTAATTGGAGTAGTACACTAGTCGTTGCCCATTTGCAAATTTCACAACATTGTCCTAGACGTGCCCGCCTACATTTCTGACCTTGGAATAATCTATAATCATGCTTTCTGGGGTGACATTTTAGTCGCACAATAAACGTCGCGAACATTATTTCGTAATTCTAAATAAAATCACATCTTCGTACCCATGTGCGTCCCAATCGAAATTGGGAACCCAATCTTGACCATTTTGTGTGACCCAAATTTTATTAATATTCTACACTGTATCTTCTATGCCCCAGACGCTTGTGCCCAACCTAATCTTATTTCCAGGTACTCCTAATTAATTCCAGAACATCGTGCACATTCAATTAATTTAATTTAATCTAATTTTTGTCTTTGTGCAATTTTTCCAATTGTTGGGGACTATTACACAAAAATGCATTGAGGTGTCCCCACCGTTGGACAATACGTAAAGAAACCCAATTTTCCCTTCACGTGGATTTTTTCGTAATTTTTGGGATGTGCAACGCGCGCACATCGCCCCGTATATTAATTTACCCTTGCATTTAATTAATGCAAATTCCATCCCTCCCAACATCGCCATGTGAGCCCAAGGCCCATACCAAGGAGTGTTGACCAAGTCCTAATCCTAGGTCAAACCTAAGCCCAAATTTTTACAAGTATAAAATTACTTTTTATATTTTTCTCCTTGACCTAAAAATCAAATCCCAAAATCCAAAACACTATTCATCTCCCCTGTGCCCGACTCCCCCCCATGTCCAGCCCTCGCCGGAGTCAGCCCTCGCCGGAGCCGTCGGCCTCCTCCGCACCTTCCTCGTCGACCTCGCCGACCCGCTGCACCCGCCCAGAACACCTCTGTCTGGCCGACGAACTCGACCACGAGCAGCCGGCCACCTTCCCGCAGAACCACCACCACTAGCATCCCCGAGTACCCCGACCTCCAGTGATGGCAGCCCGCGCCGCCGGCCTTGGTCCCATCCACAGGCCCCGGCGACGCACCCCGCTCCCTTGCTCTCCTCCCTATACCTCGATCCCCGGAGCTGCCGAACGGACCGCTGCACCACCGCCCTCCTCTCTTTCTTCTTCCTCCGTCTCCTCTATGCGGCTCACCGCCACCCCTTATCTCCTTCCTCCGGAGCAGCCCGAGCACCACCTGGAACCCGACCCCCTCCGCCAGAGCACTGAGCTCCTTCTTTCCTGTCTCCTCTCTCCACCACCGAAAACTCCTCCACCACTTCTCCTCCTCTCGCCTGAGATTAAACAGCCACCACTACCACCATTATCATCCTCCTCTCCTCCTCCTTCGACTGGCCGGAGCAACCCCCTCGCCTGAACGATGCCAGAGCTCCCAGTCGGCTCCTCTTCAACTACCACCCACACGACTCCGGCCAAATCCAGCCCTCCTTCCCTCGACCATCTCTCCCCTCGCCGGACTCTGGTGATCCCTGTCCACCACCCTATCCACCACCCATCACCACCACGGTCCTCCTCTTCTCCTCGACCTCAGCCTTGCTCCATGGTCCTTCCCCCATGGCCGGACCCTTGGCCGGAGTGTCGACCACACCACCATTGAGTAAACACCATCACCACCATCATCTTATGTACACCTTCACCCTCGCCATCGACATCGTTGACATAGTCATCACCATCGTCGTCCTTGTCATCACCATCGTCCACGTTATTACCCTCATCCCAGTCATCATCCGCATTACCACCATTATCATTATTTTTGTCGTTATTACTATAATCGCCACCCTTAGTCATCGTCCTTATCGTCAACACCATCGTCATCGTCGCCGACATCGTCATCATCCCCATCATCAGGGGCATGACATATTTTTGTGGTGGCCCATGCAGGTCAGAGCATATTGTCTCGGTTACATTACTGTACCGAGCAAGCCTGCACCTAGGATTAGAGTATAGGATCTCATCCATAACTGACTATGACTCATCCTCCTTCCAAACTATTCCGTTGAATAATTACATCCTACTTGATTCATATGCCTTCCCATTAGTCCCTCGAGTGTAGCCTTCTCCTAGAATATAGAAGTCCCTGTTATTAGATAATATGTAGGGTAACATTCCTATTAGGAGTAACTAGAGCCCTGACGCGTCACTAAGTTTAGAATATTTAAGTAAATCCTAGTATCCTCATCTAAAGGATGGCTTACCATTATTCCTTGACATAATTATGAATGACTTAAGAGTAGTATAGGCACTACTAGAGCTAGTTAGATATTTGACCCTAATGTTTGACCATAGTATTGAGGAACCAATAGAAACCCGAGATCGAATGTAGGGACTGAACAAAATTTGTATAGTGAGATAGTGTTAGGATATAGATCCTTGTCTTGATATTAGCAGACAGTACCCTAGGAAGCCGAGAGGAATGAATATAGAAAATCCTCGATCATACCTTAAGCACAGAGATTAGCATATTACCTTCCCCTTAAGAAATCATAATCTTATTTAAAGTCTTCCTATTTTTGATTTTATATCTTGTTCTCTGTAACCTTAGCGCTTGCTAATTATGCGACGATTAAATTATGATTCTTCTTTTCTCTATCTTTTTTCTCGTGCCACTTGACTCCTCTAATTATAGGCCAAGTGACCTTATTATATGTTAGGATATATAGTTTGCTAGGGTTATAGTTTGGTAATCTGAACTTTGAAAATTTTGTGCGTGGTAGTTAGAATTTGATAGTTTAAGTGGGTCCCTTAGATTGTGATCTGATTATTCTTAGTTTAAATCACGTAACATGTATCCCACCTCAGTATAGATTATATCCTCTTTTCCCTTGAAGACCAGTAACTTCTCCATTCATACTATTGATACTTGTATTCTATGAACACTATGATTAAGACTTAAGATGGCCATTACTTACACGATACAATAGGAGACCCTAATAAGTACTAAGATTCGTTCCTCATATAGCCCAATAAGAATTTGTACTTTATTTACAAGAACCTTATTAATTTACAGGATCCCCTTAAGACTGTCACAGTATTAGTTAATCATTTAAGTTGGGTAGTATGCCTCACAACATAGTATCACATAGCCCTATTGACCCATTGATAAAGTATAATAGGATGACACAACTTTAGCCTTGCGTAAGAAGATAGTGTTAATTCAGACTGTAGAAATTTAAGGTCCATACCCCTATTTGGTCAATTAACGACTTAGACAAGGAGGGAGTATGACAACTGTAGAGATTGTAGAATCTTAATTTTGTATCTTGTTGGTTTTGTGAACTTAAATTATTTTTGTACCTCCTTTCATCATGATCTAGCGTACTCATATTTTTGTACTACCTCGACTTATGCTGCTGTTACAGCCTTAGTTTTTGCAAGCTCATCCTTTTATCAAGCTTGTTCACAACATATGTATTATTGGACGCGTATACTAATACATTTCAAAATCAGTATACTACGGTCTGATCAACCATAGTGCACTTGGTTCGCTCTTCGTATAACTACTTTACGTGGATTGAGATATATAATGATTAGTAGATAAAATGTACTTGCCCTCTAGATATGTCTGAGCATATCATATCCGTTACATGACTGTACCGATGAGAGCATGTGAATAGGAATTACCCAAAATAGGATTTCAATCCACAACTGCCTTGACAATTCCCATTAAATTCTTTAAACGCCTTGATCCCCATACTCCTAATCTATTACCTTCTCCTTGAACTCTTTATTATTGTTTTCCGTTTTCCCTTATTTCGAAAAGACGAAACCTCGTGCCTAGCATAAGTTGATACACAGATAGTATTATATATACCCTATAGGCCAATTTACCTTAATTGATGATTGTTTTATAACCAAGGGCATATCACATGTAATATAATTGGTGTTAAAATTTTGAGGAATGAGTAACATGATTAATTAAAATAGAGGAATAAGTTTTCTTAAATGGAAGAGCCTTATGTGATTGATGGGTAAACTCTAAGTTGGGTAGCAGTTGCATTTATCAGCTTGAGAGAAATTTCTTTAGATTATGATCGAGCAAAATATGATTAAAAGGTTCAAGTCATTTTAAAATTTAAAATTTTTGGACGAATAAGTAAGATGATGAGGATCAATGAATTTTAAATTTTCAGCACATGATTTGAATTTTGAGAATTGGGGACTGAATCATCGATCTAAATCTCGAGGAAAATAAAATAGAACTCTAAATATGAACTTGGTCGAACTGAATTCCAAATGTGATGATTTGAATCAAGAATTAAATTTTTGAGTGCTGGATCACCTATTGGAAATATTGAGGATGTAAATTGAAAGTGAAATCAGAAGAGTATATAATTCATAGGTTGAAAATGAAAATAATATTTGATTATAATTGCTTTTAGAGGATATTATGATAGTTGAGATTGCGAGATAAATTTTGAATCGGGGTGTCATATAAATTTGAATTAGATTGGATGGGAATTAATTAATAGGAAAATCGAGAAGATAGTGTAATATGTTGAAGTTGATCTAAACAATGGTTAATCAAATTTAAGGGTAATTACGATGGAGTTGAATAAATCTTAAAATTTTGGAAGAGATCACGATTGACTTGCCAGATGTACACATGTGAAGGATTTAAACCAAATTATGCCCTATTTTAATTTTGAGGACGAAATTATTTTTAAGTTGGGTAGGTTGTAAACCCCCTCACCCAAAATTAGGTTTACTTGGCATAAATAGAGAAATTAGGGCTAGTTTGAACCCAATTAAAATTTAAAATACGACATTTGATTTAACTGTACATTATTTTTATCGTGTAGCGCACCTTACCGTTGCCTCGTTAATTGGAGTAGTACACTAGCCGTTGCCCATCCGCAAATTTCACAATATCGTCCTAGATGTGCCCGCCTACCTTTCTGACCTTGGTGTAATTTATAATCATGCTTTCTGGTGCGATATTTTAGTCACACAATAAACATCGTGGACGTTATTTTGTAATTCTAAATAAAATCATATCTACGTACCCATGTGCGTCCCAATCAAAATTGGGAACCCAATCTTGACCGTTTTGTGTGATCCAAATTTTATTAATATTTTACACTGTATCTTCTATGCCCCAAACGCTTGTGCCCAACCTAATCTTATTTCCAGGTACTCCTAATTAATTCCAGAACATCGTCCGCATTCAATTAATTTAATTAAATCTAATTTTTGCCTTTGTGCAATTTTTCTAATTGTTGGGGATAATATGCAAAAATGTATTGAGGTGTCCCCACCGTTGGACAATATGTGAAGAAACCCAATTTTCCCTTCACGTAGATTTTTTCATAATTTTTGGGATGTGCAACGTGCTCGCATCGCCCCGTATATTAATTTACCCTTGCATTTAATTAATGCAAATTCTAACCCTCCCAATATCCCCATGTGAGCCCAAGGCCCATACCAAGGAGTGTTGACCAAGTCCTAATCCTAGGTCAAACCCAAGCCCAAATTTCTACATATATAAAATTACTTTTTCTATTTTTCTCTTTGACCTAAAAATCAAATCCCAAAATCTAAAACAATATTCATCTCCCCTGTGCCCGACTCCCCCCCATGTCCAGCCCTCGTCGGAGTCAGCCCTCGCCGGAGCCGTCGGCCTCCTCCGCACCTCCCTTGTCGACCTCGCCGACCCGCTGCACCCGCCCAGAACACCTCCGCCTGGCCGACGAACTCGACCACGAGCAGCCGGCCACCTTCCCGCAGAACCACCACCACCAGCATCCCCGAGTACCCCGACCTCCGGTGATGGCAGCCCGCGCCGCCGACCTTGGTCCCACCCACAGGCCCCGGCGACGTACCCCGCTCCCTTGCTCTCCTCCCTATACCTCGATCCCCGGAGCGGCCGAACGGACCGCTGTACCACCGCCCTCCTCCCTCTCTTCTTCCTCCATCTCCTCCATGCGTCTCACCGCCACCCCTCATCTCCTTCCTCCCAAGCAGCCCGAGCACCACCTGGAACCTAACCCCCTCCGCCTGAGCACCGAGCTCCTTCTTCTCTGCCTCCTCTCTCCACCACCGAAAACTCCTCCACCACTTCTCATCCTCTCGCCTGAGATTAAACAGCCACCACTACTACCATTATCATCCTCCTCTCCTCCTCCTTCGACTGGCCGGAGTGACCCCCTCGCCTGAATGATGCCAGAGCTCCCCGCCGGCTCCTCTTCAACCACCACCCACACGACTCCGGCCACATCCCGCCCTCCTTCCCTCGACCATCTCTCCTCTCGTCAAACTCCGGTGATCCCTGTCCACCACCCTATCCACCACCCATCACCACCACGGTCCTTCTCTTCTCCTCGACCTCAGCCTTGCTCCCTGGTCCTTCCCCCACGGCCGGACCCTTGGCCGGATTGTCGACCCTACCACCATTGAGTAAACACTATCACTACCATCATCTTATGTACACCTTCACCCTCGCCATCTACATTGTTGTTGTAGTCATCACCATCGTCGTCCTTGTCATCACCATCATCCACGTCATTACCCTCATCCCAGTCATTATCCGCATTACCACCATTATCATCATTTTCGTCGTTATTACTATAATCGTTACCCTTAGTCATCGTCCTTATCGTCAGCACCATCGCCATCGTCGTCGACATCGTCATCATCCCCATCATCAGGATCATCAACATTATCGCCATCCCTATCATCCTCAACATTGTCACCACTGTCCCCTCAAACCATCATTATCATCTTTTATTCTCAATACATAAACCCTAACCATCATCCTCGTCATCATCATTATCCACATCACCATCTTCGTTATCCGTAATCATCATCATAAACCCCATCATCGTGTTTTATCGTGGACCGATACTCTTGCCAGACAACCCACAACAATCACCCCCAATTTTCGTACCTGCACACGCTGACCCCGAGGATCTATTGGATTGGTTCTACGCGACTTTCGGAGCTGGTTATTGGGACTACACATCCGCCTGCCAGGCAAGTATACCTTGCCTTTGTTGTACTGTTTAAATTCTATATTATTAGCTGCATATTTATTATTTAATTGTGTGCGACCGAAGAGACTCGGGTGCAGTCAACGAATGTGTTGACGTTAGGACTTGTGTCTGACCTAGTGTCTAGCGGACCTACCTAAAGTTATAGAGTTATTGGTATGACTCCAGGCCTTGACATATTTTGTACACGTGTTGTGAGTCTCATGTAGGGCACGGTCCTGCGTATGTGGTTGGCCACCTGTACGTGTAGGCGTACGACGGATAGGGTATAACTGCTAATAGTAATGCATGTTAGAAGACTTAGCAGTTATTAGTAGGTGGAGCATAGACTAGCGTGGTACGATGGTCCCATCCTTGTCCTTGTTGGTTGTAAGGATGGACCCTTGCTCTAATGATAGACTATGAGCCAGAGTTACGACACCGAGGCGTAGTAGCTGACGCGTGTTGTGGATGCAACATGCTTAGATCATTGGGTGGGGAGGACGACTAGTAGGCATATGGGATACCCCACTCCTTTACACTGGCACCGCACTCGACGGAGTGATACAGACGTATATATACATATTACTGATACCACGTTCTATAGAACGTTGGACGTTACTGTATTCCTGCGCCCGTGTTATAGGGGGCATGTGTGGCATATACTAGCCGATTGTCACGACTGGTGAATTACGTCAGCATATGTCTAGCCTACACCTTCCTATATACTCACAGTTGTCCTCAAATTGTATTTCACTTAGATGGTTAGGTCACCCCGGAGTTATTTATTCAGTATTTACTTTATGGCATGCTTTTATGTATCTTGTTACGTCCCTCTGAGGACCTGGTACCTTTCCAGGTGTATTGTTCATGAGTATTCGCAGAAGCACAGATCCGGACTCGCTACGCAATTGCGATGAGGTCTTCTCGTAGAGCCCATGATTGGTAGTTGATAGTCTTATTTTGTATTTATCTTATTTATTCCATATTCTAACTCGGCAGTGGATTTGTTTCCATCCGTCTGTCACCTTTAGATACTTTTCATAAAGATCTAGTTTTATAACTACTGATTATTTAATTATATTGATTTTATGGATGAGATCTAGATTTTACCATGTGACTTGGGTTGGATTTATACCACTTATGGATTTTGCTATTCATATACAGCATACGTGTGTTATGGTTTCTAAATATTGGAGTACTATATTCATACGGCTGGCATGTGCACGTGTCCTAGTCCTACGTATTTTGGGACTGGGGCGTGACATGTTTTTGTGGTGGCCCATGCATGTCAGAGCATATTGTCTCGGTTACGTTACTGTACCGAGCAAGACTGCACCTAGGATTAGAGTATAGGATCTCATCCACAACTGACTATGACTCATCCTCCTTCCAAACTATTCCGTTGAATAATTGCATCATGCTTGATTCATATGCCTTCCCATTAGTCCCTCGAGTGTAGCCTTCTCCTAGAATATAGAAGTCCCTGTTGTTAGATAATAGGTAGGGTAACCTTCCTATTAGGAGTAACTAGAGCCCTGACACGTCACTAAGTTTAGAATATTTAAGTAAACCCTAGTATCCTCATCTAAAGAATGGCTTACCGTTATTCCTTGACATAATTATGAATGACTTTTACCTTGAAGTGCGCAAACCAGAATGCCTTCCTCTCCTCCGGAGGTTTAGAGTAGTTGATCCAAGGGCCACAATAGTTGTTCCTCAGAAAGAGGCCCAGGCGTCTCTGAACCGACGATGGACGATATCTATACAGAGATAATTATTTTAATCGAAAAAGTCAATATATGATGAATAAAGAAATACACGATATATATAATGCTAAACCATCTAATTGACTTACTTTGTACCGTCGGCCCAAATCTCTGTCCTCGTCTCCTCCGGAGGTGCGCATGGAGGATCTAGCTGATGCTGGGACGACGTCGGCTCGAGCTCCTCTATATGCTCATCTGTCTCCATGGTTCCATCAGCAGGAGGAACGCTGGACGAGGGAGTACTGTTAGGCCTGGAACTACTCGTCCCAGGAGTGATGCCACGTAACGTCGTCGTAGTCGAAGATGTGACGGATTAATATATTGGAGTATTGGGCGACGAGGATCCCGAACCAACAATAGACAGTACCGGAGGAGCACTCTGTGTACCTCGGGACCTGCCGAACCCTTCGCGTCATCCTGTCATACCTGATAATAACATATGATGAATAAAGAAATACATAAATATATAGTACATTCTACAGTCAAAATGTTATGCATATCTTATAACATTCATAGAATTGTATAGTAAATAACTAGTGGTATCACAAGTCTAAATGGATAATACATTCTACAGTCAAAATATAATACATTCTACAGTAAATAACTAGTGGTGTCACCCATCGTCGTAAGCAGCGTGGTCGTGGACATCCATATACGGCTCCGACTCTGATGCTAGAGATACAAGTTCTTCGTGCACGGTCTACTGATAGTAATTCGGCGTGAAGCCCTTTGAGTATAAATGATATGTGACTTCCACTTCTTAATGATATTTCAAGTTACAACATCTCACACACGGACACTTAATTTTGGTACCGTTCATGTACTGAGGGAACGCCTTGGCGAACTGCAGGAACTGCTGTACACCCTCAATGAATTTATCATGTATACCGCACATGTCATCAGGATGACGGTTGTACATCCACGAACGATGACGCAGATAGTAATTCATATCCATTTCTAGATACTTATACAAAAATGACAGTATATGTCCTATAAATCGTTAAATACAGTATAATTCTTTGGAGGAAGGTAAGAACTGCTCTAACTTGATACACAATGCCTTATATATGTGTGTGTGTGTGTGTGCATATGGTTGTTTGAGTGATTAAGTCAGCTCGGGTCAATAGGGAGAGCAGTTCACAGTTTTCAGTGTACATCATTTGGCAGTGAAGGGAGAGTAGTGTGCCAGTATGTGTCCAAAAATGACAGTATGTGTCCTATAAATCGTTACTTTTTTCTTCATAAAGGAGTTTTAGTAGTTATTGGTCATGAACAACATAAGGCCTATATATTCTCAATGCTTAAAGAAAAAAATAATAGTTGGATGTCATTTTATATGTTCATAATTAGGGCCTCAAGCTTACCAAGTGCCCAAGGAGTTGGTATCATACTCTATGGGCATAGGCCCGAATCTAATGTAAAATGGTTTGTCTCCCAGAATAAAAAGAATAAGGGTATTCTTCCAAAACTCGGCAGTTTCAACAATCTCTTTTGCCTTGAAGGAGGCACGTTGCTTATCCCCTACTTGCTTTGGTTCCACAAAGTATATATCTTCATTGCTATGATCGGACCCAGCAAGACAGGTTTCCACATAGGATTTGCTAGGTCCTTGGGCACCTAATAGTGGATCCCTAGTCGACACGCCTAGGGTTGCAGCATGGGTTACCCCACATCCGCCAACTCCTTACTAAGAGGAGGAGAACACGAGATCTCCTTGCCGAGGGGGGGGGAGGGAACGAGAGCTTCTCGTGGATGCCTGTAGGTGCCTCCTCCCACCGAACCTTCCAAATACCCAACTTCTAAGTTTTCTTGCCCACCCTGAATCTTCTTGCCGCCTCGCTTGACGAGAGTAGTCCCCGTCAGTCCGAAGTATCGCATCTCCACCTTACAGATCGGCCGCTTCCTATGCATGACCATAGCCTAGCCACCTCCCTCTGCTCTCTGTGTGCCACCCACTCCAACTTTTGTAGCACTGGAAGAACCAAGATCCCAGGTCAAAAATCCTAACCCTAGGTCCTGATCGCCTCCTGCTGCAAAACTCGCCATATATATATATATATATATATATATATATATATATATATATATATATATATATATATATATATATCATAGATTTAAATATTAGGGTTTTGGGTGGGGCAAGCGTTCCAGTGACATACGCTTGCTAGCGCAACAAGGACAGGGGGGTGCCGACGGCGAAGGCATAACTGAAGGGAACGGGGATCAGGCTGTCTGAAACGTCAAAGGAGGGTGAACGACGGTGGAACGGAGTGTGTGTATATCGTATCAGTGTGTGTGTGTCGTGTCTGTGTCTGTGTCTGTCACGTGTATGTGTGTCGTGTCTGTGTCAGTGTCATGCAGTGTCCTGTGAGAGAGAGAGAGAGAGAGAGAGAGAGAGAGAGAGAGAGAGAGAGTTAGGGTTTACCTAGAGGAGGAGGAGGAGGAGGAGGGGGATGCAGGAGTAGGCCGCTGTGAAGGATGCCGGTAGCCGGAGAGGGGGTGGGGAACACCTCGGGTTTTGAAATTTTGGAAAATTTTGACAGAAGAGGGGAATCGGAATCGATCCCTAATTATTAAAATTTTAGCAACGTCAAATAAAAATGTCGCTAACAGAAATGTTTTGCAACGTTGCAGACGTCGCTAAACATGTCGCTAAATATAAACGTCACTAAATACGTTGCTAAACGTTGCTAAATTATAAAATTCTGCGATGTTTAGCGACCTTAGATAACTTATAGCGACTATTCTTTTTAAAAAATGAATTATAGTCGCTAAACGTCGCTATATGTCGCCAAACAGCGACTTTTAGCGACGTTATTATTTGGGGTCGCTGATATCTTTAATATTAGCGATATTTTACCTTGACATCGCTAAAAATGTCGCTAATCCCGTAATTTTTACTAGTGTTGCCCCTGACTGGTATAGTAGATCCAACCATGGTACGTTATGACACGGGTTTCCACAAGAAGGTCGCTACTCTTCTCATTAACCAATGTATGTATTTGTATAAGAAGAAAAAGGAAACAAGGCTTACACAAGATACACCGTAAATACCAAGGAATAACATCTCATGTTGAGATTCGGATATACCAATCCGTGTAACCATCGTATCAAGAAATTAATGATATCCTCAATAAATATAAGAGACATAGGGGATATCATAAATAAGAAACTATCATAAAATATACTTGTCTGAAATTCTGTAAACAGTATTAAAGATGTCCGGTATGGTGTCTCGAAGACCTAAATATGGAATATTACATCAATATAAGGGTTTGGAATGGAAATAAGTTAGACTAGCCAACTTCTAGGTCATAAAGCCATTTCTAAGTCAAAATAGGTCAACTCTAGGTCAAACTAGTCAAACTTGGTCAAACTAGCTATTTCTAAGTTGTATGAGTCTATCTCTAGGATATTGGGTCCATACACCATGTAACTAGGCCATACTAGCTATATTAGGATACTAGGATACTAGGAAACCAACAAGATATCGTATCATAAGATACGCAATTTATAAGATATGAAAATATTATAATATGTATATACAAGACAAAATATATAAAACTCATAACTAAACTAATGCTAAGTGGATACCTTAGCTTTGAACCAAAAGCAGTATCACACCACCTACACTCCCATCTTGATGTGCAAACCCAATACCTTGAGTAACCCAATACCTTGACATTTACCTTGGTATCTCAAGATAATTCAATATCTAATTTATAACTACCACCCATACACCTCACTATACATTAATATGCATTAATATATATTAAAACTTATAACAATAATATACTAAACTATATACTAACATATCCCTTGATATTTAATACCCGTACCTAAGACATCTCACTCTTATTACCTTGGTGTACCCCAAGGTAATCTAGAAATAATGCTATCTAATATTAACTAGTACTTATGTATATATAAATCTCATTTATATTATATACCAACTTATTTATAATATATACATAACCACTAGCTTATTAATATAAACTAATAATCTTATATATATATATATATATATATATATATATATATATATATACTAACTTACTGCTTTTCGATAAGCTGTAGCTTATCAAAATTGCTGCTGCTGCTTTCTGCTTCTGCTGCTTACCGCTTCTGCTTCTGCTGCTTATCGCTGCTGCTTCTGCTGCTTACTGCTGCTGCTGCTGCTTTTTAGCTGCTTCTCTCAGCTTCTCACTGCTTTTCTTCCACTATTTCCATTGCTTTTCTCACTGTTTTCTATTGTTTAAATCACTGTTTTTCATGGTTTCTTCTTCCCTCAAGCTCACACACATAAATACACATCTCATATATATATATATATATATATATATATATATATATATATATATATATATATATATATATATATATATTAGAGAAGCACATGAACTTCTACTATCCTATGATCACCAACACATCAACAAGAATTATAGATCAAACATATAAATATACATATACACATATATCTCACATTATAATTAATATTATAATATTATAATATAATAATATCTACAATTGAATTAAATTGTAAAGAACAAATACGTGAAGTGCATCACACTCGTATCACACTAGATCTATATACGCTTGCGATACGACTCCACCACACAACTAATTATATCCCAACAGACATGAGCAAGTCTTAAATTATAATTATGAATAATACGAAGAGCTAACTACTCATCTACATGTCCGTGTCAAAATGTGACATGCTCAAACCCCCGTTTAGGAGAAAAACTCCCAAATTAACCCGTATCTCCAAATTATCGGGATACGACCTACACGTATCCAATTATGGACACGATACTAGCCACACACAATCAAATACACGTCAATTTGGTCTAATTGACCTATTGACAAACACAAGTTGTGTCAATCTCAAAATTCTCCCAAAATTGACACAAAATACCATATAACTTTCTCCATAGGCCTCCTATGAACCTAATTCCAATTCTTATGGGTAGCCTTAGCATATAGGGTGATTCCTAATGATTAAAATACAGATTTAGAGTCTAATTAGAGGAGGAAAACTAAATTATACCTATTAGAAGATGGATTTCCAATGAAACCTCCAAATTGAGTGAAAAGTGCTTCAAACTTATAGATCCTTGCTCCTCCTTGTAGATCCTTACTTTCTCCTTTTTCTAATGGCCTTCAATAATGATTTTGGAAGGAATTGGGAAGAAATTTGGATAGAATTTGATGTGGAAATGAAGAAATTTGGAATAGAAAATTCTAGATCTAGATTTAAAATAAAAATGAAGAGAGAAACTTTTCCTCCATTTGAATAATAGGTCGTCCCTTCCCCCTTCCTCAAGCTACTATAAAATGTCTAGAATACCCCTTAGGGCCTCCATGGAAAAAATAATTAAGGAGGGAAGGTTCTAGTCTAATTGGTTTAACTTAATTAATCCTCCTCCTAATGATTGGGCTTATTATTGGGCTCAATTCTAACTAGAAATAAATATTGGTCCATGGGTCTAATCAAACTAGTTTGGTCCACTAACACAATTCCAAAATAATACACTAACATCTAACAATAAATAAATAATATAATAAATAAATAAATTTACAACATGCACAATATTTAATTAATTATAAAATGACCAAAATATCCTTTCCTAGAAAATATAGTAGTGATAATGTCGCAAATTATGCAGATATGAATGAATGAGATACACCAGAATCAAACAATGCTACTGCAGAAAATATGCGACAAAGATGTTATCTGCCACTACGTCGCCTGATGCCAAAGCCTCATCTATAGACAAAGTGAATGCCTGCCCCTGGCCTTGTTGTGCTTCTTGTAGTTACCAACCTTGGATACGCTATTGTGGCCTCTATTATTGGTCCCATTACCAGAACATCTAAGCTTGCGTCGGTAATGGACTCTGAGCTTATGGTAGTACTGCTACTATCGGCCCTCTGTGTTGAACTGCCCCTAATATTGGCAGTGCTGGAAACTGTTGGACTGGCCTTCATGGCCTAAGCATCATTGAACAATTGGCAATCCGGTAATATGGACTACCATACCTCATGCACAACCCATTGGCTGCCCTGTTCATGTCTTTAGTATGGCCTATCTTGCCACAGTAAGTATAACCCACCAATGATCCCTGGCATTGATGTAGTTGTTGCTTCCTCGGCTGCTGTCGAGCTGGTACCGTCACTGTCGAAATTGTCGCCCTTCGCGGTGCTGAATCATGGATACCAATGCCAGGTGATAGTGCTGACGTCCGGGGTACTCCTTTACCTCCCCCACTTTGAGCATGAGACCTCTTCTGGCTTTCCGTTCTTGTTGACAACCTCTGCATGGTAAGCTCGTGCCTTCGAGCTGCTATCAGTACTTCCTCATAAGTCTAGTAGTCGTTCCCCTCTACGAGATATAGAATCTCCATATGAAGTCCTTGCTAGAATCTCATTGCTCTGTCTGACTCTTTAGCTACCATAGTCAAAGCAAATTTACTCAACCTACAAAATTCAGCTACATATCCTTCCAAAGTCTTATCGGCCTGCTTGAGACCGATAAACCTCTACTGTAGCTCATACTGTGTGAAGACCCCAAAATATTTAACCTAAAACCGAGTCCTGAAACTTTTCTAAGAGATAGGATGCCTCAAACCAACCTCCACTGACGCCCACAAGTCATGGGCAAGGTCTTAAAGCTGCAGTCGGACCTGGTCAACTTGTTCATCAGCCGGAACCTTTGATGCCGCTAGAATAACCTTGATGTCTTGCAATCGCATATCTACTATGATGACATCCTCCGTGTGACCAAAGTAACTAGGGTTAAGTCAGAAAAATCTAACCAACACTCCCAAATCAGTCCTCCCACCTCTCTCCAGAGTCGTCTGTAAACCCTGACTCAACAAGACATTATGCTCTTATGGTTGAAACTGCTGATGTTGTTGCACCGCCATCTGATGATGATGTGTATCCATTATTCCCCAGAGGATTTCTAATAATGCTGGAATGTCAAGTATCAGTGGTACTACTGGGGATATGATGATCTCAAGGGCTGGTTGCACGACATATCCGACTCCTGGTTCCACTGTGCCAACTTGCCCAACTACTGGCTCTATTCGAATCTGACTCTGTGTATATGCTATCTTCCATTGTTGCCTAGGGAAATCCTGTCATGCCATGCATACAGCTCCAGCAACTGTGGAATCCCTAAAGAAAGAAAAAAAAATCAAGAACAGGACATGAAGGATCAAGTAGGCAAGCAGTTTTAACAGTTCAAGCATTGCTATCGAGGAGAATGAAGCAAGATATCAAATATGACATATTTGATTGAGACTCATATGACCACAACACCCCCACAAGTCTAAAAACATAAACTAGGATGGGCCACCACTAAAACTTTATCACTCCCCAGTACCAAAATACGGAGACGGGCATGGCTAGTTATCCCGTACAAGGTATAGAACGTTGTTCGGCGGTCACGGCTGTAACTAGCCAAGGGGGTGCATAATACAAGCAAGTCACTTAGGGTCACAAAGAACATATATTGTCTGAATCAGTCAAGTAAGAACAGTAATCATAGAATATATATGACAAGGAAATAAGGTATCCCAAATGCCCTGCCAAAATATTCTGGAAACCATCTATACAAAATAAGAAAGCTGGTCGAGTAGTAAAAGTACATGACCGTGATCAGTTATAGTCTGACAAATTACAATCATATAAGAAAACTAGATGTCCAGATTTACGGCTAACAAGTGACGGTGGCTAAACGTCCAAAAGAGAAAAAATGTACAATAATGAGCAGTGATTAAGAAACCCACTCGTGTCCCTCAGCGGCCATCTATATGGTGCATGCCATTATTTAGGGGAAAATAAGTTGGATCCTCGGGTGCTGGCTCTAAACCTGGCCATGCAAAACCAGTAGGATTAGACCCCAAATAGCAAGTACCACAGAGGAAGCACGAATAAAAAAATAAAATCGGAGAGGATGAACACACACATATATATAATTCTTTCTCGTAGTTCGGTCTATATCCTATCGTGATACAATAATCTAACGTACCCTACAACCAAACAAGGACAATGGTTAAACCACCGCACCAAGATAGTCCATGTTCCTAACTATTTAACTTAAGGTATAAACACAAATAAGTTCAATTACAAAATCGGCCAATCACTTATACGACTTGCTAGATGAAGTCTGGGTTATCCCAGAGTTAATGTATATAATAGGAATCCTTAGATCAAACCATGTACTAGTAGGTCTAGCCGAGACATAAATCGCCACATAGCACATAATATTATGCACCGATCCCTCGTAAGGCCACCATACTAAGATCACATAGAACACATAGTATAATATAATAGTCGGATATTGCCATCCACTAATTAGAATTTAAACAATATCCATGGGGGCCAGCCTGCACTTTCCAGATAAATATTTGAGGGTGGCTAGTTAAGCACAATCTCGAAATTTCGTCCCTCCCAATGCTCTCATGTTTTAGTTGTCTAGTTAACCCTACTATTAATGAAATCTCATGGCGTGGTCACATGATATTTCCCTTATATGTCGTACTGTAGTACGGACACACTAGATACGAATCCACTTTTTTACTTGGCAGTCCAATTTGGATTCACCCCACCGTGATGCAGCAATCAAACAAGTCATAGCCATAATTAGAAATTGACTAAACTATTTTCTCCATAATTGGAGGAATTGTATTATATAATATGTCACATAGTACATAGGTATACCTCAGTGTAAAAGATGTAACATAATCGCATAGGAACACTTAGCATATAGGAACACTTATCACGTAGGAACACATAACACGTATTAAGTATATCAGCACGTATACCAATAGTTGAGCCAAGTTACCAATCATTGGTCATTCATATGAGTTCTAGAATATTGTAATTCATAGGTCAAGTCAGGCATATGGGAAGTCATAGTCACTTGGCGCATGGTCTATGTCTACACAGTCGGGTCAGTGCATAGTCAGGTCTAACACTCTCACAATCATCAAAATCATAGAAATCATAAGGTCCAATGGAATATTCAAAGCAATCAATTAAATTAAACGTGAAAAGGGGCCACATATGCGCATGAAGAACAAGGCCACATGGGGATCATGTGCATGGGAACAAGGGGCGCTTGGAACTTGGGGCGCATGGGCAAGGCAAAGTCTAAGCCTCCGGACATGTGCTGAGTGACAGACAATAAATGTAAGTCAGAGAAGTGACTGATGAGCCTTGATGTGACAAGCCAAAAAGTGACAGAGATAAGATAAAAGCATAAAAATTTATACAGAGTCGCAAAAGTCGTGCAGAGGCAAGCGCCCAAAAGAAGAGACGTATGGTTCGTGGTCGCATAGTCTCCTAGCCGCATGGACTCTGGGCGCATAGAATCAGGCCTTAGTGAATTCCCATGCGTTCAAGGTTCTATGCGTCTGACTTTAGAACACATGCACAGAGCAGGCATGCTTCCAACAAAATGGCCATATACTTAAGGGGCGCATGGGCTGGGCCGCATGGAACTCCTTCGTCCCAAAACATCAAGTTCGGCCATGGAAAAGCTCCAAGAACCCGAAAACTTATTTTCTTCATAAAAATTTTATTTCAACCCAAAAATTAGTTTTCTAAAATAGCATATTTTAATAGATCAAAACCAATAAAAACTTATGGAACCCATAAAAATCCAAATCTTAAAATGTAGATCTACACACCTCCACTCATCAAAACCAACAACTTCAAGTATTAAAAGTGCATAGAATCATAATGTACATATATTAGACTAATAAAATACAAAAAATGAGCAAGAATTAAAATCTAAGGGTTTCTCCATATCATGCAAGATGTACTTGCTTAAAATAAAAGGAGGAGGATAAAAGAGAGAATAAGGGAAGAGAAAGAGAAAGAAGTTAGCTTATATAGTTAGGACTTGAGGTTTAGACCATGGGTTCAACTCATGACCAAACCAACCCAACCAACTATACCATGAACCAAGTTAAACAAAAGAATAGGTCTAGTTTTCATGCAACCTAATAAGCATACAAGCAAGAAATAATACGTCCCAAATACGTATATCAAACATGAGGAGTGACAGATTCTATTTGGCGAATGTTCTTCGATAGTGCTTCGAAAATAGGTCCCAAGGGAAATATTATTGCAGGAGTGGGAGTAGTGCTTGTCTCCCCGGATAATTTGGTCCTCTATTGTGTATTCCCTTATAGAACCTTCTTTCTTCGGTCCAAAATGGATATGGGTTACACCTCGTAAGATGAATAGTCTGATTCTTATCGACTCTTTCAAAGGGTGATGACCCTAAGCAACTCGGATGAGACGAATAGTCCGATTCTTGAGCACATTCTCCCTTCGGCACAAAATAGATACGGGTTGCTCCTCGTAAGATAAGTCGGTACCAACGACTAAGTCGGTACCAATGACTAGCTCGGAATGGTCGAGGAAGTAACTCGGATCTGGTATATACCTATGCAACTGAGACACATAAAATATATCATGCACCTCACATAGCAAAGGTGGAAGGGCAAGACGATAAGCAACATCGCCCACCCGCTCGAGGATATTAAATGAACTAACGTATCACGGAGTAAGCTTATTGTAATCACCTGAAAATTTTAGAATTTTAGAAATTAATTTTTTGAATTTAATTAGCATTTTTTTGTAATTTTTTTAAACAAGTAAACTAGGGTAATCTGATTTAAAATGAATTTTTAAAGATATTAAATAATATTAAAATGTGATGAAAATTATATTTTCTAGTGTAAAATTAAAAATTGGACATGGAGTAATTTTCCAGGAATTTATTGGACCCCGAATGGATTTTTAAAGCCTTAAAAACTATTGAATTATTTAAATTAATTATTTAAACCCAATAAAAACCCGGTTTTCCTAAACCCAAAATTAGAACCGGACCGGACCGGCCGGTCTGCCCGAACCGGCCTAAACCCTTAACGGGTTGGATCCGGGTCAGACCCGACCCGCCAGTACCCGACCCGACCCGGTGGAAACCCTAACCCCCAAATTCGTATCGACGCCGATTCCGCTGCCGGCGGCCGTTTTTGCCGCCGTGGCCACCGGCAGACCCCCCCACTTCGCCTTCCCCGACCTGCCACCGCTTCCCCTTCGAATTCCGGCCAACCTTCGGCCATACCTCTCCCCTCAACCCCTATTTAAACTCCAGCACCCGATCCGACCACCCATTTTTTCCCTCTCCTCAGCTCCGGTGCCGGACCTCCCCTCCGTCGCACCTCCAAAACCTCGACGAACTCGAGGCCAGCAACCGTGGACGCCTCCGCCCTTTCCAGTCCGGCCATACCCAGCCCCCAACCCAGCTCCGCAGCCGCTGGCGAGCTTCGACGAACCCGAGCCCCATTTCCCTTCGTCCCAGCCGACGTCCGGCCGCCCACAGCACCAGATCCGGCCGCCCAGACCCGTCGCCGACCACTCCAGTACCGGCGCCGCCTCCACCCGCACCCCAGATCGACTCCGGCAAACTCAGACACGACCCAGAATTCGAGTACAAGCCAGGACACGGCTTGGACATAGTGTCCAGGACACAGAGACTCGACTCGGACACGTGAATCGGACTTTTTGAGCCATGTTCAGGTACTCATAACTTTCTCCTCGCAGCCCCGATTTCTATTCCGTCAGTTGTATCGCGTAGCCTGCATGACCCCCTCGGTGCCCGTGCAAACCGCTCGGTGCATCGCGTCCTGTGGTGATCGTGAACCGCAATCCAAAAATAGGAAAACCAACGCCCTGTTTCACCCTGAAACTGAGTATGCCTCGCCAAACGGGACGACTTGGTCGCACTCGGTCTTCACCGATACGTGCGCGTCGTTGATACTGACGTGCGAGATTTCGCAGAAGCTGATTCGGACGTGCGTGCACACCAAAATTAGTACATATCCGCGGACAACGTCCCGTATCCGACTTTTCTGTTTGACGCTGTAACTTAGTGTACGCACGTCGGATCGAGACGGAACTTATGCCATCGGACTCGTAGCAATACACTGGTCCTGTGAGCCAAGTTTGGTTCGATTCTGAGAACGTTGACAAAATCGCGTGTCGTGGGCCCCACAAGCTCCACTTGACGGGTGAATTTGTGATCTGCTCTTCGGAATCCAATTCTGAAAGTTCTGTTGGGTTCGTATTATCGTTCCTGACTTGTTGACAATAAGTTAGATGAATTTGGAGACCTTTGACCCTGACCCAGTTTTCGATGCAAAGCGGCCCACATATGGACCCCGCTTTGTCCAGGAAATGTTGTTTTTGCCCTTGTGTCCAAACTAGACTTAAGGACAGGCGTTTCTAGCTATTTTATATTTTCTGAGACTGTTGGTAATGTTCATTTCAGCTTTTAGAGGAGTATTTACGGAATCCACGGATACAGGGACCGCTACTGGTATTCCAACCCCAGGCAAGTGTACCTTGCCAAATTATGTAGTTTTGATATTTATTTCCTTGCTTATTTATATTGTTGATTACGCTTAAACCTAGGACCGTATGACCTACTTAGCGACCGATTAATAGTCGGGTGCCAACCCCGTACACGGAGTTGGGTACGTCATTTAGAGATGGACATTCGTGACCCTTTACATTCTCGTACTTGTTTTATCAAGTACATTATAACCCATGACACTTGACACCATACATTTGACAGAATCTTCCTGAGATATTCAAGGTGATTCTGTGTAGGATACAGGATGGACATAGACATTATAAATCTTAGATTATGACTTGTTGCATTAGCTATGATCTCACGTGACATGGACATGAGACGTTATGGACATGAGACGTGTGGTTACATTGGGTGGGGAGAGACACACAGGCTACAGGCTGTTCTGTATATATCTACTACTATTGTGAGGTTGTAGAATCTCGAGCAGAGCTAGACCCATTACTTGTTATTACTGCTACCGGCTCCCCGACACAGAGCTTGTAGCGGTCTCAGCCTGAGTACTAGTGATGCTCTCAGTTGCATTTTCACATAGATGGTTATGTAGTTACCCTACTTATTTCATTTACTATTTTACTGTATTTATTTTGGCTTGTATTATGTGTACCTTGCTATGTCCCCGGAGGATCTGGATCCGGATGATGTCCCCAGGTTTAGCAGAAGAGCATTATTCCAAGGTTTACGGGACATGAGCTGAAGCTGTACCAGAAGCTGTTGCTGAAGTTGAACCAAACTTAGTAGCAGAGGTGATGGCTGAAGACTTTTTTTGAGTTTATGTTATATGTACTCATCAGACAGTTTATTTTGGACTTCTTTGTTCTGGTCTGATGAACCAGTGTTTTAGACTTTTCATCGGATTGTTCCCCGAAATACTTTGCTGAGACTGGACATTGATGTACTTTTCTTATTTGCTGTTGTTCTTATTATTTTGTGTGTGGATGAGATTAGTTTAGACTTGTTATTGTAGACCTATTTTACAGCTTAAGTATGCCCCGATGGATCCATTAAATTGGGTTTGTCCATCGGTGCGTGCTGCTGGCCGTTGCCACGTGTCTAGTCCCTTGGTATTTTGGGACTGGGGCGTGACATGGTTTTTGTGGTGGCCCATGCAGGTCAACGTCAAAATTATTCGGTTTCAACTTAGGGACCGAATAAGCCTGAAAAAGGATAGGATAGGTTATAGGATCTCATCCATTGGTTGAATCATTTTTGATCTCTATATCGAATTCGAATTAAGTACTTGATTTGCATCCTGCTTTGAATCTACTGAACGTTCTCATAAAGTTTATTTTGGATGCAGAGAAAAATGGATCCAAGAATTGGAGATGAAATTCCTTTGAGTACACCACAAGACGCTGTGGTTACCTATGGAGATGGAGTTACACCAGAGAATAGAGGGCAATCCTCTCAAAGTGGTCAAGTTGAACAGCATAACTCAAGGTTCAGACATCCCACATCCGCCACAGTTTACTCCACAGATGCCTGTCTTTCCACCAGGGCAAGCAATGGACGGGCAGCAGATGTTCCAGATATTTTATGCCATGATGCAAGCCCAACAGCAAGTTCAACAGGAGGCACAGCGTCAGGAGGCAGAGTACCTGAGAACCAGCCTAGTAAATGCATTGGAGCAGGCAAACCCGCAAGCTAGGCGACCAGCGACGGGATCTATCACTGATTTCTGTCAACTCAAGCCTCGTACCTTTTCGGGCAAGGAAGGACCAACTGAAGTGCACGAGTGGCTCACAAACACACAACATCAGTTGGAAGCAGCTGAACTTCCGCGGAAGAGATGGATGACTGCTGTCCGGATGCAACTGACGGACAATGCGCACCATTGGTGGCTAGTCGAAGAGAGGAGGCTCGGACATGACCGAGTCACTTGGGAGGAGTTCTCCAGACTCTTCCAAGAGATGTATATCCCAGCTGTTGCTAGGTCAGAACTCCGAGACAAGTTCAACCGCCTCATCCAAGGTAATATGACGGTGAAGGAGTACAATACCGAATTCATTCGCCTGAGTCGTTTTGCCCCTTCTCTAATTCCCACCGAAGAAGAGAAGGCGGAGAAGTTCTTTGACGGACTCAGTTTCGAGCTTCAGAGGTTGATTGGATCCGTTGCACCTACATCGTACACCGACGTCCTTGATGCAGCACGACGCATAAAGTGCGTCACCAGGAGGGAGTCAAGTCTGAAGCGGCCATTTAACTCAGTACCATCCAAGGCATCACAGGGGGATTATGCAAAGTGACTCCAGAAGAATCTACCTCAGAGAGCAGCACCAAGAACCCTACCAACTTGTCATTTCTGCCGCAAGTTAGGTCACATTGAAAAAGAGTGCAGACGCAAATTGGGACTATGCCTGGTTTATGGATCAAACCATCATCTATCCAGGGACTGCTCTGAACGCAGAGAGGGAGCACCACGACTAGCTTTACCTGCACCAATGCCAGATTATCCAGTAGTGGGATCACAGCAGACGGGAGTTGGAGGAGTCAGACCACCAACTCCAGGAGGATATCAGCAGAGACCACCATTGCCACCTCAGGCAGCACTATTCCAGCAAGCTCGTCAGCAGAGGTGTCCAGCTCAGGGACGAGGTCAGGCATTTGCATTGGCTGTTCAGGAAGAAGCTACTGCTGGAGAAGTTATAGCAGGTACTATTTTAGTAGCTTCATTATCTGCTGTAGTTTTATTTGATTCTGGAGCATCGTATTCATTCATAGCTGCTAGCTTCGTAGCCACCCATAGAGTAGCTACTGCACCCCTTCCGAAGACTAAGATAATTCTTACGGGAGGTGGAATTATACTGGTTAGTGATATCTGTAGATCATGTTCGACAGTAGTCTGTGGAAGAAAGATGCGAGCCCAATTTCTGATCTTTTCTATGCCTGACTATGATGTTGTACTTGGTATGGACTGGTTAAGTCAGTATCATGCGACTTTTGATTGTCGGCTTGGAAAGGTTATATTTAGACCACCTGGACATTCAGAGTTTGAGTTTCTTCAGGGAGCTGTAGAGCAAGGTGTTCAGCCAACTCTTAGGGTATTATCTGTAGAAGGAGAGTCAGGTTACCCAAGAGTCATATCAGAGTTTGTGGATGTATTTCCCGATGATCTTCCAGGTTTATCACCTGATCGGGAAATAGAATTCATAATAGACTTAACTCCAGGAGCAGAGCCTATCACTTCATCGGTATATCGTTTTGGCACCTAAGGAGTTAGTGGAGTTGAAGAATCAAGTTGATGATCTTCTGGAGAAGGGTTTCATCCGGCCCAGTGTTTCACCTTGGGGAGCACCCATACTTTTTGTACCGAAGAAGGATAGAACAGTTTTCCTGTTTATTGATTACAGGGCGTTAAATGCTTTGACCATTTAGAAATGGTATCCCTTGCCACGCATTGATGACTTATTTGATCAATTAAGTGGAGCTAGGGTATTCTCGAAGATTGACCTTAGATCCGGTTATCACCAGATTAGAGTGAGGAAGGAAGATATACCGAAGACAGCCTTCAGGACTAAGTATGGACACTATGAGTTCTTAGTAATGTCGTTTGGTTTAACCAACGCGCCTGCTGTGTTCATGAGCTTGATGAACCGAGTTTTCCATCAGTACTTGGATAAATTTGTGGTTGTGTTTATTGATGACATTCTGGTATATTCCAAAAGCCACGAAGAGCACGAGGAGCATCTCAGAATAATGCTAGAGACGTTGAGGCAGGAGAAGCTATATGCTAAGCTCAGTAAATATGAGTTTTGTATGGATAAGGTGCCTTTCTTAGGGCATATTATCTCAGGAGAAGGACTGTCAGTTGATCTAGAGAAGGTTGCTGCTATTGAGACTTGGCCTACACCAACATCAGTTGCTGAAGTGAGAAGTTTTCTAGGACTTGCTGGATATTACAGAAGGTTCATAGAAAATTTCTCAAGGATTACGAAGCCGATGACGAAGTTGACACGTAAAGATCAAGAGTTTGCATGGACAGAAGAGTGTCAGAAGGCCTTTGAAGAATTGAAGAGGCGTCTAACAACAGCACCAGTCTTGACTCTTCCTTCAGGATCAGCAGGTTTTGTTATTTATAGCGATGCGTCAGGTAGTGTCCTAGGATGTGTTTTGATGCAACATGATAAAGTTATTGCTTATGCATCGAGACAGTTGAAGGTTCATGAGAAGAACTACCCGACGCATGATCTGGAGCTAGCTGCAGTAATATTTGCACTAAAGATTTGGAGGCACTATCTTTACGGAGAGAAGGTAGAAATCTTTACTGATCACAAAAGTCTGAAGTATGTATATACTCAGAAGGAGCTTAACATGAGGCAAAGACGCTAGCTTGAGTTGATGGTGGACTTTGATATAGATCTGCAGTACTACCCAGGGAAGGCGAATGTAGTAGCAGACGCACTCAGCAGGAAGCCTACGGCTTATTTCTGGACGATGCAGCCTGAGCTATTAAGAGATCTACAGGAGCTCCAGATAGAGGTTATTTTACCAAGACAAAGTGGCATGCTGGATAATCTGGAAGTTAAGTCATCGCTTGTGGAAAGGATTAAAGAAGCTTTGCCTAATGATGCTAGATTTCGAAGACTCAAAGAGAAAACAGAAGCAGGCATGCAGACGGGACTTCGCATACAAGAGGATGGGACATTAAGGTGCGGAGATCGCTTATATGTTCCAAATAGAGAATTGAGACAAGAGTTAATGACTAAGCACATAGCTCCATGTACTCTGTTCATCCAGGAGTGTCACGACCTGCACCCGGTTTAGGGCACGAGTGCGTGGGTACGTCCAGCCTACGCCGCAGCATCGGCGGTAGAACGCTGTCTAGGTCATGTAACTATCTACTCATACTCACGTGAATACCCAACTCCATAAGGAGACGTGGATATCATAGAATAATGCTAGAAATACTCAATCACATAAACTAAAGCACGATGAGATATCAAGGCAAGCAAGAAATATAAGACAAGTCTAACGACAAGATAATCATACCTGCAATCATTAACTTCCAATCCCCAAGTGTGTCAGAAACCAGTCTACTAAGGTCACAGTCTGGAAAAATATTTTCCAGTCAAGAAGGAGCAAAGTACATCCCTAAATATCAGTTCTATATTAATGATATAAACTATGTAACAGTTCTAGATGAAAATATACCAGAAGCATGTATAGGTACGAGAAATAAAAGAAATGCTAGAAATACTGTAAGTAAATGCAGGAGAAGAAATAATATGTCCATGAGCAAGAACCTATGACTAAGTGTGTGAGTACTAGCTTTAACATGTGATCGGCTTGGGAACTTGATCAGGCTGGTTACATGTGATTAGCTATGATTCACAAAGGTCAGGCTAACCGTTGGTTAGCTAAGATGCATGTATAGGTCAGGCTAATCACACGTAACAGCTATGAAGCATGGAGATGGTCAGGCCGCACCCGACGTGAGATGTGGGGTGAGCTATGATGCATGAAAAATTGGGTATGATCACATATCTACACTAAAATACTTCCCACCCCCGACTGGTATAGTAGATCTAATCATGGTACGCTATGGCACAGGATTCCCTAGGAAGGTAGCAAATCTCCCCGGGAATCAGTGTCTGTACATGCACAAGATAACAAGGAAAACAAGTCTTGTACAAGCTACACCATGAATAAGGAATAACAACTCATGACGAGATCCGTGTATACCAATCCGTGTAACCAGCGTGTCAAGAGCATGGATATTTACACTAGATACAGTGAACATAGGAGATATCATAAATTAGAAACTAATCAGAGAATGTACTTGCCTTGGGTCCTTAGCTGTTAATACCAATGTCCTGTCCCAGAGTATCGTCTGGAGAATCCGACAGTCCTATAAACATATAACAATATCACTTGTATCAGATGCTACACTAACACACAATAGCAATACCCTGGCCTCAGGGCTATGCCAGGCATGGCTCTAGTCAACTAGGGTCATCTAGTAGGAATACGTATATAATACACATTTACACTCAAAGTATATACCAATAAAACGTATATAATATATATATAAGTGTCTATTAGTAGTTGTACAAAATATGTGTATGTGTATATACACTAAATAGAGGTATATAAATATATATATTTTATACCAAAATACATATTTGTGTATATATGTCAATCAAACATTTTTATATATGTATATTAACAATCAAGAACGTACATAATGCCACACTTCTGAAGGTGATCCCAATGAAGTAGTAGTTAGTTCCAATGGGTCCGGACCAGTCCAAATAGCTAGAAACTATATAAAGAAGTCCATGATCGGAGTTCGGCACAAAAACCGAGATAAGGATACCAGGCTAATAGGAGAAATGGTCGTTTGTTTGTAATTAAGGTAACACCTTAGTTTAATGAAAACCGTTTCGAAATTATTTTGAACAATAATTACAATTAAAAGTTTATTTATAAAAAATCTAGAATTTATGTAAAAGCCATCATATATTTTTATATCTATAGCAAAAATTGGTTACTAGTCCATAAACAAATTTTGAACTAATTTTTTTTTTTGTTGAAACTATATTTTTATTAATAATATAAACCCCAAGATTTATTATATTTTACAAAATCAAAAACCCTTTTTAATTATTACATAACTAAATAACTAATTACATAAAACTAGCTATTTACATATACTAAACTAATTACATTATCACTAAACTAATTACATTAATTAACTAATTAATTATGAAATTAATTAATTGATTTCAAATAACTACTGATTAATAAATTAATACTGATTAATAACTAATATAAATTAACTACTGATTATATACTTAACTACTAATTATAAATTAATTACTGATTAATTAAATAATTAATCAATTAATAAATAATTAGCTGATTAATAAATTAATTAACTAATCTAATCAGATATTAACTAAACTAATTATCTATTAACTAACTAATTAATATATAACTAATTAACTTAACCATTACTTCACAGAACAGAAGAAAAGGGGAAAAGAAAGAGGGGCTCACGTTTGGGGAGTCTTCCGTCGACGCGGAGGAGGTCTCGCCGGGGTCGGCCGGCAAGGCGTCGGCGCGGTCTGCTGAGGCGGCGATCGAACTCGGCGGCGGCATCGGCTCCGGATCTGAGGCGGCGGCATGGAACTCGAGAGCGGCGGCGGCTTCGAGGCGGCGGGTGCTCGAACTCGGCGGTGGTCGACGCTGAGGGGGAGGTCCTGCAGCCATTGGAGCTTGACGACGAGGGGGTGATCCGCGGCCACCGGCTCGGCGAAGCTAAATCTAGGGTTAGGGTTTCTCTGTATGTGTCAGGGTTTTGGTTCGTGTCCAGAGCTGGACACGATGGTGGTGCTGTGTGGTATGGGGTGGACGTGTCCGGGTGTGTCGGACACAGGGTTGGGTGTTTGCTGTGGTGGAGGTGGATGTGTCCGGGTGTGTCGGATACGAAAATTTGATTGTAATGTTGTTAATCTGGACACAGGAAATGAATGGATACGGTAGGACACCCGGGGTCGGACCCGAGGCCAACACGGCTGACACGGTAATGCTGGACACACGGACACGAGCACACAAAAATGGTGATCGTTGTGGCTTGTGGGAATTTGTGAGGGCTAGTTAGGGTTTCTTGGGAATGGTGATGAGGGACTTAAATAGGGAGAGAGAGTGTGGGATGAAGGGTGAGGATTGGCCCAATAATGGATGGCCCAGATCATATATAAATGAGTTTTTCATGTGGGAAAAAATGAGGGTGTAAATGGAAGATGGTAAACTTATAATTTAATAGAAAAATATAATTTATGAAAATGTTTTAAGAGGCTTCCAGGCTAACTGATTAAATTAGCTACTAATCAACCCATATTTCAAAACCCTAGAAAATATGTAATTTATTTATTTACTATTCCAAAATGGATATGAAAATTTATTATGAAACAACTAGTCCTTCAAAATTTTTATTAAACAAATAATTTTATGATTTCAAGCCAATAAATATTCGAAGCTAGAGT